>CM067216.1:84268602-84603065 GCA_034190945.1 Octodonta nipae
TTCTTATATAAGATAATTAATAATCTCTTGATTCCGAATATTTAAGTAATCATTTCTTAATTAATGCTAGGCCTTACACCCTCAGAAATAGAGAAATATTTGCAATTGGTCGCTCTAACTCCAATTATATTTAACCACGATGTTACCGATCGTACAATATGATCGATGAAATAATAATAGTACCAGTTATGACATTTTCTCCTTAAGTTACTCGGTTTTTCAGGAAACACATATCACGGGCTGTTGACCTATGTCAAGGATCAGTCTGTTAGTTTTGAATTTGTACCTTACGTTTTTCTTTTTTTTCCCTTTTGTAATTTAATTAAATGTACTTGCTTGTTCTCATGTTACAATTATTGTTAACTGTGCCACCCTGTAATAGGGCAGCTGCGACTGTCTGTAGGGGGGCCGTACTCTTTAAATAAATAAATAATAATAAATCAGATGCGAATGAGTGGCAACTTCCTCAAATGACAAAAAATATCCGGTAAACATCGACAAACTGAACGAGTTTTTCTTATTGAAATAAACCAAACAGCTATCGATTCAGCAATAAAACTAGTGCAATGTTAAGAGATTACAATTATTATTTTATAATTTGGGTAATGTATTAATAAATATTTGAGGATATCAAGAAATTAAATTAAATAATATGATATTTACGGAAAATGCAAAATAAATAGAGTTAATGAGGTTAAAGTTTACAAAGAGATCTCATTATAATTCAACCTTGTCATTGTAAGTGTAAGTGTAAGTAATTGAGAATATACATATGTAAGTTAAAAGGCTGTCTCTTTTAAACCAAAAAAAGACGGAGTTTCCGATCATACGGCCACCAAAATGGCACATTTTCAAAACACGAGTGAGAGATAAAAATAAAAAAAATTCTTTGAGAAAGAGAGAAAAAAATATATTATCTATGCAAAATAAAACAGTTATGAGGTTGCGAACCTAGTTGTACTCTAGAGATGAGTTTAATCTATATATATACATATAAGAGAAAATAGCAATATTGGCAAAATGGGAGTTAAATATATAGAGATAGAGAGAGATTAGTTAAATGAGGAAAGAGAGGGAAAGTTAGGGAACATAAGGAGTTGGTTATGAGTCAGATGGTAGAGGACACACCTTAGAGACAGCACGCTTAAATTCGCCCTTTTGGGTACGAACAGTTACGACTCGAATTACGCCATCCGCACCAGGATGAACATCAATTACACGCGCTAGCGCCCACTGCAAAGGTGGTGAATTATCTTCCTTCAAAAGGACAAGAGTACCAATATTAATAGGCGTGCTTGAGTCACTTCACTTACTCCTTGTTGAAGAGTGTGTAGTATTCCTTATGCCATCTGTCCCAAAAATGCTGATGCATGCGTTGAACTAGCTGCCAACGAGAGAGATGAGATAACATCAGTCCTGATGTATCGGGATCAGGAACTGCGTTTTAGAGGAGACAAAGTGAGAAAATGAGAAGGTGAGAGTGGTAGTAAGTCATTGGGACTAGAGCTGGCGGCGCATAGAGGGCGCGAGTTTTTCTTAAGAGCGCAATTCTTGAGAATAATATTGAGTGTGGGCAAGTTAATGAAAGTTGAAAAAGCTTTATCCAATCAGCAGCTGAAAATGAGTGGTTTGGGCAGATTGAGGATGACGTGAGTTGTGAATAAATCTCTACAGGTTATACTGTTAGGCAATGCGCACTCACGAGGGGTTTACAATAAGTGAGTAATAGCTGCACACGCACTTTGGGGTTGCACAACGAGCACATAGGGAAACGTTTTCCTTTAGAGTTTCAGGACGAAAGACGAGCAACGAGTCTCCGCTAAGGCAGAGAGTAGTTTTTCCAAGCAATTGAAAAAAAATATATATTTAAGTATAAAGCCTGTCTCTTTAAACCCAAAAAAGACAGAGTGTTCCGAACAAATAGTTCAAGAAGTTTCTTTAGGAAAAAAATAATGAGGACGGTTGCTCATTGCTTTCCTCTTGTTTAAATTTATCTTCGTCACTCGAAGAAAACCTTACGGCATGGGTGACCTTAGATAGTAGCTAGACAACAAAGGGTGTCGCTCTCTAGACGTTGAATGTGACCGAGCCCTCTCACAGCGACCAGGTAAAAGTCCCAAAAGGACTTTACAACCCAGACACCTTAATAGCTTCGAATATCAAGTCGACTAAAATTGCATATGCCATACCTACCATCACCTAATATCCATCATCCTTCGCAAAGGATAAAAGCACAAAAAAGAAAAAATATTTTAAAAAGGAAAAGACAAATAGGGAAGTTGCAGAGTGCATTAAAAGTCGGTATCATATGACTGCTGATGACGAGATTCGACAAGCAGGAATTTCGGAGGTACATAAAAAAAATTAATTTTTGTCCTTTGGTATGAGCCTTGTGAATTTTAAATAGTCAAGGTTGATTCAAGTGAACTACGAATATCTGGGAAGAACGTCAAGAAGTTAAGCCAGTTTTCGAATATAATTTGATCAAAACAAAAAAGTTATTTATTAAAAATTAAATAAATACTTTTGTCAAACTTGCAACGTTTATGCCTATCTAAGAAAAATAAAACTTGAATGAGCACATAGTCATCAAGTTCATAATCTTTACATAAATGCAATTATATACATCTTCTACGATTCTTAAAGAATCCGTATAAATATATTGACTTCCATCATCTTTTATAAGGCAAGATAAGCTAAGCAATGAATTGTTTTCATTTCACTTACTTCAATTCAATAGACTCTGTCTAAAAATAAATGTTCCCCTCAACTAAAATTTTAATTCATGTATTAGGCACTAATGAAACAGTTTTATAGCTCTCACTTGAATATTAATAATTTTGATAAAATGTCACCCAAAATTTGTCTATATATTTTTTAATTGATACGACAATTAGAACTAATTTAAAGTCGACCTGATAGAGTGCTAACAAACGCACTTACTAATTAAAGTGGATATAATTTATTTTTAGCATATTGGAAAGAAGCTATTAAAGTTTGAGTTTTTGAACTATATTTTATCAATTCGATAAAGAACGACACTATTTATTTTCATTATATGGATAGTCTATGTTTAACCTACAAAATGGTCACATTGTTATACTGATAATCCTGGTCAGGACGTGGGATACAGTTATTAAATGTTGTATTGTCAAGACCTTAAAATGTTAACCATTTAAAAATTAATGAAACGTCTTAACATTGGTGAAACATCTGTATGTTGAAAGATTTCCTTACATTGATAAACTTCAGTCTTTATTTATCCAATAGTTGCATTATCAAGTTATTATGTTGTCATCTGCACTTAGTCGATCAATTTTTTAGAGTTCCGTATATACAATATACGGATACCATTATAATATCACTCCAGATTTCTGCAGTGTCACATGACAGCAGTTTTCTCCTAAACTACTGGACGCAAGAGGTTGAAATTTGGCATCAATATATAGTTTGGTGACCCGATTAGGAGTACATATCGTAAATGAAGATTTGATTTTAGGGGTACTTTTGGGGGGAACACTAAAAAAATGGACCGTTCCCCCTGATCTCCGAAACTACTGAGCCAAAAATTTTGAAAAAAATAGGAAATATAAATCGTTCCGCGAACTTTACAGGAAAAATAAGGAGAAACCATTAATATTAATTTTGGGGGGCAAATTATAGAATTAAATGATTTTTTTTTTCAAACTCATGTAATATATCAAATAAAAGGTGTTATTCTGAGGAACACAAATATATTTTTTTTCAAATTAAAAAAAATAATTAAAAAGATGTTAACGAAAACATACCAAAATTTACCCATTCCCCCCTTATCTCGGAAACTATAAAACGTAAAGTTTTGAAAAAAATTAGAGGTATAGGATCTGACCTGAAGTCACACAATTTACATTTTAGAATTGTGCCTTTTTATCCATAGTTTCTTAACCATTGACAACGGGGTCTGACCTGGACCCCCAAAACGTTTGGAATATACAGCAATTTTCTTAACTGTGATGTTATTTCCCAAGAAGTATTTAGACATTGAAAAATATGCCACAAATATCATTCAGAAAACAACTGGAATATTAGAATCTTGAAGGTGGTACGGAACCCTTAGTATGCGAGTCCAACTTGCACTTGACCAAATTATTTTATTTATTGCTAGTGTACATGATGCATTAAATCTTCAAACCCAAATTTACACTTTAACCCTCCCACCACTGGCTAGTGACTTAGATAAACAGCTCAGCACAGTCTCACATAGTTATGATATTATATTGTTAATAGGTCCCTAATATATGCGCTAATTTACAAATTAACTAAATATTATGACATGTGTAAAAATTAGGTTGGAAATTTCCATTATATTGATCAATACATACATTCAGATCAAGCTAATAAGAACTTACAATAGACGGGTGTATTTATGAAAATGTCATAAGGAACAAAGAAGTTTCTAAATTAATTGTGTTGTCTTATTCGTTTTTCTGTTGATACCTTATATCAAGTTATTTGCAAGTAAACATGGTTTTTATCTAAATGCTGATCTATTTTAATACAATGAATTATTTTCTCTTAGCTCGCCTTAGGTTTACTTACTAAACTTTTATTTATGTATATGAATTTATAGAAATGTGTCGAAAGTCTTAAAACGTTGCAGGTTCTGTCAGACAATGTTCTTAATAGCAATTATAACACAAAGAAGAATGCAACAAAAAAAGTTATTAAATAAAAGTGCTCCAGGTGGCCGAAAATTAAGAATAATTTTTTTAATCTTATTCTTCTGAACAATTCTATATCGGGATCTTTTTACGGTTTTTCCTACATTTTGTCTTATGGCTTCAATAAAATCACTGTATGCTCTCATTTTTGGCGAATCTGATGGCAATAATGTTGTGTCTATTATTTATACATCTGAATAAAATGTAAGTAAATTCTTTTACTAACATCATTTCATATTAAAAAAATATTAATAATAATTTACATTTTCTTATTATTATTTTTGGAATCTTTGAAACATAAAGAATATTTGGTGTCTGGTTTTCTTATTTTGCCAAAAATCCAATAATTATAAACCAAAGATGCCTTAAGTAGGTGTAGTTCAGAAAACTACCCTTAAGTTTTGTGGCAATAGTTTTAAAAAACCCTATATAATATTTACCCCAAAATTTTGAGTAGGCCGATACGAACACACCTCAAAGAACGCTTTAAATAATACTTAAATTCCATAATATAGCCATTCCTAAAGCTCTACTACACAAAAAATCAACTTTCTTTAAAATTCATTACTACTACAAACGAGTAACAAAGAAATTGAAATGCTATAAAAACTGTGAAATTTACGACTGTCAGTATAATGGAAATACATGCGACATTTTCAAAGCTATATATAATGTGCACAAATCTGCAGTTGTAGAAATCCATAATATCCTTATAAGTAAAATAACATTTCAAACACTAACTGGGTCAGAACTATTTCCACCAATAACGTTATCAAATAAAATTTATTTGATTAAACTATACCGTTTTAATTACATCAAAGGCTTGCGGAAAGCAAACGAACTCTTTTTAATTAACCTTTATTAATGTAAACGTAAACTCGGCATTATTTGCTCTGTGGCTCCGTTTTACCGGTTTCCTTCATCGTTTACAAATAAAAATGAAAATAAAAGTAGACATGGCGTAAAACATGGTCAACCGTGATAATGACTCAAAAGACTTCACGCTTTATTTGGCCAACAAAAGCTCAGACATCTAGCGAACAAACTAACAGAAAACAAATTACAATCGTACGACCATAACATTGTAATTTTATACGAAGACATGCAGAACATATTACGATATTAAATCACAAACACATCAAAAGAATTCACGTAGGTTTTCCAACAAGTAGGCTTACATGGATTCAGTATGGTATTCAATATACGGTTAATAAATTTTAAATGTAGAGATTAAATAGCATTTCTATTGTACAATTGCTCTGTTATTCTCCGAGCTTACTTGTTAACGCTCAAGAGATATATCAAGAGCACGCTTTCAATTAGTGTGGTGTGACGTAAAGTGACGTCCAGCAAAAAAAACTTGCTTGGTGACTTACTAGCCAATTTAGTTGTGCCTTGCAAATAATTCACAATTCTCGGTCCCCCGCTTTTTTTTGTATTTCTGCCGCTACATCCTCAGTTTTCCAAAAGTTCAGTATGAACAACTTCTATCTACTTTTTGCATGTTCAACTGTGTCTTTATTCCAGTTTATCTACAAAACTTTAACCGCCTTTAACAAAAGAAAGGTTTCATTTTGTAAATATTTTTTTTGTATTAATTTGGACAAGTTCAAATTGGTCTCTCGTACTAAGGGTTCCATACCACGTTAAGATTTAATACAATGTAGGTAAACCAAAGTATATATTTTTCTAATATACCAGTTTCACACAAGCAGGGAATGGGTGGATTTTTTTATATTTGCCATAATACGTTTTAAACTAACCGCTATAAATTTATTTTATTTATATTTTATCTGATACATAGTTTGATTTTTACAAAAAATATTTATTTAATTTTCTAATTCGGCTTACAAAATTGTTATTAGAGTTTTTGCTATATTTTACAAATAAGTTTTCGGCGAAGCCCTAAATAATCTTTTGTCTGAATTTTAGGCTCAGTGGTTTGGAAGATAATGGAACAATCAGTCAAATTTTAAATAATAAATTATTAAAGCTTCTAAATAAATAATTTTTAAAGTACAAGGATTCCGTTCATTAGATGCTTTACAATACGGATGCACTTAAAATATCAAAGTTCTCTTTTCTATTTGAGTTTATAAATTTGTGTTTTACTTTTCATGTAAATATTGAGTGAGGCCCTATATTCCCAATTTTTCTAAAGCTTAGGCGCAGTAGTTAGCAGATATAGGAGGAAATGGGTCGAATTTAGTATATATAATTTTAACAACTATTTAACAAATTATTTTAAAAATATGAAAATATACTTATATTACTCACAATGAGCCCTTTCACTTGATATATTACACGATGCGTTTGAGACAATTTTTTTTTCTCAATGAATTCTGTTTTTTGGTCTCCAATCTTAATATCAGGGTTATCTCCTTATTTTTCATTGATGTGAGGACCTATATTTACATTTTTTTGCAAAAGTTAAGGTTGTATTGAGAAAAGGGCGAGACTGGGGAATGTAATGTAATTTTTTGTAATTTTTTTTGTTAATATCTCTCAAAATATTTCATAATGATTTGATATATTACATTAAGCGTTTGAAACAATTTTAATTTTTTTTCCATTTAATACGGTAATTTGGCCCCATAATTAATATTAGTGGTTTCTCCTTATTTTGCCATTTATGCTCGGGGAAGGCCCTATATCTCTAATTTTCAAAATTTTAGTTTTTATAGTTTCGGATATAAGGGTGTTATGGGTATTTTTTTATATTTTTGTTAATATATTTAAAAAAAAATTATTTTCAAAATATGAAAAAAGTTTATTTGTATTCCTCATAATGAGCCCTTCGATATATTACATGATGCGTTTGAATTTTTTTTATTTTTATTTAATTTCATAATTTCCCTCCCAAAATTAATATTAGGGGTTTTCCTTATTTTTACTATAAACTTTAGGTAACTTCTAATATTCCCTATGTTATGCTCACTAGTTTCCACTTTTGGAGATAAGCCGGTCATTTACGATATATACTCCTGATCGGCTCTCCAAGCACTACACTGATATATCGTAACAATGAATGTTTAGAGAATTGTGTAGCAAATTTACATAACATTTATTTTGAGGTTTAAATGTATGGATTCTTGTAATTTCCCTTTAAACTTATGAAATTCGAGTAACACTGACGAATTATGGTCTTGACGTATTTTTAAAACGATTTGACATTTTTGTAAAGTTGTTTCGGAAAAACCATTAACAGTCTTACCATTTTTCTTTTAACAAATCACACAAGAAACGCATTCCTTTTTTATGCTATAATTTTATTATATCTATATATCAATAGGCAAAGACAAAACGGTTAGGTACGTACCAGTTTCTCCTCCGTCTCTCATCTGATTTTCTTTATTTTCATTTTGTTTAGTAGCAACTGACGACATCAGTGCAGAATGCTAAAATTTATTTATAATATTGGTTCATTCAATAAATAAAATATAATAAAAAATTATTATTTACATCCATACTGTCAATGCCAAACAGATAACAGTTAGAGTGTCGCCAGATTGCTTGGAGAGAAAATCGTAGATGGATTGATTCGTATCTGAAAGACGAATTAAATTAAACTAAAAAGTAACAACTTTTGTCCCGTTACTAAAGTTATTCTACATCGTCATGCTATTGAACTTGAACCAGAAAAATTTGCTTTACATAATAATGGCCATTCATTGAGTTCCCGCATGTTTGCAACTTTCATTTTTTCAATTTAAAAGTATAAATTTCATATAATTTGGATAAGATTACAAAATAATGTGAATTAATGTACTGAATCTAATATTCAAGACAAAAAGTTAGATCTGGCAGCCCTACTCGGGGCTCTCTTTTTTGTAGGGCCTTTATTTCGTTTTCCTTCTTACTGACTATTACAATTTTTCAGTCTCAAATCAAAAAATATTTTTGCAAAATATATGTATTAACTAATGTTTTAAATATTACATTTAATATTAATTTATTAGTTAATATAATGTTAATATTTTTAAAGGGATGTATTTTATTAAGTTAAAAATTATAACTACATATTTGAATATATTTAAAGGCCGAATCTTTCAATTATTTTAGGTAGGGCATCAGTAAGTTACTGTTTTGTACCCATGTATTTTATCTAATAAACCATTTATTTTATATTACATTTTAACGACGTGTATTTAAAAATAAAGAAATTCAATGCATTTACTGATTTGTTATGGTAAGTTAGGTATATACGTCTATTTTACAAAGAAATATATTTTTATTGAACATATTTATCCTTGGAAAACGGTCAAAATATTGAATAATTATATATGGAAAAAGCGTTACCTGCTGTCAAATCATGTGAAGATCATCTTTGATAGTTCAGCATCAAGCGTTATTTAGTGTTCAGTAGTAAAATAGTCAATATAGTAAATCAGTGTTGTTTTTTCGGACAAGTAGCAGTAACTTTCGTTTTAATTATTATGTAAGCTTTTGTTTTAATTATTCTGTAAGTTTTTGTTTTAATTATTTTATTACTACATTATTTTTACAATATTCCGAAGGTGTGGTGTAACAAATTGACAATCAGTGGACAACAGAAAATATTTTCCCGAATAAAAGAAAAACTAGTTACAATTTTAAGGTTTTTATTTCACCAGAACATTCTGTGGTGCATTTTCTACGAACGAACATATTACAACAACAATTTTAAAAAATACTAACTAATTCTCCACAAAAATAAAAACATTTCCTTTGATCGATATTACCCGTCCTTATAGTAAATATCGACCACTTTAAGGAATTAATACCGATTATTATTCTAAATGATATTTTCAACAAATCTAACGCATATATTAAATTCATCTGTACTCTGATATTATGTGTATGCAGAATGGGATCATAAAACGTATCTACCATATCTCCACCTCAGTTCGTTTTTTCCAAAATCACAACAAAATGAATAAATATCTTCATTTTATTACTGCTATAGCTTAGACCATCAGATTTACCTTTTTCTTAATCGCATTTTTTGACCTTATGAATTCTTTTTCTTTTAATTCTTGTTCAAGTGGAGTTAACGTAACGATTTTGATTATTGCTGCTTCTTTCTATTGTTACTTCTTAACATTTTTGGTAAAGAACTTTTTCAACTTTATGGACTCGTTTCAATCTCGGAATGAAGATTGCTTTGCTTTTCTATGATTTTTTTCCAAACCCCCCCTGCTAGTCTTGTTTACTTTTCTCACTGTACAACTCAGACGAGGGATAGCCTCTTGAATAGGAGGCCCATCGAGCAATTCTGGAGTAATATTATCATTTTCAGTGGGAAATATCGATCAATGTGATCGATATTGCCCGCCTTAACAAGACCAAATACATCATAAAACAAATTCTGAACACCTCAATATCTTAGGCATGTGTTTTTACAGATATATTCCCTTACTATCTAGACATCATTCTCTAGTAAATGAAGTAAAAAACATGTAAAGCTAATAATACAACCTTCTTAAATATGTTAAACTTTTATAATAAATTCTCAAAAAAGTAGACTTACGCCACAGAACTTTGAATCATTTACTAAATGTTTGCGCCTTATGACTTTACCGATGGCTAGGATACAGGAAAACTTTTTGTCGATGTTGTCACTAATCGTGATTTGCTAATAATTAGGTAATTGATTTTACCCGATGGTCGGTATTATACGCCGCTCCCTTGCAAGTTCTCTATAGCAGGTACAGCTATTTATTGCTACCCGTAGTGAATCTCTCTCTAGTCCGGGTAATTTTACATTTTGCATGCCAACTAATAAACCCCTCCAAAATCGACATTTTGTAAATATTATTCAATATATACAACAAAGAATATACTAATTTGAGGGTGAATCAATCACTTTTGATTTTAATTTAAAAAATACACAATTGAGGTAGTATGGTTAGATATTAACTCCCTCAAATGTGTCTGTCTTATTTGTAATTTAACTCTAAGCCAGCTAAATTGTGGAATAGTTTTTTTGACCTCTGGTTCACTTTTTAGCAAACAGTTTTTTACACCTTTTTTATATGCACAGTACCTCCCGTCCTCAAGCAGGTTAGGCAAACAATTGACAACCTACTCATCTATGCTATCTACACCACTATGTAAAATGTTAGCTTCAATCAAACAGTTCAAGAAAATTGCGTTACTGGGTCTTAATCTATTAGTACTTTCCAAAATGATCAATTAAAGCCACAACATTAAGGTATTTTGACAAGTAAAATACTCAAATTTGAGAACATATTACCGGTATATAGTATCATTCTTCGTTCTCTGGGTGTAAGTTTGTTCGATAACCAATACTATATACATTTTGTTTCACATGTATCCTCTGGACAACTAGTTAATCTCGTCACATCAGTTGTTCAAATTAATCCACTCATTTGCTCTATCAATGACTTTTCCCAATGTCTTTTTTTAATAGTATTTGTAATGTTTGTCGAAATGATAAAACAAATTCACATTGTTATTAAAATGGTTGAAAAAATAGAAGAATCTATTGAAATTTTATTAAATTTTAAAATGTAAGACCAGAAAATGAATTCCACGAGATATGTTTTAGTGAGTTGCTCTGAAATCTGTACATTACACAATCAACATCTGAGATTATTTTCAATTTTGTTATACTTGTGTTACGACTATTGAACTCGAGATGTCATATATTTATTATGTTTTATCGTTTTATCTGCTAACTAAAGTTATTTAAAGTTAGAACGTTAATATTTTCAAAATGAAAATGCATTGAATCCACTGAAAATAATTATTTATAACCCACAAATGCCCATTCATCTTGTTTGATAACAATAATTAAAAAGAATCAAAAGGTGTAAACATAAGAGGTATTGAGTCCCTATACATCCTTAGTAAACGAAAAGTTGCGCAAATGCAATTAGGTACTTTGCCGCAAGCCACTCATAGTTTAAAACTATTAGTATATAACCTAATAAATCAGTTAATAAGTATAAAGAACTAGCTTATACGAATGCGACAGACTATAAAGTGAGAGATGACACAGTGTGTTAAAATATTGGAGGTACGAACACAACACAAGATTATTTTGCCTATATATTAAGGATTTCTCCACTAAGTGGTTTTCCTGGAACAGATAAATATCTGAAATTGGTAAATTGGGAACAAAGCATAGTAAGGCATGTTGGAAAAATTGTCCAGATTACTGGTTGTTTATACAGAAATTCTTCCTCACAGATATTCTGAGAAAAGGGGTTACTTCATTAGTCTACAACATGATCAAATAATATTCCTGATTATAAATAAGTGTTTTTTATATTTTGTGATGCATATCTGTGTTTGGAGACTTTTTAAATGCAAATATTGAGTCATTATCCATCGCTGTGTATTTTAGCTGGAGGTTTATTCTTAAATCCTCGCTTTAATACATTTTTTCCTGTTTGACAAAAAATATTAAAAGTGATAACTTGGCTGATTGGCGATTACTTGATATTGAGGGTGTCGTTTTTTTCTATAGATTTTTCCATTCCATATGCGCTTATCAGTACAAGGTCGGGCAAATTCAATTTGTCCAAATGTCTTCTGGAAATCTTTCATCGATGTTCATTTTGCCTTATTTCTAAGGGTTTTGAAGTTTCACCGGTATATGTTTATATTCTAGGCGCGTAATTCTTTCTGTTAGAGAATAGTCTTAAATAAACCAAATTCAGAGAATTTTTTTAAACACGATGTTATATTGACAAACTACTAAAACTAAGTAATATTTTTTAATATAAGAATAAAAATACCATAAATATTCGAAGCAGGAAAGGGAGGAGTTCCACCTTTAAATAACTTGGTCAAGTGCGAGTTGGACTCGCATACTAAGGGTTCCGTAGCCCCTTCAAGATTCTAATATTCCAGTTTCAGACAAGCGGGGAAGGAGTGCATTTTCTTATATTTACCCAAATATCTTTTAAAGGAAGCATTTTAATTTTATAAAAAATATACACTTTTATTTTCCACACATAGACCTTTTATTTTATCTGCTTCATGATTCGCTTGATTTTTATAAAAATAAGTATTTAATTTTCTAATTTGGCTCCCAAAATTGACATTAGAGTCTTAGTTTACTAATAAATTTTCAGGAAAGCCTTTTATAATCTACTGTCTGAATTTTAGGCTCTACAGATTGGAAGATAAAGGGGAAAATAGGTCAAGTTTTAAACAATAAATTATTAAATCTGTTAGAGTAATTATATAAAAGACAATTAAAGTATATTTTTCAAAATTTTAGATAGTCTAGTTTCTAAAGTGGGAATTAGGCTGATGTTTAATTTTTTTGTTAATATTATTTAAACAAATGATTTAAAAATATGATATATTTGTAACTCACATAATGAGCCTTTATTTAATATATTACGTGATGCGTTTGAATTTTTATTTTCCATTTAATTCTATAATTTGTCCCCAAAATTAATATTGGGGTTTTCTACTAATTTTTCTTATAAATTTCAAGAGAGCCCCAGTACCCCTAATTATTTTCAAAATTTTAGGAAGTATGGTTTCGAAATTGAAACATGAAATGAGTCTAGTAGTTTAGGAGAAAATTGCTGTGATGTGAGAGAGGGAGAAATCCGGAGTGATATTATAAAGGTATCCGTATATTGTATATACGGAACCCTAAAAAGCAGGGTTTATCTGGAGCGAATGACAGCATCCTGTGAGGCCTCCGGTTTAGGATTACAGGCGCAGAGTTGGCTTGTGGACTAGAGGAAGGCGACCTCGATCACATATCACCTGGTTCTCGAAGTTGGGGCTTGGGTGGTTAGGCCAGCAGTCCTGAAGCCCTTAAAAACAATTATTCTGCTAAAAAGTTCATAAAGAAACATCAGCAAAGATTGTATCGAACAGCAAACTGAATATTATTGTTCCTATACCCTGTAATTTGTGTATGCACACGTACAGCAAACTAGAGGAAGTACTAACAAAATGGGGCCTAAAATGAATTTAAATAAAGCTGAGGCGAGTCTAAAGATCCCTAATTACCACAAAGAACAATAGAATATTGTGATGATTACAAATGCCTATCAAACATAAAGGGAAACACAGATATGGATGTACAGAATAGATTGACATAGGAAAGACGATGATTCTCTCCTATCGTCACCGAAGATTACAAAATAAGGTTATATTAAACAACTGACAAACATTTAATAAAACTCGGATCAGAATCCTAGTAAATAAAATTAATGATAGAAACGTGCAAGGAGTTGACTTATTACCTACGGCTTTCAAGTCGAGTATCAAGACTTGAACATGTTAGAAGACAAAGTTCAATAAAGGAATATCTAATAATAGAGCGAATTTAAACATGCCACTTAATTTGATATGGCCATTTGATATATGTGCCAAGAAATACAAATAAAAAAACGGGCGACAAAGGAAAACTTGAAAACAAAATGTTCTTCGAAATCTAGAAAATCAATTCTATGGCAGAAACATGTGAAACATATCTTATAAACTAATACATAGTTTTGAAATAACAAAGAAGTATAATTGTTATTCTAATGATGAGCGGTTTCAATTGATGACACGCAAAATTAAAATTAGAATTTTAGCTTTATTTTTCTTGTTCACTATGTTGACAATTTTTTTGAAATTTTAAACTCCATATTTTCGAAAATAAAATAAGTATGTCCGAATTTTGTATATTTTCATTAATGCCGGTAAACAGGTTATTTAAAAAATGCGAAAAACCAATATTTGTATTTCTCATATCGAGAACTTTCTTTTTAGGTATTAAGTGATGGGCTTGAAAAATTTTAATTTGCTTGAGCGCCTACATTTTTCTTTTCAAACTATGCTTTGTGTTGGTTGATCGTGCGACGGATTTGGCTATCTCTGGAAGGTGACAATTTAACTCTATAATCTGAAGTATCTGTTTCATCCTCAATGGAAACATTTTTCGCTGGTAGCCCTGGTATCATATTTGCATGTGGTAGTTCTCAACAACTGTTATATGTTGGACAGTAACTTGTTAAGTATTACTTTGATGTAACTTGTGCCTTCTTTGTTCCATTGCTCAAATGCGGATGATGATCGCTGTGGTACACTAATTGTCAAACGATTTTAAAACTTTCCAGTTTTCCCTCAGCGAAAACATTCTACCGGTGTAGGCTAAGCGTCATTTTAACATTCTCTAAGACATTCTATTTCTCATATAAAACATCTGCAAATATGGTTTTTCTCTTGGGGTTGTTCTCTTGCTGTTGTTGCTGAAACACGATTGCCCTCACTTTTGACGTAGATATATTCATGTCTGCTTCAATTCCTATAGCTTGCAGAATGGCTTTGTTGCACTTTTTCTAGTTTTCACTATCTCTGATGCTCTCAATAATGCGTTAAGAGACAAAATGTTTACGTAACAAATTCTTTAACTACCCTTAGATTTATGTTTGTGATCTAAGTAATACTTTGTATGACTTAGGCTGTGTCCCACATAAACGCTATTTGCGCGGTGCGAGGCGCGTACAAAGTAGTTTCAAGAAATTATTGGGTACAGGGTGTGTCAACCTAAAATTAAAGAACAAAATTTAAAATTGTTCCATACACAGAATAATTCAATAACAAAATTATGAATATTATTGATTTAAACTAAGATATCCACTGGCCATAAAAAAGTAGAACGTCGAGGTAGCAAATACTGGCGTACAACACGAAATGGGGTAATAGAACAATTAGATACTACTAGTTCCGTAATGCTAGAAAAGCAATGAATTTGGGGCAGAATGATACATTCTTAATATAACTCCAAGTATACAATTTAATAACGGTAAAACGAGTTTGTTCATAAAGGCTAACACGGGGCCCAGACAAAAGATTCTATTTAATTTGTTGAAAAAAACAAATACATGGGTACTATGACAAGCAACTGGTTAAAGTTTGTGAATTCCTTCGGCCCCTTCGTTTATTTCTTATTTTTGTTGCATTTAAATAAAAACTTGTTTTTAAAGCATTTTTTACTTTAAATTTCTCTATTGCCAATGAAAAAAGATGGGTTTCAACAACAGTATATACTTGAGAGAAATAAGACGTTGAAGTGGTTGTTATTATAGACAAGACTTGTATTTTTGAGAAAGAAAAACGTGATTATTGGAGATCAACAAGCTTTAATAAAAAATCGAATTAGTCTATTAAGGAACTCCTAAAGAAAATCCTTTAAAATGCTGGTTACCATCCATTTCCAGGTTCAAAACAGGGTGTCCCACGAACGTGGACGGCTACCTGGAACTCAAAAATTATCGATATTAAAGTTCTGAAAAGTTGGCAACGTAGGAAGGTCGATAGACCACAACTTTCTTATATCAAATAGAACACTCTTTATGTTATTGGATATTTTTATGCTACGTTAAGTTCTAGATAAATTTTTTTAACCACAGGTTATCTCTAAATTTAACCATTCTCCAGATATTTGCAATTTTATGTCGAAAATGACAAATGCAGTCCCGCCGGTAATCTACAATTTTCGCTAAACAACCAACGGTTTTTTGGCATGTATTATTGGCAGGCTCAAGCCCTGAAAAAATCACCGCTTTTTCTATAGGGCGTTCCTAAAAAAATAGTGACAATTCACAGTATTGTTAAAACTCAAAATTTTCAAATGGAAATTCCTAATTTTTTTGTCGAGATTATTTAGCACTAAAAATGAAGGTAACATTGTATGTTGCTTATATCTAAACCTTATAACTTTCGAAAAACCTTTTCCGGTACATTAAAATATGGTGTCGACTTTGCTTGGAAAATACTAGTTGGCCGCTAGAAAAATAACTGGCGTCTACGAAATGTCACACAGTTTTGCAAATTGCCAACAATGCCTGCACGCATCAATTACTCTAACGAAGATTACTTCAAAATGATTATGATTTATGGAGAAAGTAATTAAGTATTGTCTCGAACATATGAGACATTTGCTGCTAGAGAAGCAGAGGCCATCAGAAAACAACAAACGAATAATAGGCAGTTTTAAGAAGTACTACAATTGAGATTTTCTAAAAGCTGTATTCATAGAATATAAAAAGCGAAAATTTCATCCGTACTCCTTTTCTTTAATGCAAAATCTTAAACAAACTGATTTTTCGAGACTCATAAAATTCTGTAAATTTATTTTAACATAGTTCCAAGGAAACCATTTCATTATTTTTTTAAAGAACAACCTGTAAAAAGGGGTGATTTTTTCAGGGCTGTTTGTTTACTTAAGTGCTCCAATAAAACATATGGTTGAGAATGGTTAAATTTTTAACATATGTTTAATTAAATTTATCGACAATTTAACTTAACATCCAAATATCCAATAACATACAGGGTATTCTATGTGTTTCATTTAAGTTAATGAAATTATATTGAATTAAAATTTTAGTTGAAGGTTTATTAATATGTACTTATGTTTTGTAGTTATTTGGAATGTAATAGTAGGTATAACACCTCCATACTAACTTTTGAGTTGGTTGATTTCATTTTCTTCTTACGAGCTGAAATGTTTAACTGTGAAATGCCAGAATGAACGTTTTATTTCGTTTTATTTCTTACTTTAAGACTACTGAAATTTTTCAGTCTCAAATCAAATAATATTTTTGGAAGATGTAGGTATTAACTAATGTTTTAAATACCTATTACATTTAATATTAATTTATTATTTAATATAATGTTAATATTTTTAAAAGGATTTATTTTTTTATGTTAAATCTTATAACTACGTATTTGAATACATGTAAAGACCGAATCTTTCAATTATTTTTAGGAAGGTAATGAGTTAGTTACTGTTTTGTGTTAATGCATTTTATCTAATAAACAATTTAGTTCTTATTACATGTTTCTACTCCTGAAAAATTCTGGTTTCATTACAACACTTTTACCTAAATAAACATGTCATTGACATTTTAACGATCTGTATTTAAAATATAAAGAAATTCAATACATTTACTGATTTGTTATGGTAAGTTAGGTACTTATGTCTATTCTACAAAAAAATATATTTTTATTGAACATTATTATCAACTGCTAATGGACCCTGATATCAATATGACTTTTACTGTTAGTTACTGCTAATTATTTCTGCTGCTGGTTATACTTTTACTGCCAAATTATGTTTGTTCCCAATGTAAAATTTTTATCTGCTTTCAACTTCCCAAAACTGGATTGTTCACTTGATGTCAATTACTAATGTTTAGCTGCTGCTGGATTTTAGTACATTACCATTTACTTGTACTTTTATGCATCCACTATTCATCAAACTTTCGAAATAATAAATTTTTGACTTTTTGACAATAGCTGTCACTTTGTACTCGCTAACAATGATTACACTTGCAAATTTAGAATCTCTTTTTACATGCTGTCCGTTCTTGCTTTTATAGTTTCTGATTTGACATAGAACTGCACATTTAAAAAAATCAGCAATTTTGAAATCCCCTTTTTATATATAATACTCATTTTTTATATTTAATTTCCTATCTAAACAGATTCCTAAAATACATTTTACTTTTCTTTAAAATTGCAATTTTTACTTGGTGTTTCGTGCTCATCATTTGCGCACCAGCTATTTTGAGTTTATCCTGTACTAAAATTTTAATAAGATTTTCATTGTTGATACGTAACATATTATCATCTGATTCCCCGTCCTGTATTTGCTTTGTTCTATAAATTTCAATGTATTTCAATCGGTAGAACTGTCAGAATCTTGCTCCAAAGTTTTATCATGACATCTAATTTTGAATTGGTTATTTTGTGTAGAAATTATGTGTTTTTAAAGTTTATTTACCCCAAAATACTTTACAAGATCCTAAAATTTTGAATTATTACCCCTATTGTGCCTAAACTTGAAGTTACTATAAATCTAGTGATTGACTGCACACGGTTTTTAGACTGTTTTTATTTTAAGTCAGCTGAACTCGGTTCTTTTTTAAATTAAATTATTATTTGTTTTAATTGACAACAACAGAGCAATAAATTTATGGTGTAATAGACATATATCTTGTGATATGGTTAGAAATGTAAGTTGTGCAGCTATCCTTTAAATGACTAGAAAATAAACAGAAAAATAGAAGAGTAAATCAATTATATGTTTATAATAAAAAAAACTGAAAAAAATATACTTATTTGAATTTCTAATGGCGGTTTTAAAAATCAATACAACAATTTTAAACTAGAAGCTTCTCTTTCATACACGTTTCGTGAATACCCACCGTTTCTTCCAGTATATCCGGCTAGGGGAAAACAAGAGACCTTCATCTTTTTCGTTACCCCAGAACTCATTATTTTATTTACTGAAGGGGTATACAATTCTATTGTATATTTTCAGCAGTGCGGTGTAATTCAAGAAACTCCGGCAATCGCTGTATCTCAAGTGAAGTTTTCAGGACTTAAAACTTTCCTAGGACTTATATTAGAAATAAGTGCATACCAAATTTCGGGACATTGCGAAAACAAGAGAATTTTCAATCAAATATCGTTGCTAAGTTTGAGCTACATCTGAGCGATTTATATTAGCCAATATATTTATCAATTTCGGTAAATAGTTGGGAAATTTTGATTTTAGGGGTACTTCTGGGGGAAAAACTAAAATATATATCCGAAACTGTAAGACACAAAATGTGAAAAAATTAGATGAATTTTAATGGAAAATTAAAATTGTAATGCATCATATAATATATCAAATGAAAGTGCTCATTATGGCGAAAACAAATATATTTTTTAAATGGAAATTACAAAATTAAAATTGTTTCTAACGCATCATGTTATATATCTAATGGCGAAAACAAATATTTTTTTCGTATTTTTAATATTAATTATTTAAAACATATTGACAAAAATATAAATAATTTCACACATCCCCCCCTTATCACCGAAAAATTTTGAAAAAAATTAGATGCATAGGGCCTCACCTAAATTTTACCGGAAAAATAAGGAGACACCCCTAATATCTATTTTGGGGGGCAAATTACAGAATTAAATGAAAAAATAAAAAAAAATTCTAACGCATCATGTAATATATAAAATCAAAGGGCTCATTAAGACGAATACAACCTTATTTTTTTCATTCTTTTAAAATAAATTATTTAAAAGATCATCAACAAAAATTACGTTTTCCCCTCCTTATATCCAAAACTATAAGAAGTAAAAATTTGAAAACAATTGGAGATATAGGACCTCACTTGAGCTTTACTGGAAATATAAGAAAAAAACCCTAATATTAATTTTGGGGGGCAAATTACAGCATTAAATGGAAAATCTAAGATTAAAATTATTTCTAGCGCCTCATGTAATAATCAAATCACAGGGCTCATTTTGACGAATACAAATCTATTTTTGGTATATTTTTAAAATAAATATTTTTAAAATATAATAATAAAAATATAAAAAAATACTTCTTCCCCCTTTTATTCCCGAAACCATAATATCTAAAATTCTGAAAAAAATTAGTCATATATTGCCTCACTTGAATTTTACAGGAGAAATACGAAGAAATCCCTAACACATTATAGAATTAAACGGATAATAAAAAAATATTTTTTAAACGCGTCATGCAATACATCAAATGAAACGGCTTATTAAGAGGAATACCAATTTATTTTTTTTATATTTTTTAAATTAATTGTTTACAAGATATTAACAAAAATATTTTAAAAATTTAATTTTTCGCTTTTAAAAATAATTATGGGTGCAGGACCTCACTTGAACTTTATATGAAAAATTAGTAGAAAAACCCAATATTAATTATTAATTTACATTTATTAAATGGAAAATAATTTTTTTTTTCAAACACATCATGTAACATATCAAATAAGGTATACAAATATATTTTTTCATATCTTAAAAATAATTTATTTAAAAGATATTATCAAAAATATTAAACATCGACTTATTCCCCTCTTTATCTCAGAAACTACACTATCTAAAATTTTGAAAAACATATTTTGTTTGTATGTTTGAAATAATTAAATTATATTTCAATCTACTATTCAGATAACTGATTGTATAAAGCTTCGCTGAAAGTTTTTTAGTAAAATAAAATCTGTAATGTTAATTTTTGGGGGGCAAATTAGAAACTTAAATAAATACTTCTGAAAAATCTAGCGTATCATGTAGCTCTGTGTGAGAAATAAAACTGTATATCTTTTATAAATTTAAAACGCTTCGTTTAAAAGATATGAGGGTAAATATAAGAAACTGCACCCATTCCCTTGCTTGTCTGAAACTGTAATATTAGAAAAATATATACTTTGATTCACCTACATCATATCAAATCTTAAAGCTGGTACAGATCCCTTAGTATGCGAATCGAACTCGCACTTCACAAAATTATTTTTTATTAAAATTTTAATCATTTACCAAAACAATATTTCCTTTATGGGTGTTGCGATCTCTTTGTCAGAGTATATATTTTTCATTTGAATAAAAAAATCCATTAAATGCATACTTTGTAACATATTTATTTATTTATTTAACATTTTATTTACACTATTTGTAATATGGAAAATACACGTATAAATCCCATAGAGGTATGCGCAGACATCTGTACCTGGGTGAGGAAGAACTATAACTACAGTAAAAACTACACTATTTCTATGCGAAATGTACTGTGCATTTTTGTTTGTTGATTAGATTGTTTTTCTTACAGATTTATTTCTACCTTTTCACTATTATTCATATTTATCTGTTATCATTTTTTAATGTTTTTTAGTTCTTCTTTTGTTGCTTAATTTCTATCTGTAACTTGTGAATCACCACTAAAGTATCTGCTTTTTTCGTACATTCTCTTGTGTATCTGTGGTATATATTAAGTGACTTAATATCAAGATGCAAGAAATTTAAGAACCAGCACTGTTCTGAGATTTAGTGGCATTAGAAGATTTTATTCTTTTTATGGTAAAGTACCGCTTTTATGTCAGTTAGCGATTGCATCCATTTTCATACGCTCCTCCCCAAGCAATTACCAAAGGATGCGATGCTGTGTGCTCCCAATAGTGCTATTCCATTTATGAATTCAGTTAACTTAGAGAAAATAAACAGTAGGTACTTAGTTTTTTACAAATATTCTGTATGTGTACTTCCCATTTCAGGTTACAGTCTATTATAAGACCTAGGTGTTTACATTCCCTTACTATATAAATTTCTTTATCCTTTATTTGTATCATTATTTCTTCCGCAGCATTATTTCTGTGCATTCCATATACCATAAAAACAGTCTTTTTGGTATTAAGTGACAGTTGATTGTATTCCAGCCAGACACTGACTATGCTCAGTGGCCGATTGATTTTAAACTCTGCTTTATTAATATGTTCTCAAGAACTTTTTCGTCGGCATATGAGAACACCTTTCCTACAATGTCCAATAAGTCATTAAAATGTAAAACAAATAATAAAAATCCCAATATGGATCCTTGTGGAATTCCGTAGTCTGCAGCCCTGAAACCAAAGTATCACCCAGTCTAGTGTAATATACTCTATTACTCAGATAATTTAGCGTTAGATCATTTGCAATGCTCCTAACTCCATAGCTATTTAGCTTTAATAGCAGATTTCATGGTAGACCGTATCAAACGCCTTGGCTAGGTTAAGGTTAGTAGTGACATAATATGATCCATCATTTAGACTTTTATGGATAGTTATTACCACAATATTTATATCATCTTCAGAGAGTATTTTACACTACAGCATGAACTCGTATAATCGATTGTGGATAATCTTGTTACGCTTGAGATAAGTGAGATCGGTCTATAATTGCTCATGTTACTTGTGAAGGAGTATTTTACGCACTAAGTCATACTGCTCTCTCAGTGCATATATTAAATATACGTTCTAAAGGTGGAGCTATAAATATAATGAAACCTTTTAGAGTTTTAACTCTTATTCCGTCAGTATCTCTTGCTTTTCTTCTTTCCCCAATTTCAAAGGACTTGTGAGCTTCAAAAGGAGACTCCTGTTGTTAGACCTAGGTATACGATTATCTGTTCGGTTGTTTTTATTTATTTTATCGTTTATTACTATTCTTATCTTACAAATAAAACATTTTTAAAAAACCATAACCTATAACTAAAAAGATGAAAATAATTATAACAAAATACAACTCTAGCAAATAAATAACACATTCAATGTTCTTAGGTACCTACCCAGAAAGTAAACAATGTAAACATTAAAAGGTACTCATTCTGTAGAAATTAATTACTTACCTATCTAGTATATTTAGTTAGGTACCTAACAAAATTGAATGTGTTATTTATTTGCTAGAGTTGTATTTTGTTATAATTATTTTCAGCATTTTAGTTATAGGTGGAAGTCGGTTATATATATTTTTTAAATGTTTTACTTTCAACTTTTTAGTTTTTTTGAACTCAGGTAGTTTTCATTCTTTATTTTTTATTTTGTATGTATATTCTTAATAGATAAGACCAGGTAACATCAAAAGCCCCAACATTACACAATGATACATTTTCATTTAAATTGACAGGTAAATGCTTACGAACAAAATGGAGTAATACGCGTTGACGTAATAAGCCCAAAATATATTTATGCCTTATGGACCACGCAATATAACCTTTTTAAAACTTTTTTGGCAACCCTGTATAACTATATATAATTCCACTTCACCCTATGTACCAACCATCCTGTACATAAAACTGCCCACCGGCAGGTATAAATTTGTTAGCTGCCTCCTGTAAATTATAAGACGGAGTAGAATCCATCCCATATTCACGGAGTCAAATTCATCCTATATTTCAAACATCGTATGTTACTCCTTGTGGGCTAGCCCATAAATTATTTAATTTTTTTTAACATTTTATATTATCGCCCTGTGTAACATTAATTCCTCTCCACACTTTTTGCAACTTCTTATGGGCTATGAAATCAATATTGTTTTAATCACACTGTATAAATATAATTCAACTCCAGCATATATTTCAGCCATCCTGTATATGATTTGTTTACGTCCCCAGCATATAACAGTTTTTTAATCACCCTATATAATTTTAATTCCACATTTTTTTCAACATATTTATACCACCAAACATCCACTCCAACCTATATTCCAACCACTTCCAATCACTTTACTTTGTGATTTTGTTTGCTATATCTAAACACCCTGTGTATAAACGCACCAAATAGCAGTTTAGAGTTTGACATGTGTTGTCACTGAATTTTCTATTAGGCTGGGAGACACCAAAAGCACCGTCTTCGCAAAATGAAAAAAATTTCATTTAAATAGGTATTTGCCCGATATACAAACAAAACTAGCTTAGTACTTATTGATTTAAGGAGCCAAAAAAAACTATGCTTTACTACCTATATGCTTGAGATGTACATAGAAAATTTTCAAATTCGCAATTAAAACTTCCAGAGCCTACAATTCCCGCACTATTACTTTGGAATTAAAATATTTTTGTGGACATGTCCGTTGCGTCACTTCGATGAAATTTTTGATAAGAAGAAGTTTCCGCAATTATCTGCATAACTGCAAGTTTCACGTCACAAAAAATATATATAACCATACACATCCATAAGGAGTTTTCAAAAAATCGACCAATATGTTAGGGGTAATGGTCGATTTCCATACACGCATGTGTTCATTCACAAATTTCATCAGTTTGCCAATAGAATTCTTTTCCCATCCGGATATATACTCTATTAAACAAGACCATATTCATTCAAAACGGTTCACCACATGAGAAGAAATCAGATAACATACATACAAAAAAATACGGGACCAATTGATAACCCCTTCTTGGAAGTCGATTAATTAGTTATTGTACATCATTATATCTATTAATATTACAAGTGGCAGCTTTAATACCTTAAGCAGAATGATGCCAATTTATTGTTATTGGATTTTTATGTATTCAATCATATAAGAAAATAGTCTAAAAGCCAGCTAGTGGCAGACTTACGGTATTTCAACAAACGTTATGAAGTTTTCTGAAAGATAGTTGTGACATCTCTGGTTTGTATTTTTTGATTTTTTGGGAATAACAGCACAATTGTTGGAAAGCCTGTATATTTCAAATAGTTCAAACGTTTCATGGTCTAAATCAAACTCCGTTTTCAATGGTAATCAAACTGAACAAGAAAATTAAAAATTAAATGATTCGCAATGACATTATGTAATTAAAAATTAAATGTTTGACAAAAAAACTGATGTAACTAAGAAAATTCACTGCTAATTTCATAAATACACGGTAACACTAAAAAATTCTAAAGATCATGCGAAATAACAAGGCTTCTTCCAAATTGGAAGAAGCTGATATAGTCTGCTTTAATGTTATTAAATGAAAGCCATTGTATTGCAAGAACTTTTGCAGCCGTTCCTGGTTACCAATAAAGAAAAATGAAATTAATAATCATAATGTCCTTTTGAACAACCCTGTACCGGGATAGTTTAAAAAGTTTTGCTTTATGACCCTAATGACATGTATGGAATATCAGATTTTTTTGATCTCATTTTTGGCAAATCTTATAATGAAGTCGCAGCTAGGAGCCCCACATGAATTTGCGAAGATAACTCTTGCAAATTTTTCCAATTTAAAAGAAGCTTTGGTATTTCAAATGATCTTCAGTATTTTTAGTGCTACCCTGTATATATCAAATTATCGGTAAATTTACTTAGTTACATCAGTATTATTGTCAAAAATTTAATGTCAAATTGTGAATTACTTAATTTGTCATTGCGAATCTTTTAAGTTTTAATTTTCTTGTTTAGTTTGTTCAGTTTTATTACCGTTGAAAATGGGGTCTGATTTAGACCCTGTAACGTTTGTACTATTTGACTTTCCAGCAGTTGTGGTATTATTCACAAAAATCAAAAAATCTAACCAATGTGTATTCTACATGTCATTTCTTATATCAAATGATCATGAAATGGACGCTCACTAAGTTCGGTGATGGTTACTAGAAATTTGAGGAGGTATAAAAAATTTAAAAAATTTGACCGGATTCAATATAATGTAATAATTGTCACGGGCAATTAATCGTTGTTCTCTAACGCGACATTCGTATGCATAATATTACCGCACTCACTCTGATCATAGTTAGATTTATTTCTCTATAGCTAGTATTTGCGTTTGTTTCTATGTGTCACGATATCTTCAGAATGAAAGAACTGTCATTGTGACGGTTTTGTCTAATATTTTTCATATTTCACTAAATAACAGATCAGTTCAGTTTTCTACTCAGACTTGGGGAGTAGGCAGATTCAGATCCCGAGTTCAATTTAGACCCTGAAACTTTTTTAATTCAGTCTATTTTAATTAAACTCGGGGAGTAGGCAGATTGAGTCCCGAGAGAGAGTGTGAGAGAGAGAGAGACAGGGAGACAGAATTTGTGATGGGGAAACCTTCCCCAATTCTAAAATTCTTTATTTATTTGATAAATAACGTTTAATATTTTGATCTAGACGTCATGTTTGATATCTAGGACTTTCAGAGAAACTAGCATTGTACAGAAGAATATCGCCAACAAGAGATTACTGAATATCTTCTAATATGGAAAGTTAACCGGGAAATTTTGATGTGAAATTCTAACCTACTGAGTAGGGGAATAGAAATGTAATGGAACGACTCCATGTTCGAAAACTCTGTGTGTTAATTTCACTGAAAGTCCTAGTTGTCGAACAGCACATCTCAAGTCAACACATAATTGCCGTAAATTCTAAAATTAACCAAATACTTTATCTACTTTTGTCGTTACCAGAAATCGATTATTTTTTATTTCTATGTGTTCTTGGGAAATAACACCACAATCGAAACTAAAATCTTTATACTCAAGGAAAAACCAAACGTTTCCGGGTCTATTCTGACACGTTTTTAATAGCTATAAACAGGTATAGAAAATATAAAATGCAAAATGAAAGTTTGATATATTGCATTTTATATTTTCAATACATATTTATAATCACTGAAAACGAGTTCAGAATAGACCGGAAACTTTTGGTTTCTTCTTGAATATACAGATTTTTGTTTCGATTGTGGGGTTATTTCCCAAGAACATACAAATAGATCACTTAATACTGTCGACCGTCAAGGTGTCCGGACGTGTTTTTAATCTGTTAAGTGCTGTGTTAAGCATTTATAGGTAATAATCTAGTATTCGTATTTAAAACTAGTAGTGTGAGTGCAAGTCAGTGAAAAAATACCAGCAAGTTCTCCTGCTTCTAAGTTCATTTTGTTACCGAAAACTTAGTAGTGGAACTATAATTATCAGTGGCTAAGCATTAGTACAGCGACAGTAATCTAATATAATTTGCCGCTGTTTTGTACTTATATATTATCTGAAATGTTGGAGTCCCATTTCACTCTAAAAACTGCATAAGGTAAAATTTTATTTCAATTTTCTTGTGCTATGAAGAACTAACACAGGATAAAACAAAAACATCAACATTTACAACATTTAACAAAAACCTAAAAAAAAGAAATTTAAAAGCAATGTAGTTTGCTCTTTCTTACAATTCATCACCAGAAAATGAAATATATACTTCACTATATTAATACTAACAAAACCAGCATTTCACTCGGAATATAATATCGAAATAATACTTCAGCTTGACAGATTTCTTTCTTTCTTGGAAATAAATATAACTGGAGTGATTGTGCACGCATTAACATATATTGCCATATATCGGCTACCTGAGAGCAACCATTTTACTCGCAATCCCAATTTATTGCATCTTTTTTAAATTGGCCGCAGCATTAAATCGGCCAAAGCAGACAAATAAGACAACTGCAGACGAACCACTTGAGAGTTGCTTTAAAACAAACAGAAATTACCATCATAGGAATCTACCGCTCGCCTATATGGGGCACCTACCAAGAGGGTGAAATCACGCTAGTGTACGGTGTTGAAAGTTGGAAGGTATTGTGCCATGTTTTATTTTAAATACTTCTTTATCCTGTGAATTTTATTTTATTGACTTGTGTGTTTGTAAAAATTTATAAATATAAACTACTACTGTATCGTGAGAAATTATCGATCGTTTTAAGAATTAAAACTGAAATAATTTTAAATTTTAATCTGGTTATATATATGTATGTGACTTATTAGTTTATGTGGTTTATGAATATTTAATTCACATTCAGTACTATGGGCGATGAACGTGATAAAGTAAGCGCTGTCGCGATAAGTTGCAAACATTGCAAAAAAGTATTGAAAAATCTCATGTCTCGTTAAAATGTGGAGGGTCGTTTCATCCTTCATGTACTCTAAGAGTAAAATGTCTCCTGGTTATAGGGGGGGGGGCGACAAAGTGAGGTGAACTGTTGCTCTCACCAATCTGAACCTGAAAGTAGGGCCAATATTATTGACGAAAAATCTACATCTTCAGAGCTTTTTTCTGTCGATAAAGATATTTTTAACGAACTTTTGAGAAGTAAAGACATCATTATTGAAGAATTAAAGGACAAAGAACTCATTCTACAGAAAATAATTGGGCTATTGGAGGACAAAGTACATAAATTGACCATTTCATCAGCTAAACAAACAAACGGCGTCGCAACCCCATTTCTATCCTCCCCATCGTCATCTTCGACACTAAGACACTCAAAAGAGGCCCTAGAACAAATGCAGCCCTTTCGGAGTACGGAATCTACCTCCAAAATTGACGCAAGTAACACAAATCGCCTTGAGTCAACAAGTAGGCGTAGCAAGAAGCAGGTCCAGCGAACTTCCATTGAAAATGACAACTTTACTTTACAAGAAGATGATATAAATAAATTAATCCAAAATAACTCTGAATTGCAAGGAACTGACAATAACAGTGAAGATGAACTTCCTAGTGCTGCTATACCTAATAAAGCAAATTTATCTCCATCCAAATCTGATCCGGTTGATAAAGATAACTGGCAGCAGGTAAGGGCAAAGGGGCGGAGAAACCGCTCTCTTCGTCACACCTCAGCAACGACCCAACGGTCCGCTCCAATTAGAGGCATGAATGAAAATGAAACTGGACTAGAAATTGCTCAGAAATTTCACTGGATTTTTGTTACTGGACTATCCAGGAAAACCGATGAAAAAGACATTCTCAGTTATCTAGAATCCAAATCGCAAGACAAAAACATCATTACTTGTGAAAAAATGCGGACAACCAGACAACAAGTAAGCTGATTCAAACTCGGGGTACCACAAAACTTAAAAGAAGATTTTCTTGACCCTAACTTCTGACCAAATGGGGTTATTGTGAACCATTTCCTGAATCTTCAACGCCTGCAGAATCCATCCAATCACCAAATAAGGAACGGAGTCGCAAGGGTCTAATTATCAATAAAAACTTTAAATTATTTTATGCCAATGTACAGGGTATTAGGGACAAAATATCTGATTTTGAATTGCTTCTTAGTGAATCAAAGGTAGATTGCTTTTGCTCCAATGAGCACTAGCTTCAATCAGATGAATTCTTTGAGTTAAAAATAAAGGGTTTTACAGCTATAACTAGCTTTTGTAGATCGGATAAAGTGCATGGGGGTGTGAGTATTTATATACGAGAAAACTTAGAATGTCAAGAACTTAACCTGTCAAAACTTTCGAAAGAATTGCAGTGTGAGGTAGCTGGGATCTATATTTCCTCTATACACACCCAAATAGTAACAGTATATAGATCTCCTAAAGGCGATCTGGATAGATATCTAGAGGTCATGTCTCTGGTTCTGGAAAAAATAAAATTGATCATACAGAGAACATTATAGTCATTGGCGACTTTAATGTGCATTATGAACGGCGGAACTGCAAGGAGGTTGACTATCTCAACTTCTTTTTTAATTCCTATGATTTGTTTCCAACAGTTAACTTCAAAACGAGAGGAGTATATAAGCTATGTCGGTTCTGGAACAAAATCGACCAAAAATACATGTAATTTCCCATAAGAGATTCTAAGGTTAAAATTAGCGAAAATTTACCCCGATGATCTTGAAATCGGCTACGTGAGCGAGCCTGATTTTGTAGTTTAGAGGCGAGAAACGGCGTAATTAGCGCCATTTAGGGGTGTAAATGTCATATTTAAGGGTGTTTTCATCATATTTAAGGCCGTTTTGGCATTAGGCGGGGGTGAAATTCAATTGAGCGTGTCATTTGTTCCGCGAACGTGGGGGCCGCGTTCTTGGACTATAGCGGACTGCGAGGGGCTCCGACTAGAGCTGTGGGGGCTGAAGGGGGGGCTCCGACTAGGAGCTGGGGGGCTGAAGGGGGCCGCGATTTAGGTTATGTTAGTGACAGCTGTCGAGGGAGGGGGCCGCGATTTAGGTTATGTTAGTGATGGCTGTCAACGAAGGGGGGCCGCGATTTAGGTTATGTTAGTGCCGGCTGTCAACGAAGGGGGCCCGCGATTTAAATTATGTTAGAAGAGTGACGGTAGTCGGGGGACCGCGACTTAGGGTATATTAGAGGTTCGCGGGGTTTGCTTGACAGGTTAGACAGGGGAGTGTTGGTTGCGGTGCTATCTTGCGGCGTGGGTGTGTTGCGTGTATCGCAGGGGTGCACGCCATCTGTTGGTGGTTGTGGAAGTTAGAAAGAAAAAAAGCTGTGGTAGGGTTTTGAGCACGGGACTCTCGCATGGGAGTGATCGTTCCGAGCATCTAAGCTATATGGTTATTAATATAAGAGTTTCTTCGGGAGAATAGGTATCTGAATGTTGAAGGTAAATTTTTAATATGTTGAAATTCAATCAATAGAGTATGATATTAGGTTGTATGTATGATTGACACGTGTAGTGATGTTAGCAAAGGTCGGACTGGTTCGTGTCGGGTGCAAGGTTTGTTGCAGGGTGTATCACAGCAGGGTGCATTGGCCGTTGCACATACAGTGGCGAAACACATCTTAAAAACATATTCAATGGGATGAACGAAACGTATTTTGAACAACGAAATAAATTATCATATGCGCGAGAGCGGCAACTCGTTCGAGTCTCTGCTTTCGTCGGCTAAACCAGGGCCACGAGGGTGCCTAGTCCGGGCGTTAGATCTCTTAATATAGATAATTCGGCAATTTTAAGCAAAAAATGTACCGAAAATGCATCGTAAATAATTAATAGGTTCCCAAATATTTGGTAATTAGCATTTCATTACAAATAATAAAATAATTCAGATTCAATAAAGGCAATAACAAAAGAAAAGCGAAACCGCAACAGCATGTTGGTGAACTGATAACCATGCGAAACTCGAGCACTGGTTGAAAGTGCAGTGGCTGGTTGATTGTAAACAAAATCGTTAATTATAAAAGTAGATGCGGTTTTCATTGAAGAGATAATGGTAGTTAATAATGTAAAAAAATAAATACGTAAATGAGGAATAATAATTGCGACTTGAATCGTTGGATTTTCTATCGAGCGGCGGGTAATTCGAATACCGTTGGAGAAATGGTTGGAACCACTACAAAAGCTAGAAACGGCCCATAGAAACGACTAGAACCATAGAAACGGCTGGTTGAAGCCACTACAAAAGCTGGAAACGTCCCGCAGAAACGACTAGAAACTTAGAAATGGCTGATTGGAGCCGCTACAAAAGCTAGAAACGTCTCGTAAAAACAACTGGGCCCGTAGAAACGACTGGTAGAACGGTTGAAACCGCTACAAAAACTAGAAACGTCTCGTAAAAACTACTGGGCCAGTAGAAATGGCTGGTTGAAGCCACTACAAAAACTATAAATGGCCCGTAGAAACGACTGGGGTAGTAGAAATGGCTGGTAGAATGGTTGAAGCCGCTACAAAAGCTAGAAATGGCCCGTAGAAACTTCTAGGCCAGTAGAAATGGCTGGTAGAATGGTTGAAGCCACTACAAAAACTATAAATGGCCCGTAGAAACGACTGGGGGGTAGTAGAAAGGGCTGGTAGAATGGTTGAAGCAACTACAAAAACTATAAACGTCTCGTAAAAACTACTGGGCCAGTAGAAACGACTGGTAGAATGGTTGAAGCCACTACAAAAACTAGAAATGACCCATAGAAACGACTTGAACCATAGAAACGGCTGGTTGAAGCCGCTACAAAAGCTAGAAATGTCCCGTAAAAACGACTGGTACAGTAGAAATGGCTGGTAGAAATGGTTGAAGCCACTACAAATGCTAGAAACGTCTCGTAAAAACTACTGGGCCAGTAGAAACGACTGGTAGAATGGTTGAAGCAACTACAAAAACTAGAAATGACCCGTAGAAACGACTGCGTCAGTAGAAACGGCTGGTTGAAGCCACTACAAAAGCTGGAAATGGCCCGTAGAAACGATTGGGATAGTAGAAACGGCTGGTAGAATGGTTGGCCCCACTACAAAAGCTAGAAACGAACCATAGAAACGGCTTGGTCCATTGAATGGCTGAAGACTCGTAGAAACTACTTAGCCTGTAGAAACGACTGAAAACGTAGAAACGACTAGAACGATCCATAGAAACGCAAGGAAATATACATAAATACCTTGATGTTGATATATCATATGCTGCTATGAAATAAAATTGTAAATACAAGACACTGTTTTACTACCAAAAGTACTTCTGATTAGAACATTATTATCTCTCTCTCTAGCTTTATTAAAGAAAGAGATCGGAAATCTGATAAGAACGCCCTGTAAACAGGGCCTTCCGGTCATGACGTCATAAGCTGCACTCTCATTGGCTGACTACCTGCTAACCAGCAGTTTGTTTATCTTATATGCTTATAAAGAATAGATATGTCCCGATTTTAAAGTTTCCAAAGTAGGATTCCGTTTCATATTTGAGGAGTGTCTTTATGCCACTAGAAATACTAGAAATGGTGGGAGTCGCTACCAAGGGTAGAAATGTTTGAAACCGTTACAAAGGCTAGAGCCATAGAAACGACAGGAACCGTAGAAATGACTGGTGAGGTTAAACAAAGTCACTACAAATGCTAGAAACTGTTGCTATAAATGGTTTGAAACAAAACCGTTGCAAAAAGTAGAGCCCAGGAATGTTCGAAATGGGATAGTGGGAATAAATATATAACTTTTTGTAAGCCAGAGGTAGGAACAAACAAATCTTTTCTAAGACAGGTATTCAAAGCTTATTCAGTGGTACATAAAAACTTTTTTCTACGTTCACAAAATTTAGACATCAAAAAGAAAACATCAGTCTACTACAAACAAATGTTTCTATTACATGTAACTTTTTCTAAGGTCAGTACAAACAAATGTTTTCTAGGTAACAAAATGTATGTTTCCCCCAAACGAATTGTTGATATGAGAGTAAAATGAACAAAGTATTTGAAAAATTTCACAGGTGTTTTATCTATATGTCTCTAACAGGACCTTATAAATGCTAGAAAACTGATAGTAGAAACGTTATAACAGAAGCAAAAATGATGGAAATGATTGGTACAGGAACGCTACAAATGTTAGAAATGGGACCCCTGCAAATACTAGAAATGACAGGTACAGGGACGTTACAAATGATAGAAAACATATGAATGCTAAGAACAATTCCGGTGCAAATAACTGCGATAGACTGCTGTATTTAATTAGTATCCGCAATAAGGATGATGACGTAAGATGTATATGAAGCAACAAGATGTCCAACTGTCTATCGAAAATTTAGACTTTGTTAAAGAATTGTTGTCATCACAAGTCGACACGGACAATTGTTAACAAATTCTTAAAATAATATTGGTTGTTGTACTGTTTTTATCGATTTAAGTGCTTCAACAGCGTCTTAATATTATAATATTATTAGTATTCGCTTTTATAACGAACCAAAGCAGATAAAAGGAACTTGTGTGTGTTTTCAGACATGTAAGGAAATATGGCAATGTTGCTCCATCACTTTAATCATATGACTAAAATGACGCATTTCCGAGATCTAGGGAAATATAGAAATTTCCAGAGTTACGTTGTAGCAAACAACCTCAAAACGGAGATAACAAAACTATCGTCTCATCAAAAGTTTCTCTTAAAAAAATGCAACTCAACAAACAAGGTAATTTAACGTGCATATGAAACGTAGGAACAATTTGCTTGATTTATGAATTACTAATAAATCAAAAATATTCTTGACTGCTAATTTCATTTAAATAATAAACATAAAAAAGGTCACTTGACAAAGTTATTATAGAACAAAGACGAAGCTCATACTTACAGCCCTGCCAGACCCCTAGAAGGCTTTCATGCAGGATTATGGCTTGCTAGCTTTCGACATGTTGAAAGACAAAGCGACGAACCACCACACGCAGCCGAAACTGAGAATTTGTCACTGGAGAACATTACTAGACCCAGTCACAACCAAAACAACTCCAGAAAAAAGACAAGTTCAGTTCATCATTCCACATGCTTTTAACCCTGCTTTGATATACACAATGAAGATAAAACAGGCAAAGCATTCAAAAGTTTGTAAACGGAGCCACAACAAAATTCGTAGCATCAAATTAATATGTTTTCAGATAATTATATGCTTATTAAATAATCTATTGCAAGACTTAATGTTTGAGATTATTTCATTATTTAGTTCAAAAGGCAGCCAGTCAACATTGCACACAGACAACAACACACCACCGAAAAAGAAAATTATTTAAAAGAAATGTAAAATACTGAGTAGATATTCTTGTTAAATTGAAATTAATCCAACAAATATTCTAAAGATATACGATGTTTGTGCTTTATTTGATATATGCATCACTATCAATTATTGCGGTTTTTTAACCTTGGTGAAGATGCTAGCGAAGGTTATAATTTGTCAAAACAGAAGCATCCATTAGAAATGAATTTATTCGTATCTTAGAGTATCAATCAATCATTTGAAATACTGTAAGGTGTTTGATGTAACAATATTGTTCTTCTAACAACACTTTGCTCTGAATTAAATTACTGTTGCTGGAAAGAGTTGTCAATCTAAACTGTGAAATGAAAGTCATATGGTTTAAATATTTTTTGTTTTGAATCATGTAGATACAGAATTGAACATGGAGGGTCTGTCACATTCAACAGGCCTGAAAATCTTGGTCAAGAATGGGTGGACTTCGTTGTGCAACAAACACAAGCCCTTAAACCATGTGTTGGCATGTCATCCTTCAATATCAATGTGAATAACACGAATTTATTTGTAAGAGAGATTGTAAGAGATAATAGAAAACATATTCCTATGCACGAGTGTATACATAATGAATAACATTATTAAACGTAACCAACCTATTAGACTACACACATACAAATTTAAAACTAACAATTCACAGGGTTACAATTGTGAACACACTAGAAGCAATATAAGACAAAAGAAAGCTATAACCAGCCCTCGTGTTATCCAATTATAATTATCGGTCCGCATCGATTTCCATCACAACAAATAACGGAAATATAATCCATAAGTTTATAAGCATATTGTATGAAATTAAAAAGTTTCCTTCAACCACATATATATATATATATATATATATATATATATATATATATATATGAACCATGATTAGGATATTGCTTTAAAAATGTCAACGTACAAAGAGGCTACCTTCAAATGATATACCATTGAAATAAATTGTAATCAGGATCAATTCAATCATACATACTTTAGCAATAACATATGAATAAAAATTTTCTGTAATGTGATAAACTCATGATTGGTAAAATAATCCATATAATGAATACAATGTATGGAAAAGTCACTTACTCTCATTGATGGACTTTCTCAAAATGATTTAGGACAAAGAGAAATATATAAAACAAAAACATTCTGCACTGGAACTACATTATAAAAGCTTTCGATCCAACTTTCATGTAGTGAAAATATTTCCACTACACGAACGCCACTCTTACATTAAATGAGTAAACTAATGAAGTCTTTCTATAACGCTTACAAAACCAGCAATCATAATTATTATAATAATTCCCTTGCAGAAAGTTAAGCATGAAAAATTACAAAACATGGTTGGTTATTTAAAACGTTTTCGGACTTTGCTGAAACAGTAAAAAAATTGAATGGGCTTAAATAATAAACATTCTAATAGACTTCAAAGAGATGACATTGTTTCACGATTTCAAAAACTTGTTCGAACTGGGATCAAAACTAACAAATCGCATAAAGATATATTGATGTTTCTGGAGGAAGAAGAGAGAAACAAAGCAGATCGTTATCGTATGCGAACTGATGAGGAACGAGTTAATGCTTAAAAAGAACGTATTCAAGCTGAGGAAGAACGAGCCAAAGCCGAAATGCATCGAGTTCGATTAGAAGAAGAATCTGTCAAGGCATCGGAACGTCATCATGAGGTTCTGAACGTTGTTTCTCACAGAATACAGGTTAGGGTAGGTTAGGATCGACCGAACCTAACCTACCCTAACCTCAACTCCCTCAATCAATCTTAACCTAACCTCAGTTGATACCTTCTAACTGCCCTGTTTGAAGGGCGTCCCTAACCTAACCTAACCGCCCTGTTTGAAGGGCCTCCCTGCTCTTTTACTATGACGTCATAAGCTACTGATGTTCATCATTGGTTGGTTACTTATTACTAAGAGCTAACAGAACCATACAGCTCTGTTTTTCGCGTTTGATGGACTTGGGAGCTACACGATGAACTACTTCGTTCCTCAAGCGTTTCACTACCTGAGACTGTATTCTGTGAGAAACAACGTTCAGAACCTCATGATGACGTTCCGATGCCTTGACAGATTCTTCTTCTAATCGAACTCGATGCATTTCGGCTTTGGCTCGTTCTTCCTCAGCTTGAATACGTTCTTTTTCAGCATTAACTCGTTCCTCATCAGTTCGCATACGATAACGATCTGCTTTGTTTCTCTCTTCTTCCTCCAGAAACATCAATATATCTTTATGCGATTTGTTAGTTTTGATCCCAGTTCGAATAAGTTTGTGAAATCGTGAAACAATGTCATCTCTTTGAAGTCTATTAGAATGTTTATTATTTAAGCCCATTCAATTTTTTTACTGTTTCAGCAAAGTCCGAAAACGTTTTAAATAACCAACCATGTTTTGTAATTTTTCATGCTTAACTTTCTGCAAGGGAATTATTATAATAATTATCATTGCTGGTTTTGTAAGCGTTATAGAAAGACTTCATTAGTTTACTCATTTAATGTAAGAGTGGCGTTCGTGTAGTGGAAATATTTTCACTACATGAAAGTTGGATCGAAAGCTTTTATAATGTAGTTCCAGTGCAGAATGTTTTTGTTTTATATATTTCTCTTTGTCCTAAATCATTTTGAGAAAGTCCATCAATGAGAGTAAGTGACTTTTCCATACATTGTATTCATTATATGGATTATTTTACCAATCATGAGTTTATCACATTACAGAAAATTTTTATTCATATGTTATTGCTAAAGTATGTATGATTGAATTGATGCTGATTACAATTTATTTCAATGGTATATCATTTGAAGGTAGCCGCTTTGTACGTTGACATTTTTAAAGCAATATCCTAATCATGGTTCAATATATATATATATATATATATATATATATATATATATATATGTGGTTGAAGGAAACTTTTTAATTTCATACAATATGCTTATAAACTTATGGATTATGTTTCCGTTATTTGTTGTGATGGAAATCGATGCTGACCGATAATTATAATTGGATAACACGAGGGCTGGTTATAGCTTTCTTTTGTCTTATATTGCTTCTAGTGTGTTCACAATTGTAACCCTGTGAATTGTTAGTTTTAAATTTGTATGTGTGTAGTCTAATAGGTTGGTTACGTTTTCTTAAATGTTATTCATTATGTATACACTCGTGCATAGAAATATGTTTTCTATTATCTCACACTCGTACATCTTACAAATAAATTCGTGTTATTCACATTGATATTGAAGGATGACATGCCAACACATGGTTTAAGGGCTTGTGTTTGTTGCACAACGAAGTCCACCCATTCTTGACCAAGATTTTCTGGCCTGTTGAATGTGACAGACCCTCCATGTTCAATTCTGTATCTACATGATTCAAAACAAAAAATATTTAAACCATATGACTTTCATTTCACAGTTTAGATTGACAACTCTTTCCAGCAACAGTAATTTAATTCAGAGCAAAATGTTATTGGAAGAACAATATTGTTACATCAAACACCTTACAGTATTTCAAATGATTGATTGATACTCTAAGATACGAATAAATTCATTTCTAATGGATGCTTCTGTTTTGACAAATTATAACCTTCGCTAGCATCTTCACCAAGGTTAAAAAACCGCAATAATTGATAGTGATGCATATATCAAATAAAGCACAAACATCGTATATCTTTAGAATATTTGTAGGATTAATTTCAATTTAACAAGAATATCTACTCAGTATTTTACATTTCTTTTAAATAATTTTCTTTTTCGGTGGTGTGTTGTTGTCTGTGTGCAATGTTGACTGGCTGCCTTTTGAACTAAATAATGAAATAATCTCAAACATTAAGTCTTGCAATAGATTATTTAATACGCATATAATTATCTGAAAACATATTAATTTGATGCTACGAATTTTGTTGTGGCTCCGTTTACAAACTTTTGAATGCTTTGCCTGTTTTATCTTCATTGTGTATATCAAAGCAGGGTTAAAAGCATGTGGAATGATGAACTGAACTTGTCTTTTTTCTGCTACCTGAGTTGTTTTGGTTGTGACTGGGTCTAGTAGTGTTCTCCAGTGACAAATTCTCAGTTTCGGCTGCGTGTGGTGGTTCGTCGCTTTGTCTTTCAACATGTCGAAAGCTAGCAAGCCATAATCCTGCATGGAAGCCTTCTAGGGGTCTGGCAGGGCTGTAAGTATGAGCTTCGTCTTTGTTCTATAATAACTTTGTCAAGTGACCTTTTTTATGTTTATTATTTAAATGAAATTAGTAGTCAAGAATATTTTTAATTTATTAGTAATTCATAAATCAAGCAAATTGTTCCTACGTTTCATATGCACGTTAAATTACCTTGTTTGTTGAGTTGCATTTTTTTAAGAGAAACTTTTGATAAGACGATAGTTTTGTTATCTCCGTTTTGAGGTTGTTTGCTACAACGTACCTCTTGAAATTAGTTGTGACGTCACAGAGAAAGGGAAGGGGGCCCGGTAAAGGGGGGCAGTGACGCCAGATTTCCATATTTCCCTAGATCTCGGAAATGCGTCATTTTAGTCATATGATTAAAGTGATGGAGCAACATTGCCATATTTCCTTACATGTCTGAAAACACACACAAGTTCCTTTTATCTGCTTTGGTTCGTTATAAAAGCGAATACTAATAATATTATAATATTAAGACGCTGTTGAAGCACTTAAATCGATAAAAACAGTACAACAATCAATATTATTTTAAGAATTTGTTAACAATTGTCCGTGTCGACTTGTGATGACAACAATTCTTTAACAAAGTCTAAATTTTCGATAGACAGTTGGACATCTTGTTGCTTCATATACATCTTACGTCATCATCCTTATTGCGGATACTAATTAAATACAGCAGTCTATCGCAGTTATTTGCACCGGAATTGTTCTTAGCATTCATATGTTTTCTATCATTTGTAACGTCCCTGTACCTGTCATTTCTAGTATTTGCAGGGGTCCCATTTCTAACATTTGTAGCGTTCCTGTACCAATCATTTCCATCATTCTTGCTTCTGTTATGACGTTTCTACTATCAGTTTTCTAGCATTTATAAGGTCCTGTTAGAGAGATATAGGTAAAACACCTGTGAAATTTTTCAAATACTTTGTTCATTTTACTCTCATATCAACAATTCGTTTGGGGAAACATACATTTTGTTACCTAGAAAACATTTGTTTGTACTGACCTTAGAAAAAGTTACATGTAATAGAAACATTTGTTTGTAGTAGACTGATGTTTTCTTTTTGATGTCTAAATTTTTGTGAACGTAGAAAAAAGTTTTTATGTACCACTGAATAAGCTTTGAATACCTGTCTTAGAAAAGATTTGTTTGTTCCTACCTCTGGCTTACAAAAAGTTATATATTTATTCCCACTATCCCATTTCGAACATTCCTGGGCTCTACTTTTTGCAACGGTTTTGTTTCAAACCATTTATACAACAGTTTCTAGCATTTGTAGTGACTTTGTTTAACCTCACCAGTCATTTCTACGGTTCCTGTCGTTTCTATGGCCCTAGCCTTTGTAACGGTTTCAAACATTTCTACCCTTTGTAGCGACTCCCACCATTTCTAGTATTTCTAGTGGCATAAAGACACTCCTCAAATATGAAACGGAATCCTACTTTGGAAACTTTAAAATCGGAACATATCTATTCTTTATAAGCATATAAGATAAACAAACTGCTGGTTAGCAGGTAGTCAGCCAATGAGAGTGCAGCTTATGACGTCATGACCGGAAGGCCCTGTTTACAGGGCGTTCTTATCAGATTTCCGATCTCTTTCTTTAATAAATGAAGCTAGAGAGAGAGATAATAATGTTCTAATCAGAAGTACTTTTGGTAGTAAAACAGTGTCTTGTATTAACAATTTTATTTCATAGCAGCATATGATATATCAACATCAAGGTATTTATGTATATTTCCTTGCGTTTCTATGGATCGTTCTAGTCGTTTCTACGTTTTCAGTCGTTTCTACAGGCTAAGTAGTTTCTACGAGTCTTCAGCCATTCAACGGGCCAAGCCGTTTCTATGGTTCGTTTCTAGCTTTTGTAGTGGGGCCAACCATTCTACCAGCCGTTTCTACTATCCCTATCGTTTCTACGGGCCATTTGCAGCTTTTGTAGTGGCTTCAACCAGCCGTTTCTACTGACGCAGTCGTTTCTACGGGTCATTTCTAGTTTTTGTAGTTGCTTCAACCATTCTACCAGTCGTTACTACTGGCCCAGTAGTTTTTACGAGACGTTTCTAGCATTTGTAGTGGCTCCAACCATTCTACCAGTCGTTTCTACTGGCCCAGTAGTTTCTACGGGCCATTTCTAGTTTTTGTAGCGGCTCCAACCAGCCATTTCTAAGTTTCTAGTCGTTTCTACGGGTCATTTCTAGTTTTTGTAGTTGCTTCAACCATTCTACCAGTCGTTACTACTGGCCCAGTAGTTTTTACGAGACGTTTCTAGTTTTTGTAGTGGCTTCAACCATTTCTACCAGCCATTTCTACTGTACCAGTCGTTTTTACGGGACATTTCTAGCTTTTGTAGCGGCTCCAACCAGCCATTTCTAAGTGTCTAGTCGTTTCTACGGTTCATTTCTAGTTTTTGTAGTGGCTTCAACCATTCTACCAGTTGTTTCTACTGGCCCTGTAGTTTCTACGGGCCATTTTTAGCTTTTGTAGCGGCTCCAACCAGCCATTTCTAAGTTTCTAGTCGTTTCTACGGGTCATTTCTAGTTTTTGTAGTTGCTTCAACCATTCTACCAGTCGTTTCTACTGGCCCAGTAGATTTTACGAGACGTTTCTAGTTTTTGTAGTGGCTTCAACCATTTCTACCAGCCATTTCTACAGTACCAGTCGTTTCTACGGGACATTTCTAGCTTTTGTAGTGGCTTCAACCAGCCGTTTCTATGGAACTAGTCGTTTCTATGGGTCTTTTCTAGTTTTTGTAGTTGCTTCAACCATTCTACCAGTCGTTTCTACTGGCCCAGTAGTTTTTACGAAACGTTTCTAGTTTTTGTAGTGGCTTCAACCATTTCTACCAGCCATTTCTACTGTACCAGTCGTTTCTACGGGACATTTCTAGCTTTTGTAGTGGCTTCAACCAGCCGTTTCTATGGAACTAGTCGTTTCTACGGGTCATTTCTAGTTTTTGTAGTGGCTTCAACCATTCTACCAGTCGTTTCTACTGGCCCAGTAGTTTTTACGAGACGTTTATAGTTTTTGTAGTTGCTTCAACCATTCTACCAGCCCTTTCTACTACCCCCAGTCGTTTCTACGGGCCATTTATAGTTTTTGTAGTGGCTTCAACTATTCTACCAGCCATTTCTACTGTCCTAGAAGTTTCTACGGGCCAGTTCTAGCTTTTGTAGCGGCTTCAACCATTCTACCAGACATTTCTATTACCCCAGTCGTTTCTACGGGCCATTTATAGTTTTTGTAGTGGCTTCAACCAGCTATTTCTACTGGCCCAGTAGTTTTTACGAGACGTTTCTAGTTTTTGTAGGGGCTTCAACCATTTCTACCAGCCGTTTCTACGGGCCTTTTCTAGCTTTTGTAGTGGCTTCAACCATTCTACCAGTCGTTTCTACGGGCCCAGTTGTTTTTACGAGACGTTTCTAGCTTTTATAGCGGCTCCAACCAGCCATTTCTAAGTTTCTAGTCGTTTCTACGGGACGTTTCCAGCTTTTGTAGTGGCTTCAACCAGCCGTTTCTATGGTTCTAGTCGTTTCTATGGGCCGTTTCTAGCATTTCTAGCGGCTCCAACCAGCCGTTTCTAAGTTTTTAGTCGATTTTACGGTCTGTTTCTAGCTTTTGTAGTGGTTCCAATAATTTCTCCAACGGTATTCGAATTACCCGCCGCTCGATACAAAATCCAACGATTCAAGTCGCAATTATTATTCCTCATTTACGTATTTATTTTTTTACATTATTAACTACCATTATCTCTTCAATGAAAACCGCATCTACTTTTATAATTAACGATTTTGTTTACAATCAACCAGCCACTGCACTTTCAACCAGTGCTCGAGTTTCGCATGGTTATCAGTTCACCAACATGCTGTTGCGGTTTCGCTTTTCTTTTGTTATTGCCTTTATTGAATCTGAATTATTTTATTATTTGTAATGAAATGCTAATTACCAAATATTTGGGAACCTATTAATTATTTACGATGCATTTTCGGTACATTTTTTGCTTAAAATTGCCGAATTTATATTAAGAGATCTAACGCCCGGACTAGGCACCCTCGTGGCCCTGGTTTAGCCGACGAAAGCAGAGACTCGAACGAGTTGCCGCTCTCGCGCATATGATAATTTATTTCGTTGTTCAAAATACGTTTCGTTCATCCCATTGAATATGTTCTTAAGATGTGTTTCGCCACTGTATGTGCAACGGCCAATGCACCTTGCTGTGATACACCCTGCAACAAACCTTGCACCCGACACGAACCAGTCCGACCTTTGCTAACATCACTACACGTGTCAAGCATACATACAACCTAATATCATACTCTATTGATTGAATTTCAACATATTAAAAATTTACCTTCAACATTCAGATACCTATTCTCCCGAAGAAACTCTTATATTAATAACCATATAGCTTAGATGCTCGGAACGATCACTCCCATGCGAGAGTCCCGTGCTCAAAACCCTACCACAGCTTTTTTTCTTTCTAACTTCCACAACCACCAACAGATGGCGTGCACCCCTGCGATACACGCAACACACCCACGCCGCAAGATGGCACCGCAACCAACACTCCCCTGTCTAACTTGTCAAGCAAACCCCGCGAACCTCTAATATACCCTAAGTCGCGGTCCCCCGACTACCGTCAATCTTCTAACATAATTTCAATCGCGGGCCCCCTTCGTTGACAGCCGGCACTAACATAACCTAAATCGCGGCCCCCCTTCGTTGACAGCCATCACTAACATAACCTAAATCGCGGCCCCCTCCCTCGACAGCTGTCACTAACATAACCAGCCCCCACAGCTCTAGTCGGAGCCCCTCGCAGTCCGCTATAGTCCAAGAACGCGGCCCCCACGTTCGCGGAACAAATAACACGCTCAATTGAATTTCACCCCCGCCTAATGCCAAAACGGCCTTAAATATGATGGAAACACCCTTAAATATGACATTTACACCCCTAAATGGCGCTAATTACGCCGTTTCTCGCCTCTAAACTACAAAATCAGGCTCGCTCACGTAGCCGATTTCAAGATCATCGGGGTAAATTTTCGCTAATTTTAACCTTAGAATCTCTTATGGGAAATTACATGTATTTTTGGTCGATTTTGTTCCAGAACCGACATAGCTTATATACTGAGAGGTGAATCAACTTTGGATAATATCTATATTAATTTCAGCAAGTCCAATCTAGCCATCATTCTCGTTGCTCTAGAGGGCATCTCTGATCATTCCGAATTACTGTTCAATACACCACTCAAACTCTCATATAATCATAGCACTAGAATTACTTTCAGACCAATCACTGATGAAGGTCTTTCTTCTCTGTATAATCAACTACAACTATATAACTGGAAATCAATCACGGAAGGTACCAAAAGTGTGGAGGATCAGTTCTGCAGTTTTTTTAAAGTCGTAACTAACGCTTTAGGTAAAAGTCTGCCACAAAAGACGAAAATGGTTCGGAAAGTCAAACAAGGCCCTAAAATTAACTGGTTTAATGACAACCTCAGAGACATGAGAGGGAGACTTCAAACTCTCAGTCTCCTTCATAAGCAAAATCCAATTTTGGTACCCAAAAACATGGTTAGTTATTACAAAAAACTGTATCGGACAGAGATAGCAAATTCTAAAAAAGCTACCCATGACAATTTCATTGCTAATGCATCAAACAAGGTGTCAGCCATGTGGAGTATAATAAAATCTCATAGGAACTCCGCTCCAGCACCGAAAGTCAGTCACCTCAATGCCCAGGTTTTCAATGATTTCTTTGTGTCAATTGCCGACGAACTGATTAAAAATCTTTCTTCTTCTAATAGTTCCTTCAAAGAGTATTTATCAAATCAATACATTGGAGATAGCTTCAAATTTTACTCAGTATCAGAAAAAATGGTTTCAGGTAAAATTTCCGACATTAAAAATAGTAGTACCAGAGACTGTTATGACATCAACTCTAGAATCCTTAAATAACTCACAGATATAGTTAGCAAACCCCTGACTCACTTGTTTAATCTCTGCATCCGAGAAAGCATATTTCCTTCTGTTCTCAAACTGGCAAAAGTTATACCTGTTTTTAAAAATAAAGGAGATCCTGAAGATGTAACTAATTACAGGCCTATATCTCTATTGCCACTTATCTCAAAAATTCTTGAATCTTTATTGAAAGACTACTTTGAAGTAAATCATATCTTTACACCAAATCAATTTGGTTTTCGTTACAACAAGAGCACAACTCTGGCTATTAATCGACTAAGTGAGTTTGTGGCAGAGGAGTTTGAAAATAAGCATAACACATATGGTACATTCCTGGACTTAACGAAGGCATTCGATTGTATAAGTTTTGAAATTCTTTACAAAAAGCTATCTCACTACAACTTTCATTCGAGCAGTATTACTCATATACAGTCCTATTTAGAAGCAAGAGAACAGTATGTTCTTTTTGAGACTCAGCAGTCCGCGAATCGCAGGATTCAGAATGGCGTACCTCAGGGCTCTGTGTTAGGTCCTCCGTTATTTCTCATATACATAAATGGCTTGCCAAACGTTAACAATCTATTGAATCACCTGATAATCCTGTTTGCTGATGATACCACAACATTGCTGCGCTATCAACCTTCAGACCCAATATTGCAGTGGACTCAAATCAAACAGCGTGAAATAGAGAATTGGTTTTTAGACAATAGGCTTAGTCTCAACATTAGTAAGACCCAGAACATTAATTTTACATTACAATCTTCACCATCGACTCTAGAGAGTGATGGACCAGTGAAGTTCGTAGGGTTCTACCTTCATCCTGGGTTGACCTGGGAAGCCCATGTTAATTTCCTTAGCTCCAAATTATGTAAAATAACTTTCCTTATAAGGAACCTGTCAAAAAATGTATCTAGGAGCACATTACTGACAGCGTATCATGGATACTTTAGCTCCAATATGTCCTACGCGATTTTAAATTGGGGGCAATCACCGTGCTCTGCTCAAATTTTTAAGTTACAACGCCGTTGTGTTAGAATTATCGCAGGCTTAAAATACCGCGAGTGTTGTAGAGCTTTGTGGGGCTAAAACTACTTACCCTACTTTTACTTACTTTACTTTTATCCTTCAGTGTTTTGTCTATATGAAACAGAACCAAAACAGCTACAGAACGCACAACGATATTCACTCCTATTCAACAAGGAAAGGAGGAGAATTAGTTCTCAGCTACCACAGATTGCAACGCACGAGAATGGGTACTGGCTATTATGGCTTTAAATTTTTCAATGCACTGCCAGCAGAAATAAAAAATTTAAACGTACATCATTTTAAAACAAGAGTAAAAAATTATCTTTTAAAACACGCCTTTTATTCTTTTGAGGAGTACTTAGGAAGTGATTTCAATGTATAAATTTTTAATGTGTTTGCCTCTATAATGTACAGTGTTGTCTATATATTAGTAAATAGGACATTTTATTTTCTTACCATTTTAATAACATTTTATATAGGCTTTTGTATACATATTTAATACATTTCATGCTTGTGTACCTTTGACTTGTAAAAACACACAGTTGTAATACTTTACCAATAAATAAACTAAACTAAAGAATATCAGAAGACAATCAGTTATTAAAACAGGAACAAAATTATCTGGGTGAGTTTTTTTTGATGATCAGTATGGGGATCTCGGAAACTAGCGGAGATAGAGCAATGGTTAAATTGGAAAAGATTTGTAGTTTTACTGGCCCAATTTAATGACACGTTCGGATTTTGTAAAAAGTCATGGCTTACTAGATAATTTGAAAAAACAAAATTCTGTCGATTTATTCAAATCATTCTAGCACCTTTGTTTTTAGTTTTATAAAAAAAGTATAAATATCAATTGAAGGGAATTTATCCCGAGCTTTTCAACGAGATAATACTCGATATAGTTTTTCATAAAAATAACGGAGTTATGGATGTTTCTCTCTTATTTTCACTTTTAACGTAAATAGCCATGAAAAAGATTGTTTTCATTTTGACGTTTGGAATGGAATAAAAACTCAATATGGTGGAATGTTATATCATATGCCATAAAAATTCATTTCGTGCAGCTGAGGAATACTTTCATAGATATTTTAATCTTCGTCAACCTGCTCTATGTACATTTAAGAGGCTTTACGATAGTTTACGCAGATATGGATCTTTTACTAAACCACCAAAGGAACGTAATCAAATTAACAAAGCAGTACAAATAAATGTTTTGGCAATGGTAAATCAAAATCCATCTACATGAACTCGTGAGATTGCGGCAGAAGCTGGCACATCTCAACGAACTGTAGTTAAGGTACTGAAAGCGCACAAGTTCCAACCGTACAAAATTTCAGTTTCTTAAACTTTGCTTGATGGTGACGAACATCGACGTATTTTGTTTTGTACATGGTTTAGAGACATGTGCCTTGATAATCCATTAAAGATGTTATGGTCAGATTAAACTAGCTTTACTAACTGCTGTACGTTCAGTAGACACAATGATCATATATGGGCTAAAGAAAACCCTTTCCATGTAGAACAAAGACCTATCCAAACTCTTGGATAGGAAAAAATTGATCACGCGAATGGCCATCCCGGTCTCCCGATTTGGCAGTTATAGACTTCTATTTATAGGGTGCGCTAAAATATAAAGTATACAAAAGAAAGAAATTGATAGGCGGTCTGTGAGGAAAGCGGTAATGTCAATCTTAAAAAGATGCAAATTTTTGTCTAAATAACAAAGGTGGACTTTTCGAACATAAATTGTAACCATTATTATGTAGTTTAATTTCTTAAGATTTTAGTAAGTACCTACTTATTTAGTTTTTTCGTTACATCTGATATACCTAATAAAAAAATCGTTCAATGTTTTTTGGAATAGTTATTAATAAGTCAATCTATTTCATGGCTAACTACGTTAAAAGTGAAAATAAGAGAGAAAAGCATCCATAACTCCGTTATTTTTATGAATAACTATATCGCGTATTATATCGTTGAAAACGTTGAAAAGCTCTAAAAATGTTCGATTTTTTGAGGTCATAGCCAACTCTGGTTTCCATTCAAAAAAAGGTAAGCTTGTGTCATATCTCGACAACGAGAGCTGTCACGCAAACGAGGACATGACAATCCTATTCGGGACACAATTCCCTTCAATTTTGATATTTACACTTTTTTATAAAATCAAAAACAAAGGAGCTAGAGGGATTTGACTAAATCGACAGAATTTCGTTTTTTAAAATATCTAGTAAGCCATGACTTTTTACAAAAATCGGAAAGTGTCATTAAATTGGGCCAGTAAAACTGTAAATCTTTTCCAATTGCACCATTGCTCTATCTCCGCTAGTTTCCGAGATCCCCATACTGATCATCAAAAAAACTCACCCTGTATAACCCAAAACACAATTTTAACAAGACATACAAATTGAACTGCATATTTATACTATTTAAGGGTAGCACTTTTATTAAGTTCTTACTGCCCCTAGGAATTTTACAAATTTATTTGTAAAGACAGTAGAATTTTAATATGGGTGATTTCTCAGTATTTTCTCAAACCTACAATTAAAGTGAAATTTGAAATAAAGAATATGTTATTAGATAATGGAACATAAAATTCATAAAGTCATTCATTTCATTTAATTAGACAATGCAATAAATAATAAACACCGCGTCTGAGATACCCGTATCAGTATAAAGTTATTTTTTATTAATCGAGTTAGGGCTCCATCGTTAGTAGGTTATCTGGTCGAATGATCAATTTGAGAGAACCACAAGAATATCTGACTTCACACCGCCCGCTGTATGACTGATATGAAGATATTTATCTCGTGGTTACTGATATCCTTCACGCTACGGTATCTAATTATATGATCCCGGAAAATATAAATTATTGAAGTATTTTCGGGGAGGTGCACGTTTAAAAAAGTAAATAAGTGAACTTTTGAATGAAGTTCGTGACTTTGTCGTATCAAGACAAATGACCGGCATGCTGGGATTCAAGCTCAATGCAATTGAAAATATACTGTTAATAATAATGTCAGTTATGTAATACTAATACAGCGTCGCAATAACAGTGTGTCTTATACACATATGAAGTGATAACTTGGAATTGAAGCGGTATGAAAGATAGAGGACATAACTGAGAAAATTTAAAGAAATTTATTCAACCTCATACCAGTCTCAAGCTAACTAAAATTACCTTTACGTCTTTTGCGCCAACCAGTTTTTTGCGCCAACCAGTTTTATTTAAAAAATAATCACAAATTGGAACAGAAAACAGTATTTTAACATAACATTCTGAATAATAAGACGTCAACAAACAATCAGTACTAATTTTCATTACTTAACGACAATAATCATGTTGTTAGTTTTTAACACGAGTCTGTAATTTTCTGTTAAAACATCGACTAAGTAATTTGGCCCCCAAAAAGTAACATTAGAGTTTTATTTTACTAATAAAGTTTCAGAGATGGCTTTTATAATCTACGGTCTGAGTTTCGAGGCTCTGTAGATTAGAAGAAAAAGGGCAAAATAGGTCAAAGTTTAAATTATAAATTATTAAATGTGTTATTCAAATTATTTAAAAATATAAATAAAATATATTTTTCAAAATTTAAATAGTGTAGTTTCTAAAGTGGCAATTAAGTCGATGTTTAATATTTTTGTTAATATCTATTATACAAATGATTTAAAAATATGATATATTTGTATTCACATAATGAGCCTTTTATCTGATATACCACATGATGCGTTTAAAAATTGAATCTTTATTTTCCATTTAATTGTATAATTTGTCCCTAAAATTACTATGGGGGTTTTCTAATAATTTATTTTCCGTTTAATTTTATTATTTAGAGGCCGAATAATAGAATTAGGGATTTTTTTCATATTTTTCCTATAAACAAAAAAATGGGGTCTTAGAGTTTGGGGAATAACGGGGAGAATGGGTAATTTTTTAAAAATATTTTTTAATATATTTTAAAATATTCATTTAAAAAAAAATCAAAAAATATATTTGTATTCGTCATAATGAGCCCTGTGATTTGATACCTATATTATATGACCCGTTAGAAACAATAATTTTTTATTTTCCATTTAATTCTATAATTTGCCCCCCAAAATGAATATTAGGGGTTTCTTCTTATTTTTTCAGTAAAGTTTAGGTGAAGGGCTATACTTCCACTTTTTTAAAATTTTTTCGGGGATAAGGGGGGGAATGGGTAAAATTTTTAATATTTTCTTAATATCTTTTAATTAATTTATTTTATAAATATGGAAAAAATATATTAGTTTTCTTCATCATGAGCACTTTTATTTGATATATAACATGCTGGGTTAGAAACAATTTTAATTTTATATTTTCCATTTAATTCTATAATTTGCCCCCCAAAAAAATATTAGGGGTTTTTCCTTATTTTTAAAGTAAAGTTCAGGTGAGGGGCTATACCTCCATTGTTTTTCCAAAATTTTCCAGCTTATGGTTTCGGAGATAGGGGGGGGATGGTTAAAATTTTTTATATTTTTGTTAATATCTTTTAATTAATTTATTATAAAAATATGAAAAAATATATTTATTTTCGTCGTAATGAGCCCTTTCATTTATTATATAACATGATTAGGGCAATTTTAATTTTATATTTTCCATTTAATTCTGTAATATGCCCCCCAAAATTAAAAGTAGAGGTTTCTCCTTATTTTTTCCAGTAAACTTCAGGTCAGAACCTATAAATCTATTTTTTTTTCAAAACTTTACGTTTTATAGCTTCGCGATAAGGGGGGGGGTAGGTAAATTTTGGTATATTTTCGTTAATATCTTTTTGAATATATTTTTTTTAAATATGAAAAAAATATATTTGTGTTCCTCAGAATGAGACATTTCATTTGATATATTACATTATGCGTTTGAATTTTTTTTATTTTTAAATTTTTATTTCATTCTATACTTTGCCCCCCAAAATTAATATTAATGGTTTCTCCTTATTTTTCCTGTAAAGTTCGGGCAATGTTCTACATTTCCTATTTTTTTCAAAATTTTAGGCTCAGTCGATTTTTTTAGTTTATCCCCCCAGAAGTACCCCTAAAATCAATTTTTTTTCTTTTACGATATGTACGATATGATCGTGTCGCCAAACTATACATTGATACCAAATTTCAACCTCTCCCATCCAGTAGTTTAGGAGAAAATTGGTGTGATGTGAGATAGGCAGAAATCCGAAGTGATATTATAAGGGTATCCGTATATACAATATACTAAAAAGAATATTCGCAAGGTCGATCGTGCTAGAAAATCTCGAAAAGGCTCGACAATCATGAAGATGACCCTCGAAATTTGCTGGAAGAATTCCATGCGGATTATAAAAGGAACGGCCTATCATCATAGAAGTTAGTAGAGCTTACCTATTGTTATGATTTCAATGTTATTGTATTAGAATCAGCTGTTGAGAATATTTGATGTTTACGTGTGAATAAAAGTTCTAGAAAGTGAAGTGAATATTAGACTTTTTGACTTTGAACCCACGGAGTTTATTGCAATATATTAAAAATACCGGAAAATCATTAAAAGCAGCAATAGAAGCCCTAGGTGAAACAAAGAAACAAACGGCATTACAAAAGGCTATGGTATAATGAAAGGGTTAAAACATTGGCAATAGAAAAAAAATCATTTCAAAAATACAAAAACTTCCATAACAATAGGCAAGAATAAGAAATAATATCAACTAAGAAACATACATATAAGATCTAAAAAGTATGAAAAATAATAGGAAGATACAGAAAAGATATGAGCGAATTCATATGAATAAATGATTTAACTAAGAAACAGTGAAACAGAGGAAACTAACAGTGAGAAAAACGGCGATAGAGTATAAACATCAGAAGGTGAACTAACCACAAGAACAAAAAAATTAATCACCAAAAAGTACCAGAGGAATGGAAAATTAAGATTTTACCGATTCTTAAAAATGAAGGCAGAAAAAAAAAGAAAATTACCTGGGCACGTGCTTAATAAATAATACTCTCAAACTGTTAACTAAACTTAGAAAGGGTAAGAAGAAGAAAGATTAAAATATGACAAACAACAAACCTCAGAAAAAATCGCCAAAAACGCTTCCTCTGTTTTCCAAGAAGAGGATTATTAATGTCAAAAATATACCACCAAACAGGTAGAAGAACAACCTATAGTTAAGACCCGCAGAAACTAAATAAGAGGAAAAATCCCTAGTCATGGGACAAAGAAAAAGAAGATGAAGAATTTGCTGTTAAAGATTTATCAGTTTTTCTCTACAATCTATTACTAAAGTATTGTCTTAATGAATAAATAAAGGTTTTGATTTACGTTATTATCTGATATTTTCTGTAATTACATTTGCATAGGCTAAGAATCCACAACTTTTGAATTTTGAATTCGGGTCACTTGAAATTACACTAGCATTATTTAAGCAATTTGAATTAGACCAGAAAGAGTTTGCCGCATTATACTACAAGCAAAAAAACCTTACTGATCTTGTACATACTGTTTTTAGTGGTACAATTTATTCTTAAGTTTGGGATCTTACAAAATTCTTTATGACAGTAAGCGGATCATAATAAGAAACTATTAAAAACTATAGAATTATTGGTTTCTTTAATTATTCACAATCAGTCAAGTTGTATTCATGTAGTAAACCACGTCTTTATTCTTTACAATTTTTGCTGAAGTTACTTTACTACAGGTAATAATAATGGGGAAAAACCTCTAATATAGATTACACTAATCCTTTTAAGTAAATATTACCAGATTAAACATAAATAACAATTGTCTCTTAAACACAAGGTAATATCCTAATTAGGATAAGAAATATTTCCTATCTAAAATTACAGTAAGGGATTTTCTGTTATTATTTTCCAATAAACATACAATGAGCTTTACTATCCTCTATAGTTTAAATGTATCGATTCTACCTAAAACATTACAGTTTTCTAAATAAGTTTTTATTTAGGACTACTCAGTAACTTCTACAATTGACTTTTATTTGTTCTATGCCCTACGATTTACTTTAGAAAAATGATATGGTCCTTAGAATAGAGCTACAGGGAGCATAAACAAAGGACACCACACACACCAAATGGAAAAGAGGGTCCATCAAATGGACTGAAAATTGTAGTTTAGTATTTATAGAAATCCTAAATGAAACGCTTTTTTGACACTCTCTATTGGGGCAGGAATATGACCTTGACCATGACCTTTAATGTCAAAGTCAAAACAATATTGGGGCGCAAGGTATTCCTGCGGTCTAAAATCTGCTAAAAAAAGGAGTTACGGTTCAACTAAGAACTTTAATCTCGATAGGACCTTCAAATCAAGGTCAAGGGTAATGGTTAACATCATGGTCGTGTTCAAAGCATTGAAAACACTTAATTCGTTATTCTCAATTCAATTCCGTTACAAAAAAATGATAAGAATCCAGTTCAAAATTGACTTACCCCTTAAATCTTCAAGTGTGTCATAAAGAATTACATGTTAATTTGCAGTGCATTTAACTGTACCCTCTTTCCATTTGGTGTGTGCGGTCTCATTTTTAACCATTACAGTTTCTAACTAAATTGCTTATTTATAATAGTTCTTCTTACTTGTATATAAACTTTCTTCGCCATTCCTATACTTCTTCTTCCCTTATATTTATAATTGCCAACTTTAACTGTTAGGTTTTTATTAATTTTCTTACTATTATTCCTTGGCCCCTTGATTTATTTGTACGATTTCTTAGTATTTCAGCTCTGGAATAATCGTTTACCTTCCTTGAAAACTCTATTTCTGATATTTGTTCACCTTGTGTTTCACTTTTTATTGTTACACCTTGTTCTCAAATGTTTTGTATATTGTTCCTTTAATGCTCTGCAAAATGTATTAATATATTTAACTCCACAAATATATCTGAAATTATGCACAAATTCTATTATAGAGCGGTTTAGGACAACCACTGATACATACATACACATACATACCATCCATATCTCCAAGGTTTTCTTTATATAAATGTTAAATGAACTTGGAGACAGACTCACACCTCTATTTATATTAATATTTTGTGTGGTCTTGGTTTTCAAATATTTAAGCACAAAAGATTTTTTGATTAAGATTTCTTGTCCTCAGCCGACTCAGGATTTCACCACTGGCATGCTAAAGCGTACCGATAAAACAAAAATCAGGCTTTTATACCTTCAATGTTGGTTTATTCTCATGACTAAGTAAATGTCATTTATTTGAATATTCTTCTCTGTTGATCTTTACATTCCGTTTTAGGAGGAGTTATCTGTTACTGTAATTACGTGGCTCGTAAACTATAGATTCTACTACTTTAGAAAGGACGGTAATCTATTCTGGTACACACTTGGTTGAACAGATTGTTCACTGTGAATATAGAACAAGCGATGACTTTACCACCATTCCTATCATCCACTGACAACAGATTTTATGCATTGACAGAATCATATACTTCATTTTGATTGGTACAATATCTACTATCCAAGTAGAGTTTTGGCTTGTTCCAAAAAAAATTTCCTGCCTACTCGAACGCCCCATCTTTCCCAAAACCGATACCGAAATATCAGTGTCCCTAACATAAATTTCTTCCACAATGAAATATACCTCTTTATATCCTAGTGCAAAACTCACTAACCTGCCTAACATTTATAATATTTAGAAACAGGCATCTAGTTTGAAGAAACACCGTATTGGTGCTGGCTACCAGAGAAAACACATATGAAATTAAATTGGACAAGACCGACCGCGCGAAAAAACATCTCTAACAATCAAAACAGGATACATACTACATTACCAAGCAGCAGACAACGAAAAAAGAACATGAGGGTTTATAACTGGTAAAAAATATATCACAAGATTTGAAACTATATCAAAAAGAGCAGCTTCGATAACCCGTGAAAAAAACCGACTTAAAAACATAACTTAACTAAATGCATGAAATATTTTTTTGCTACAACAATTAAATAATTTTAAGGAAGTCAGTGCCATTTTGGGAAGTACATTTATGAGTTGTAATTCGTAACTTTGCTGTTCAAATTAGCACCGAATTCTGAAAAGGAACTTAATTGTTGTATAAAAAATTATTTCATGCCTTTTAGTTGTTATTTATTTTAAGTCGGTTTTTGAATTTTTTTAATGTATTTATTCTACAATTTTTTACTTTTAAGCACCATTTATTAGTTTGACCAGCCTCGTTTACTCTTGAATAGAATAACTTGTTTTCTAAATATGTATAAGTATTAAGAAAATTTTTTATATGATTCTAACATAGGTGGATCCACTAATAAACAAAGTGAGATATTATAAAAAAATAAAAGTTCCTCACTTTTAAACACAATTGATATAGTTTTTGAAACCTAGTATATAGTTGGAAAAGTTACAGTTACTAATTATATAATTTTTAGTGCAATGTTATAAGTAGATGCACTTTTTAATTCTAATTAGTTCTAATTCATAACAATTTTAGATATTAACAAAAATAAAGATACTTCACTTTAATCACAAATCCTATTTGATGAAAAACCTCGTCTACAGTTAAAAAAGTGACATGGAATGATTACAGTGTACATTTTAGGCCATGCAAATCTGTTTATGAAGAATAACTATTTCTGTTAAAATTATTAATAAAAAGAAATCCTTTGATTTATGTATACACACTCTATATTCAGACTACTCGGAAATCTTTATTTTGAAGTTGATTAACTGACTTTTTTTATTAATTCAATTTATTTACAATTTACGCCAGTTCCAGAAACTCCACCATAACTTACTATATAAGAACGTTCAAGCTATCTTATTAAAAAAAAACATGGGACCACTTCGGTATTCCCCGGTACTAATCCAATTTCTTGTTAATTTATTGCATCCCATGGTCCGAACAGAAAATGTTTCCATATTTTTAATACCAGCGACTCTCCCAAAGTTTACTGTATAAGAAAGTCGCTAAAAAAGTTTTTCCCGATTTTCTAAGAAACGGTACAAGCTATGTTATTGAAGAAAATATGGGACCACTTCGGGATAACACGGAACTAATCAAATTTCTTTCCAATTTATCTAGTATTCCAAATAGAAAAATTTCCATAGTTTTAATACCTTCGACTCCACCAAAACTTACTGTATAAGAGAGTCAGTAAAAAAGTTTTTCCGCATTTTCTAAGAAAAGTACAAACTATGTTATTAAAAACTATACGGGATCCAGTATATACATTCAAAATTATTTGAGCCATTTGCGAGTAATCTCTGCACAAGCATAAAAAAACATCGGTTAAACATAATAATAATATGGTGTTATGCACTGAAATCTAATTATAATGGTAAATAATAAATTGAAACGTTCTCTTATAAAATATCATACATAATACACAAAGACCGACTACCCATACCTAGTGCTGGAATATTTCTATTAAAAAAAAATTCGAACAAAAAAAAGTAAATGAAGATTAGGTATAAAACTATAGCTATACAGCATTAAATTTAAAATGAATTTTTAACAACACATTTTGGGTCTTGTAAAGATTCAAACTCAGTCTTATATAAAAAAAAATAAATAGACATAGATCAGTATATAACTAAAGGGGAAAAATTAGACTATATCATATCAAGTGAAAAATAAAAACAGTACAAGATACTTTAAATTTATTTATCACAAACATTGACCACAGGCTATTATCAGCAAAAATTTCAGTAGGAAATAACAGATAGAACTTTACATGTAATTAACTGTTCAGCGCACTTTTCAAGTGATGCCAAAAACACAGAAAGTATCCACTGCATGTCTGTCAATAGATTGAAACTCTGACGTATTGAAGGCAATGTCGAGATTACATTAAATCAAACTGTACTTTGGCTTTATTATGTTTGACATCAATTTTCAGATGGTGAAAAAGACACTCGGAATCTTGTAAAATTTTGTTCATCACAGCGGATCGGCAATATTAACAACAATATGATTAATGATTTTGAGGCCCAATAATTGAAGTTATCTTAAGTTTCTTTAGTCGATTAAAGGGAAGTTTTTGTAAAAGTTGCTTGGTTGTATATGACAATGCGGTTTCGGAATGAAATTGATTGGCCAATGGACGAAATGTGTAAGAAAATTTGGAAAAATCGTATAAATAGTTTACAGAAGCGTTACTGAGGAATATAACAGAAAAGTTAAGCCAAAAAACTAACTTTGGTTAACAAACTCAATGGAGTAAAGAAAAAAAGAATTATGACTTCTAATGACATTTGAATGCAAATCTCTGTAAACTAAAATAGCAAAATTCAAATAAAGCATTTAATTTAATTCCCGGATTATTTTTCAATTTAATAATGTCAGCCCAGGCAATAGTTAATAGAAAAATATCTGAACTGAACTCAGGAAAGCTGAGATTAATAATGCATTTAATTTGGTAGAAAAACAGAAAGCTCAAAAATCATCACTTTGAAAAAAAGACAAGATTGAAATCGAAATGCAATGACTAGACCAAACTCCACTTTAGATTATAATTGAAAAATTCCAAAAATGGCATACTAAAACCAAGCCACCAACGGCTAAAGAGATGGGCTAGTAATGAGAAGGCCACATCACTTGTGATTTTACTGATATATTCTAGAACTACTGTAGTCGGACGAATTAGAGGGACTGTTATGCATATCTACAAATCAAGGGAGATAGCAGTTTCATTAGACCATGGAAATAAAGAGATAACAAAAACCTAAATGTTTATCAGAGATGAAATGACATTTGAACAGCCGACACAATACAATTACTCTCTTCGAGGTGTCATTCTTTTGTACGCAAGATAATATATAAATATGTCCTCTCTAACTTTTATTTATGTATTTGATTCATATCGATAAGTTTGTAGACGAGAGATGTAAAGACCGATATCTAGGATTATCGGGAAAACTAGCACATAAAGGTCTTTACAACTCGCGTCTACAATCACAAGAAAATTAGTCAGAGTAAATTTTTTCCGCTGTAGACAGACAGGCGATATTTAAAGGGATTGTAGAATAATTGATTATGAGCTCAATTAGGAAGTTTACGAAGACAGCAGCAGTATATAGCATATACAGTATTTATCGCCAAAACCAAAGATCATTCCAAGTCTAATCCATTCATAACAACGTCTAGCTGCTAACCATCACCGACTAGTAAATGTCATACACCTAGTGAGGATGAAGAAAAACTAAACACTTCATTAAATAATATGAGTTTATATTTAATACGAGATACACTGTGCTCTGATTTATTCACGACAAACTAGTATAGCGAAAAGTCACCAGTAATTGTATGGCTTTAGTAAAATTTTGACAATATTCTTGCAAGGAGTCCTAGCAGAGAGTATGCCACGCCACACGTTGGCTGCTAAATCTGCCACAACAAAATGTTACGTGACACCAAATTTCTACCCTACCTAGTTATGCTAAGGGCAGAAGAAGGTATGTCCGGTAGTCTCAGTGAAGACGGGGGGGTTCGTTTTATTTGAACGTATATGCCAGATTTTGCTTGGCGATATAAATAAAGAGAGAAAATAAGGGCGCCAGGTAGATTCCTCTATACCTTCTAAATACACATAATCAGGCACCTACCCGTCCTAAAATATCTGCTGTAGTAATTTTTGCTAATTTGGGGCGCTAAATTTCTAAATATAAATAAATAAATGTTGTAATCAAAAGGAATAATAAGCATACCACAGTTCCAAAATATAAGTTTAATTTGCGCGAACAGACTAGTACAAGGCGCTAAAAATATGCCATAGGGCACTCTATTAATGCAAAACAGTCTTAGAATGTTTAAGCTAAATATACCTAAGTAAAAAAATGAAATGAAACAAATATACACTTAAGGACAGAGATTTAAACCGTACATATAAACATGTGAGATCCTGAATAACATGGATACAAATATTTAAATATTCCTCTAATACAATAATTCTAATCATTAGAATATTTAACTAAATTGTCAATATCAAACACTACATTAATGGGAACCGATAATAATTACCTGATATTTATCATTCAATAAAATTCAGAATTCCGACGTTCGTGTCATCTATACTACATTCGAGCTCGAGGGTAAGTGCGATCGATCAGAATAATAATAATAAACCCGATTGTAGGCTAATGGTCTTTACTTTCGGTTAACAAATTCTATTTTATTAATTTCAAATCAAATATTAAGGTTTATACTATTATTGTAAAAATAACTGATAATGAAACAGTAACCAGACACACAAATTGTCACTTATCTGAAACCACAGCTGAAGCTGAAGTTAGAGTCCCTTGCGCTCACTCCACCACTGGAACTCTGATGATAGAAATACCAGAAATACAGTGTTAGTGTATGCACCATCAACTAGTTCATCTGCATGCTAAGTCCATGATCGGCATGATATCATAATGCCAAACCAGGTCTGTATTCTAGTGTCGTAATAGAACAGCAAAATATAACCCCAATCTCACTGGATGGACAACAAAAACAGGAACGCCGCACGTAGAAACAAAAACAAATGGAAGAAAGAACGAAAGAAGAAAAAGAAGTAGAACAAAAACCCTAAAAAAAAGAAAATATCTATCAATAGTCTGACAATACTAACATACAACACTACTGAATTCGGCTAGTGAACAAACAAAAATCACTTACCCTATCAACCAAGGGTTTCTTATACCAAAGGTTCCATTGTGAGGGTGGCCCCAAATACCATGATCACTCCGAAGAATTACGCAACAACAGAAGTTTTCAAATCCTCAATGAGAGAAGTATCCCAGCAACTAATCAACAGTACTACAATATGCTGGAACACAATGTAGTGATTTCCATATAACTCCCGAACTCGGATGGCTTATCAAACGCCAGTATACTAGTGGAAAATCCCTAAAAAACAACTGCACGACTTCTCCAGTTAACCTCACACACTTTTCTACACGCACATCACATCCCGCCTTGTCGACGACAATGACCACAGACAATGACAACTGTCAAGCAACACACAATGCCAAACACGAAATATTCGATAAATCACTTCGTCTCCACAGGTCGAATTCAAACATCCTTCAAAAATAAATCAGAACCAAATATAATAATAAGGCAAAATCGGCGCGCAATCAGTAGGTTATCGATCGGTAACAGAACGGACGAATAAAAGCAATATTTTGACCGGTCTTAAACGCGTTCAATTATACTGAGTAGCTAAGGCAAAAATATAACGTAACAAGTAGTCATTTAGAAAGTACTGAACTAATCAGGACGATGGAGATGAGGAATAAGCCGCTGCACAGATAACTGTTAAAATTCTTGGACCTTATCGAAGAGAAAGAGGAAATTTTGGATTTACAATATTAGACGATTACCCTTAGCTGATACGAGTATTTCTCTATGTAATGCGATTCTCATAAACGTGAGCACTTATGTCAGTTGAACAAAAAAAAAAAAAAATCTGTAATAAGCTGAAAATTCGTTAGAATTTGCCATTTAGCATGGAATTACTAATTTTCATTTTTTATTCCTGCAGCCTGAAAATTATAAAGCTAATATGTCTTTAGTAATCCTCATAATTCAAACATATTTACATCGATGGCACTAAAAACGATTGACGCATTACAGATTGATTGACAATCGAAAAGAAAAATATATTTTCAATAGTATTAATTTCTTTATAACTCTCATAAATTAAACTAATATTTCAAGTAATCTGATAAATACTGTTATATGGCACTCGACACCTAATGTCATCAATTAAAAATTTATTTGCCATAAACATTGGGTAATCAAGATGTTTTTTATACACTGCCGATAAACGAATGCCTAAGTTTTATTGACGTTAAGCATTTTAAATTCCACACCACCAAAATAGTATTATAGAGAAAATTCAATAATATGAAGAAAGCTGCATGTTTCTCATTCGTACAATGAAGATTTGTTTAACCCGATTATTTTAGAATGACATGCAGCTTCCTGTTTTTTGAACAAAACCATCGATTTGCTTTCACCTACTTTTAATTATAATTTTGCAAGCTATCTATTGTGGTGGCATACAGGAATTAATGACTATCGAGCTGGTGTAAATATTTAGGTGCTTTTAGGAACTCCTTACTTGTCATGTTCCATAGATTGTAAACATAAATCCCACGTCATCCTATATATTAGTAAAAGAAACCATCCATTAGATTCACCATGGAGATGGAAGAGAGTGGCTACCTACCATTCCGTGATGTAAAGTGCGAAAGGACAAGGACGGGAATCCAAACAACAGTCTACAGGAAGGCTACGCATACAGGATTATACCTTCACTATAATTCTAACCACCCATCAGCAACGAAAACTTGGATCATCAAAACACTAATCCATACAGCCAAAAGTATCTGCAGCACACCAGGAGCCCTCAAACAAGAACAAGTGAAACTTAGAGAAGACCTTTTGGCGAATGGATATCCGGAAACGATCATTACCAAGGCCTTTGAAGAGCTGGACAAACCAACTAGGCAGGAAGAGGATACCACGGTAGCAACTCTACTATTACTGTATACTAAAGGCCTGTCGGACAAACTTAAAAGAATTGCACACAGCTATGGTATCAGAATTATCTTCAAAAGCAACGACACCTTGAGGAGCATGAAAACAACTACGAGGCCCGACGCACCAGCAATACCAGATAACTGTATATACAGCATACCGTGTGAATGTGGCAATATTTGCAATGGAGAGACAAAGCGACCGCTAAACACCAGGATTAAGGAACACCGCACAGCTACTCAAAGGGCAGAGGTAACAAAGTCTGGGTTAGCTAATCACGCATGGACCGAACACCATAATATCAACTGGGACCAGGCTAGAGCAATTCACAAGGAGGAGCACTGGTACAAAAGAAAATTCATAGAGACGGCATATATAATCTCGAACGAAAATATAATTAGCGAGCCCAGCGTCCAAATTCTTCGGCCTCTGCATCACCGGCAACAAACCTCCAGGTACGACGACGCTGATTGGACCAGATAAGACCCAATGACCATGACCGGCGACGCATGACCGATTAAGGGTATAATATAAATACGACCGATACTCTGAATTTCCTATCATTCACCTGATGACGATAGCAGATACACAGCTATTGAAACGTTGTGATATCAACCACTTCAAGACGATGGAAGTCCAAGGAAACTTCGAGGAACGAGTTACATTGTCTACCAACTGCAGACTAACATTAGTAAAAGAAGGTTATGAATATATAAGTGGTTAAACGTAATTTGTCCCAAATGTCTCATCAAGCAGTGTTGCGCTATATATCTGTACATATAGTAAGTTGGCATGGCAATGTCAACATGCGTAAATAAGCCTAAGTTCACCTGTTTTGCTAATTTTCCGCGAGGATTGGACTTTTTCTGAATTCCTAATACATGGAAAAAGCCTAAAGTAAATCATTCCAAAACACATATTCCTTGCTAAATGCAACACCAATAACCATCATTTCGCATTGGAAACATGGTATTTTAAATGCTTCAATATACTTAATAAGAACAAATATCATGAACATGCCCCAAGTCTTCGAAAATCTGAGATTCCCTTACAAAATACCTGCTAGAAAGATCATCTGAACTTAAATACTATGTTCAGATAATGAAAGCATTATCACAGGAAAGTGCACGCTATTTTGGCATTTCACAATTTTGTCTTTACCGCCATTACACTTATACTTTTGTACAAATTGTATATTTACCCAACAGTATTATCTTACATAAATGACAATATCTAGATTTACACTAGTTGACTTGAGTTTCTTTACATTTAAAAACAATTTATATTTTGATTTATTTATAACCTCGTATACAAAGATACAAACATCAAGTAGGTAATGGATTTTCATTATTCAGTCCCCGAAATGTAGCACTTTGACTGTACTTATACATGACATTAACTATAACTAGAAATCATTCATCTGGACTCAAAATTTTCTTTACCGTCACCATTTTCTGTTCAAAGTATCTTGAGAATTCGGCCAATGACGTCCTTACTGCCAACTCGCAATATTTAGCTACATAAGGGGCCTTAAGAACTTTTATTTACTAGAAATTAGCAAATAACAACCATCATCGTTTATTTTACACGTTAGTTATAATAACAACTATCACATAATTGGGAAGCCAATACAGTTTAAGAACAAGCAACACTACAGAATTTAAATTTCAATTACCCCCAAAGAGTAGGTATAGTATAAACCTAAACACATGACACGAAGTGATAACTAAGCTGTATTTCTTGCAAGTACCTAACTATATTATTTCATATATTCACTTAAGATTGGCCTTGTTTTGAGCATATGTGTCGTGCAAGCTATTTAAATAAGAACATATTATTTTCTAAAAGTTCGAAGATTGATACCCATAAAGAGGCACTAATTTTTCTCCATAACCACAAAATCACGCACAATAAACCAAAAATCTGGAACACATAAGCGTTTTGTAAATGTTAGAGCATATTTAAAAATACTAGTGATGCTAATGAATATATTATTTAACAACGGATTAAACGAAAGATTTCAAAATATTTGATAATAATTTTAGTATTGTTTGGTCTGGAAAAATCTTTATTTACAAATTTTGAAAGAGGATTTAAAAGTATCAGATAATCGTTTAAATATAGAATATGATCTCGTTTGAATAAATTCTTTACCAATAGACTACAATCATGTAATGTTTATAAAATCGTATGACAGCGTCAAATATACAGGATATGATATTTATTTAAATTTACATCAACTACAATCAAGTGAAAATATTTGTTTATGAATTGTGGCGATTATTCAAGGATGTTGAAATTTCAAAGACATCAGGTAAACAGTAAAGGTATGAGATTTTTAATCAGACGTTTGTGCCTAAGAATTGTAATACACGCGGATTATAACTAGAGTAATAAAAAATTTATAGTTATATTTTTAAGGCACTTGGTGTGATTCTAATGGATATTTTATTGTTAATAAATATTTCAATAATGCTTGAACTGTATTATATCAACAAATTATTTTTATAATGTTTAGTACGTACTAACATTCACTTATCATTGGACATGTTGTGCACCCATTTACAGTGATGAATTTATAGTAATTTTTAATTTATATTTTCAATTTTACTAGCCCCTTGTTGCCTAGACAATTATGAATTTGTAAATAACTTTATTATAAATTTTATTGAAATATATTTTAGGTTCATACCATTAAAACTATACTTTCGATAACACTCATATTTAGAACACATTAATTTGTAAAATATAATACTTTTGTATTTATATTTAGCCAATAAATAATTATTTTAAAACAATTAATTTTTATTCGCCACTGAAATGAATCTGTCTCGAAATTAATCATCTGTGATAAAAACAATTGTTCCCAATAAACAAGGTGGCGATATTAAAAGCAGTACTGTCGCTTTCTAGAGGTTTAGAGGAAATCATGGATATCACAACAAAATGGTGCCTGGAGAATACTAGAGAAAAAAGAATATATAAGCGAGTCAGGGTGTGGTGGGAGTGGGATAGTTGAACTTTAGTTGGATTTAAGAGAAGAGAGCGAAGTGTAAATAATACAAGAATATTAATAGTGAAATATTTAGTTATTTGTGAGAAAATAAAGGCGGTTACTACTCGGTGTTAATAAATTGCTATGAACTCACAGTAATTCTTAGCATTACCAATATGTTAATTCTAAATACTATTTACTAATAATAAATTTTCCTTTTATAATATACACTCTTATTGATAAAATTGTCAACTTTCCAGTTCCAGTTCACTGTACGCAGTCCAGAATTTTCCATTTATTTAATACAGCTTTTATAAATATTTATTAATTAAAACTATTATTTTTCGCACCCCTTGCCCATCTAAGACCTACCCGGGTACTAACCGATAAATTTTGTTTGTCTCTAGCATATAAATATTCTTGAGAATGGTTATGCTGTGGTTCCTTGTTGCCGGGGCACTAGAATTTCTTAGCAAAATAGGCGCCATTCTACTTCTGCCTTGCAATCTTATTTTAGAGCCATTCAGAGTTTCAAGACGCACTGCCTTAGCAGGTTCCTAACTCAGGAAGCCTTCTGGTTTAGATTCGTACTTCTATATTAACATCTATTCGCCAGTGATGCTGGGCATTGTCAGCAATTGGCTGGAGTTCGGATGGACTCCAAAAATCTGGGTTTGACAATAGATACAGTAGCACGAGTGTAGATTCTGGATAAATAAACGTCAGGATAAAGTGACAATCCGCTCCAAATTCTTTGGTTTCATCTGGATGCCCTTGATTTTTTGGGGTCGTTTTCTCTACTAAGGTGAAGGTGATAAGCTTACTTTAAGATTTGATTATTATAACTGCTCCCTGTGAAATCGCAATCATTATGAGTTTTTTGTCATTTCCCTTCCAATATTTACGTTTCATTAACTCTGTTTTATAATCAGCCCTCATTATTTTTGTAATAGGACTCTGTACCTCTGCCAATGCTGTCTTTTACATTTCAAGGAAAAATCTATAAGCTGAAATTCAATAAATATTGCTTTTAATTGTAAATTTTGAAATCGAAGAAAATAAAAAAATTCTTAGTCGTTAAAGGCTCTATCGGTCAGTGCCCACGGAACCAGATTTTCTGGTAACATTTAATCTGTCTGTAAAACTATTTTTTCCTATTTTTTTTGGCATAATATTTGACTCTATTCAAAATATTGTTTGAGTGGGTGTAATATTAAAAGGTAACTATTTTTGTGAGTGTTTAGCTTATTTTTCTACAAAAAATCTGATTCATTTAATAATAAACAAAAAATTAGCGTTTTTAGTGTCTTCCTGACATAGTAATGTTATCTAGGAAGTAATTACTTACGTTGATGTAAACTTGTAGCATCTAAAAAATTGAAGCAGGTAATTTCAGTAATACAATCAATACTGACATTTTTTTAATTATCTTAAAAAAATAGATATGCATTACGAGATGTTTAAAATTTTCAGCACCAGAGCTGATGTTTGTAGATTCACCGAACTAATGTAGATGTCTTTAGCTCCTGAGTACCATGCAACCTGTCGTCTTGGTAAGTTTCTACAACCCGGCGATAATTACGGCATTACCTTTGACCTTCCTTTGTCCTCTGATTGATCCAACTGGATGTGAACTTTTGTTAGCCTAAACGTTTATATTCATGTCTCTAAAAGGTCTTGGAATTAAATCTCAATATGAAATATGCTTGTTAAAGTAAATAGCTAATTTAGAACTAATTTGTTTTGATTCACATCTGAGACTTGTAAACAGATGATTTATTTACAACTGTCAGATTCATCAGTTTAGAAATAAAAAAACTTATTTTTCTGCGGAATATCGTTTACTCGACAGAACTGGCTAGTCTGTGATTTTCATGAAAGCGTCGAAAGAATCGGAATGGGTCTTCTACTGTATTCGACTGTGGTAACACAACGTCAGGCGCGTGTTGCCTTGTGTTGTGAGAACTTTCGTTTCAAAAGCCAACTCGGTTAATATAAGTCGCAAAATATATTTGTAAAGGCTGTTTATTTTCTGGCATCCTTTGAAAGTTCGAATATGAACCGCTTGGGTGGCATATTTGAGTTATAACCTTTTTAGAAGGTGAGTGCAACGGCAGTTTGATAAAAAATTGTATTTGAAGCACTGAAATATGTTAGGGTTTTTTGAGCCCTATATTTTTCTTCTGCTAGCCTTATATTATTTGCCTGAGCCATATATTTCTTTGATGGGCCATAATTTAAGGCTTAGGCCATATTTTTTAATGGGCCATGTTTTTTTAGTGTGCCGTATATGTACAGTTCGGAGGGCCAATTTTACAGTTTAACTCATTCCGACATTTTTACTGTTTGATTCTTTTGTAGGTTGGAAGTATTTTGCCGTATAGCCATATTTCCACTGTCAGTTATATGGTTGCCATTTTTATCTCCATAGATGGTTATGTTATGGAGTATAGAGTGTGCTAATTATGGTCTATAGTACACAATCGTAAAGTAGAAATTGACACGTTTTGGTTGATGATGTTTTGAACTATGACTATAATTTAGATGGACAATATCTTTCAGTGTTCAGTGAAAACAATACTGTGAAGTAACTATTAAGTACAAATAACTTTTTTGGTTTATATATGGTAAAAGAACTATTAATATTTTATGGTACAAGGTGAGTTTGTTGTTTTACAAGCACAAGCACAACTAAAAATATTAAATACAGTGACATAATAATCAGTATGAATTTACCATTTGTAAGTTCATGTTAGGGAGTTAAATATATTTGGTGGGGATTGAGACCTTAACCTCAAATCGGTTTTGTCAGCTGTAAGATATATTTTACTTATGCTTATGCCTTAAATAAATTTACTTTTTGTTCTTTTATTACCTAACCCTCGAATAAAGGTAAGTCATTGTTTTGAAGATTCTTTGAGGATTTTAAGTTTCCTTGTTTAGATCACAACCCATGGTCAAGGGATAAGTAATATATGTTATTGATTATACAATAAATGTTAAACTTATTATTTACAATTGGTGATAGAGAACTATTTTTTGTATTATTAAATAATAATATTTGTATTCTGTGGAGTTGTACCCCATTTATTAAACATTATTCCATTAAATAAACTTTTAAATTAGTTTATAAATCTATTATATTAGTGACAAATATATGAATTAGTCACTGTAACAGAACAATAGAATAAATTAAAATGAAATAAATTGTCAGTTCCTCAATTGTTGTTATGAATTAATGAATTTAACTCAGGATTCTTTTAGAAAAAATTAAACATGATAAAGAAAAAAAAAACATACTGAAAGTTTATTACAACATTACTGGCAATATAAGATGATTAACAAAAAATAGACAAAAACCCAATTATAAAGTAACACCGACTTTTTTCTGAGCCTTAAACCAGTCGAGTAGTCAAACAAAAGTGTATGTATCAGGAAAAATCCACCACAGGTGAGAATCTGAAGTTTCACTGTTTAGTTTGTCATTTGTAGCAAATACATACCTATAACCCACACATGCTTTGAGTAATAACTATAGTCATTAATAACAAGTACAACTAATTCGGTTTTTTTTTTCGTATTCAATCGGTAAGTTTCCCCATACGTTTAATAAAATAAAACCGATTTATTGGGCCATAATTCAAAAAACTTATTGTTTTCAAATAAAATATCGCTAAAGCTTCCTAATTAAATCCTTTGAAATCGACCGACAAAACGCTTCTCATCAGTTATTTCTATCTCACATTAGAATGTTATTTTATAACCGAATAATTTCTATAATTTTAACTTTAACTCGGATATGGAAGAATTTTTTTTCGTTCAATGTTCAGTTTATTGTTAGTAATTAGTTTCAGTTGGGATCATTATTATTAATCAGTAGGTATAATGGCAATTGTTTTAACAGTTACACTCGAAAACCCAATATTTCCAATGAATAACTAATAGCCGATTAATTAAAGATATATACATTGATTTCATTCGAAGTGATTTGCTTTTCCTTGTCACAACCACATTTATGCATTTGTAGTAAGAATAAATATAATCTATATTTAAAAAAGAACCGACTTTAACTGACTCAAAATGAATAGAGTTTAAAAACCATTTGCAATCAACCACTATTTTCTGACACATTTTGACTTTTAAATTTGGAAAGATATTTATGTGATATTTACTTTGACATTTAGGGACTTGTGTCTTTAGTTTTCCAATTTGATAGTATGTGCGGTAGAGGGACCCCGACAGGAACAAACTTCCTTATGTTTTATTTTTCAACTCTAAACGTGATTTAATAGGTACAGTTCTATAGATTATTTGAGTGCATTTTTATCATGTCAAAAAGCGCAGTCCTCTTTTATTCAACATCTCTTTATTTTTAATGTGTGTTATTTTTCCACATTTTTTAATTTCATTTTTATTTATTTTCTTATACCTTATATAACAAAATTTTTCAAATTGTTTAACCATCTTGTGTAACTATAATTTCACTCTACCCTTAGTTTCAACCATTCTGTATATGCAACTGCTTCTAGCATTTTTTAAGCCCACTCTATAACTATAAATATACATACTCCGCCCTATAAATCAAATATACTAACTACTTATGTTTCTATAAAAAAAATTTGATCCACCCTGTATAAATATACTTGTACTTGTCTACATACATCGCTTATATCATTTCGTGGGCTAAAGGTCGTTCCTTTATTACATAATTGCTTTGAACCAGCATTGAACTAAAAAACCGTAACATATACGGATATACCCTTATAATATCACTCCGGATTTCTCCCTCTGTCACATCCCAGCAATTTTCTCCTAAACTAATGGACCGAAAAGGTTGAAATTTGGTACCAGTGTATAGTTTGGTGACTGGATCAGGAGTATATATCGAGATATAGGGCCTCAGCTGAATTTTACCAGAAAATTTAGGAAAAACCTATACTATTAATTGTGGGGGGTATATTACAGAATTAAATAGAAAATATATAATTAAAATTGTTTCTAACGCATCATGTAGTATATCAAATACATTTTTTTCATATTTTTAAAATAAATTATTTAAAAGATATTAATAAAAATATTTTAAAAATTATCCATTCCCCCCACCTTATCCTAGAAACTATAAGCCGTAAAATTTTGAAAAATTTATTAATTTTAGGGTGCAAATTACAGAATTACATAAAAAAGATAAAATTAAAATTGCTTTTAACGCATCATGTAATACATCAAAGAAAGGGCTCATTATGGCGAATACAAATATTTTTTTTTCATATTTTTAAAATAAATTATTTGAAACATATTAACAAAAATATTAAAAAAATTACCCATTCCCCCCACCTTATCTCCGAACCTATCAGCCGCAAAAATTTGAAAAAAATAGGGATATAGGACCGCACCTGAACTTTACCCGAAAAATAAGGAGAGACCCCTAATATGAACTTTAGGGGGCAAATTACAGCATTAAATGGAAAATATAAAATTAAAAATATTTCTAACGCATGATGTAAGATATGAAATCAAAGGGCTCATTATGGCAAATACACATATATTTTTTTCATATTTTTAAAATGAATATTTTAAAATATATTAAAAAAAAATATGAAAAAATGCACATTGCCCTTTTATTCCCCAAACAATAATACCTAATTTTTTTACAAGAAATATATGAAGAAATCCCTAATATTAATATTTGGGGTTCAAATTATAAAATAAAACGGGAAATAAAAAAATACATAATGCATGATGTTCAAATGAAAGAGGTTATTATGGGGAATACAAATGTATTTTTTCATATCTTTTAAATGAATTGTTTAAAGTATATTAACAAAAATATAAGAAAATCACCCATTCCCCCGTTTTATTTCCGATCGATTAGAAAATTTTTTGACATATATGGCCTTACTTAAACTTTACAGGAAAAATAAGGAGATACCCCTAAATAATTAATTTTGGCGGGAAAAATTATAGAATTAAACGGAAAATAAAAAAAATAACCTTTTCAATTAATCATGCAATAAACAAATGAAAGGGTTTATTATAATGAATTCCAATATATATTTTTCACATATTTCAAATTAATATTTATAAGATATTAACAAAAATATATAAAAAATTCTTATTCCCGCTTTATTTCAGAAACCAAAACACCTAAAATGTTGAAAATATTTAGGGGTACTGAAGCTCACTTGAAATTTATAAAAAAAATTAGTAGAAAACCCCAATATTAATTTTGGGAACAAATTATAGAATTAAATGGAAATAAAATTTCAAACCCATCATGTAATATATCAAATAAAAGAATCATTATAAAAACTACAAATAGATTTTGTTCATATTTTTAAATTATTTGTTTAAAAAGATATTACAAAAAATATAAAACTCGACTTATTCGCCCTTTAGAAACTACACTTTCTAAAATTTTGTATTATCTTATTATTTAAAACTTGATCTATTTTCCCCTTTATCTTCCAATATCCAGAACCCAAAATTCAGATACTAGATTATATAAGGCTTCTCTGAAAGTTTATTCATAAAATAAAACTCTAATGTTAATATTACGGGCCAAATTGCAAAATTAAATACATATTTTTATAAAAAGCAAGCGAATCATGTAGAAGATAAAAAAGTCCATGTGTGGAAAATAAAAGTGTATATTTTTATAATATTAAAACGCTTCGTATAAAAGATAGGGTAAATATAAGAAAATCCACTCAGTCCCTTCTTGTCTGAAACTGGAATATTAGAAAAAGATATAGTTTGATTCATCTATATTGTATCAAATCTTAAAGGTGGTACGGAACCCTTAGTATATGCGAGTCCAACTCGCACTTGACCAAATTATTTTTCTACTGTTCCATCGAGGACACTACAAACATAGTCATAAATGTTTAGCTGGAGTTATTCTAGTGGTGGTCATTTAAAAGTTTATGTAGATTAAATAAAATAAAGTAGTACCTAAACTCGAACAAACTGTATCTAGAGTCCTAGAATGTCGGATATGTGCCAACGTTTGTAAATAATATTTCTAACAGGGAATTTTAGCACAGGTTATAGTGGTAGTACCAAATCCATCTACCTCTACACGGATTAAAGCAATGCTTTTGGTGCTGCAAAACGTTTATTTCAATACTACAAGAGTAAATTGTTTGATTTACTCCTTGATGATGATGATGAAACGGCGTTGAGTGTTTAAAATAAAGGTTTGGTATTAGGGTATAAACATGTTTTTTTACAACTACATTCAAAATAAGAAATACACTGAAATCAATTATATCAAAAACTAAATCAAATAACGTAAGGCAACACTTATAAAACTCCATTTATAAGATTTCATGCGAATGTAACAAATTTTGTATTTGAGAAACCTCTAGACCTAAATGTTCGAATAAATGAACACGAAAATTATATAAAAAAGCGACAATTCGAAAAGTCAAAAATTTGTGAACATGCCTGGAATTCTGCATAATTTCAAAATTCAACCATATTATACAAAGAAGAACATAAGAGAAAACGATAGCTGAAAGAGTCTGCTTTAATTTTATTAAATGAAAGCGATTTTATAGCTAGTACTTCTATAGAAGTCCGCCGTTCCTGGTTACCAATAATCATGGATAACATTAATAATTGATAATATCCTTTTGTACAACCGTTTATCGGGATATTTCATAAGTTTTTTCCTAGGTTTTCCCTTATGACTTTAATGAGATTTCTGGATCATCAGAATTTCTTTGGTCTCATTTTTGGTGAATGCACTATCTTATAACGAATTCGTACCTAGGAGAGCCAAATGAAATTCTGAAGATAACTGTTTCAAATCTTTCCAATTTGAAAGAAGCTTTGTTATTTCACATGATCTTTAGAATTTTTAGTGCTACTATGTATATATCAAATTTGCAGTAAAGTCCCTTGGTTACATTAATATCAAATTGTGATTTACTAAATTTGACAATGCGAATCCTTTTAATTTTTAACCAATTTCTAACAATTTATTTTAAAAAAGGAACCGACTTCAACTGGCTTAAAAAACGTTTAGAGGCCGTGTGGAATCAATCACTGTTTTCTGTCATATATTTTCTTTTTATCCAATTTAAGGTACAATTCTATTGATTAGTTTAGCGTATTGTTACCTCTCTCTTTCTTCCTCTCTCTCTAATTTGTATTTTTTTCGATATCTTCCACACTTTTGTTTCATTATTGGGACCACTTTCTATAAATGTAACTCTAATTCACTCTATATTACAACCACCCTGTATTTGTTTTTTTGTGTTATGCACCCAATATAAGTTATTTGTCTATGATGTTCTGAACTACCCTGAACAACTATAATTCAACTCCACACAATGTTGCAACTGCCCTGGATATTGTACTGACTGTTTCTACTTTTCTATTGTTTAAATCAACCGGTACACCTATAATTTTACTTCGATTCATGTGAAGTAGAAGCAACTACTTATGTTCCACATAATATAACATTTTTTACTATATTACTATAATTCCACTCCACCTTATATTTCAACAATCATGTATATGAAACTGTTTCGTACATACATAAACAACATCAACTAATGTTATAATATGTAAACCAGTTCTAGCGTAATAGAAGATCTGGAGTTCATCCCCTTAGACACGTGAAATTTTGGTCGATGATCGTGGCTGATGAAGCTCTATTTTTGACCTGTTTATCACTGACATATTTCTTGGTAGCAATGAAAGAAATACAAATATTGTGAACAATGTGAATTAATATCAACAACACTTTTTTGTTAAGGAACATCTGACTTATATGACCAACTGGTTAAAACATAACTTTATGAGGTCTACCTTTATTTCAGCAATTATTTTCCAAAATTGTACATTTTAATATGATTGCGATCAGCACATAATTCAATATCACGTCCTCAAAACCCTTTCGTATATTATCTAAGCTAATTTTGTGAACATCGATAGAGTCAAGACAGTCTTAAGGCCTGATATTGTTCTCCTTGGATTTAGTATGTTCAATTTATTTGAAATAAATAATACTACAGGCTGCTTTAGCAAGCGGGAACAACTTAAAGCTGAATTCAAAATTAATCAAGCAATTTTTACCACCGTCACAATTTGTAGAAAAGTCCTACAAATCAAGGCTTAAAGTGGTTTTCATAAAAAAACCATCAACTTGTAACGACACTTAAAGATTGTAAACAGAATTTTTAACGGTAGGTTTACTAACAAACCTATTAAAAACACTTCAAAATGGTATCTCAAAGATTCCTCGGTCTCGTTTATGTTCAGCTAGAGTCTCATTTGTCCACTGAGACCTCGGTCTCCTCGCATGAATGGCATCTAGCTGCTAGTGCCCAATAGTCGGCAAATCCAAATTTCTGTCAATTTGTTTCAGGCGTGCTGAGATGAACAAGCTGAAGAGAAGAAGGGCCAACACTTACCCCTGAGGCAGTCCGTTGTTTAATTTTCTTTTAATAGTTGTATGTAGTAACCTGGAATATGATATTGTGCGAAGTACATGCAAGGGATAACATGGAAGAACTTATAGGGAAATCCCTGCTTCCAAACAGCATCATATACCTCTGACAAGTCAATAAATTTGACAGAAGATTTAGGTTTCTTTTCGAAGCCTGTTTCTATATATTTAGTGAGCACTTGGTCAGAACAGCTTTTTCCTGGTCTAAAATCCAGCTTCCTCTACTGGGATATATTTTAAGACCCCTGGACTGATTTTACGGCAAGGAATCTTTTCAGTAAGCCATATGCTAGCTTAACAGACCTAAATGCGATCTTCACTTGTGTCAAGTCTGCTTCACTGGAAAATATGGCATTTGGTACTTTGCCGATAATATATGTACATTTATCTAGTCGAGTGTTAACAATGGCTTGTGTTAATCTAAAGATACGCCCACAAGATCAAAATCGATCATACATGTTACATCTTGGAAAGTCAATATAAGTGTATAGCCAGATTTAATCCCACCATTTGAGGCAAGTTATTTATTAATACATATTTTGCTTATTGCTTGATTTTCATTATTATGACTGAATTTGTCACGGCTTACTTTAAATGAGTGCTTCCTTCCACAAAGCATTTATTACTTTACTTTTAACAATTCCATTTTTTATCAGTGTAGATATTATACTTAAATTTTATTATTCCTATCTTAATTCCTATAATTGATCAAAACCGTTAAGCTGGTATACTTCCCAAGACACTGTAAAATTAATAACAGTAATTAAAGTAAGAATTATATAAATATTTGAATAAACCGGAATAGCTAGTGTCAACAAAGGACACTAAATGTCGAATGCACGTTCAGTTTGTAGACAAACATAAGAGTTGAAGTGATAGACGGTACCAGAAGAGGTCTGAGCAAACACATGTATTCAGTTTCTATCACTTTTTAATGGAAGCACGGCAATGGACTTACCTTTGGGGTTAATCAGGTAAGACACAATAGTTATCTCAAGAGGGTGCAAGAACAATAGTATTATAAGTTGTTTACTGAAGTAAAGAAGGAAGATTCAATTTTAAATTATTATGTAGTAGCATACACAACTAAAACAACATAAAATTAAATATACAGCATAAGCTAACAAATTTAATTAGCAATAGAAGTCAATTTTTTTTCAGTGATCCTAAAAAAGCCTGCTATTAAAAGCAATCATAATCAAGGCACTGAATGGCATAGTTTATTTAAAAATATATTTCTTTAATAAGGTAACGCTTAACATCTTTGCTCTAACTTTGATTCTCAACATTGTAAACAAACACAATACATAACAACATAAGACCGTAGTCTTAGTTTTTCTGTCGGTATGGGGAGGTGGAGAGCTTGGTTAATTTTTTAAGTGTGAACTAACTAGAGCGGCAAAACTTTTATTTTTTATTTTTTTATGTATTGTTTTGGGTTTTAATTGATTTATATTTATTTATTTTTGAGCCACACTTTGGCTAGCCAATTTATTTTGGATTTTATTATTTATTTTGTATAATGATATTTTTATAAAACTTTATTATTCATACTTTATTTGCTTAATTTATTTTCTCAGGGTTTTATTTTTAATTGCATACATTTATACTTTACTTTTCTCAGGATTTTCTATTATAACTGCATTCATACTCTTACCTCAAGGTGGTTCAACAGGTTCCAAGTTTAAAATTGATACTTACCTTTTTATCTTCCTTATAACTTCTCCGCTTCTCTTTTTATTACACTTATTCAACAACATTTCATTATTTCATGTATTCAAAACCTCCTTTCTTTAAATTTTGCTAATTTGAAACTTTTATTTTTTTGAAAAGAATTTAGATGAAACTCTAAGCATTCAAATGTTATTTTTGGCTCATTTAAATAAACTAACACAACTTTCAATCTCAATTTTCAATAACATTCTTTATTAAACACCAAGATAAAATTATTAAAACGATAAATCTATAATCAACAAACGAAATCATTCCTAACTACTAAATTTCTCTTTTTATATCATTACATTAAAGTTAAAATTTGTTATTCCTAATATAATTAAGTAGCATAAACATAAATCAATTGTCACTTTGTTTACAACATTTTAAACAACTATTGTTTCACTAACCTTTATTCCTTGTCGTGATTACAGTCCATTAGTTCCAAATTTGTTCATTGTCCATTCAAACTTTTATTTTATAAACAAAATTTTTATTATTGGTTCCCATTCCATATTTGTTTACCATTAGTCCATATTCACCATCTTGTTTCATTTATTATTCATACAAATTAAATTTAATTATTGTTTACCATTTCATGCTTGTTTATAATAATTCAACATTTACCATATTTGTTGATATTTTCCAATTTTTATTTAAAATTCCAACCTAATTGTCCTTTCTGTTGGTCAGATATGCACTTCACCTTTATTGTACCGTACTTATGAACCTTTATACACTGCCAATCTATATGTCATTAGAAACGTTCTGACAATTTATCCAACCGCAGTTTTTAACTACTTAACCTCTACTAACACTATTGAGGTTATTGCAACGAAAAACATACACATGCTCTTTGACTTATTTTCTTCAAAATCAGGATCGAAAGAGAACGCTGCCTACCAAACGTAAGCTTATATAATAATTTTAAAACAAATGCCTGCTAGGCGCGTTTTGTCTGGAACGGCACCCAAAATGGATGCTTTTCATTTGTTTTGGTGCGTTATATTACGGTCACTCATTTTACTTAGCCCATGTGTTTTCCCATAAGAAATGAAAATTTTCTTTTTCCCTTATTAAATGATATTTTTCTGATAGCTTATTTTATTTTAAGAACTTTTTAATTCTTGTAAAATTTCGTTTAAATGCTTTGTTTGTTTACAATTTGTCATACTTTTTTCAAGGTCATTCAACTTTCATTATGATTTAAACAACTTTACCGCAAATTCTTTAGTGATTGAAATTTAAGTTATAATAATCTTTTCCTTATCATCTCTAATGTTCATGGAAGAATTTTCTTTTATTTTTGTTCATAACTTTGGAAATTATTGACATTTTACTTTTTCTGAAGTTTGTTTATATGATGCTTTGCTTTCTATTTTATTTTGTACTATTGTAATTTCATGTGTTTTTACTATTTAATATTGTTTTAGATATCTAGCCTGGATTTTTATGTTTTCCTGGCAATTTACAATGATTCCTATGGATCTATATCACAAAATATGCATACTCGTTACAAGATGTATAACCAACATTTTTCAATTACCTTTTATAACTAATTGTGAGTATTTACAGTTTACTTATTATTAAAATCATCTTAATTACACTACATATTACACATATATTCCCTTTGCCAATGTCCAGAGCGCTTTATTTACAATTTATTGCTCCTTTTTGCTGCACGTTGGAATGGAATGTTTATCGAGATTGAAATTCAAAAGTTGTGCTGGCTTTGCTAAGCCTATTATATAATAACACCTTAATCTCAGTTGATTCTTTTCAATCCTTAACATAAATATTTCAAGTATAATTGCTTTATTAGTGTTAATTTTTCTTATTCATTAAATGTTACTGATCGTTATGCAACCAACATGTTCATTCCCAATATACTTTTAGTATACAGTCTGCTTTTTGAATCGTTTTTTTTATAGATTGCATTTCATTTTTATTTATGGCTATTCTAATTCCATAACAGTATTTCCAGTACATAAAAAATGTACATAATATAAAGTTTAATTTCATGAAATCCATTGATAATTCTTTAACATTAAATCAGAAAACACAACCCCCCCAATTTTGAAGGTTGGAGGTTTCCCCTTGCTGACAAATCTTTCAAAAGCTGTCCCATTGCTCAAGGATTCAAAAAGCTAAAACTAGCATATTTAAACAAAATTAGGCATTTCCAATTTAAGTTCTATATGAAGTAAAACTACATATCTCATTATGATTACAATATTTACAAGTAAGAGAGCGCCGTAGTCATCCTAGTATGGACACAGATTGGTTAGGTAACATTCCCCTGGGATTCCCTTCCTCGGTTTGTTAGAAGAAGTTTTAGAAGCCATCAGTACTCCAGGGAAGCAAAAAAAATCCAAAGTTGTGAGTATATTTTCTTCAACACATAAAAACTGTTGTTAAGCAATGCGCACTTTTTATTCCTCCATATTATTTAAAAACGATACAATTTTGAAACTCGACAGAAAGTGTCATTTTTACATGGTAAATAATTGGTAAAGATCTCAACTTCACATCTTTCTCGGAAATGTGATTTTTTTCATCATATTTGATTTTACAATACTCCGATTTTGTGCTAAATTAATTGTTCAACCATCTAAAAGGAATATATTAATTATCAAATCTTTCAGTACAATCCATGGTAAATTAGTTTTCGTTTAGTTTTGTTTTAATGTATATATATTCAGTTTGAAAGCCTATATTTTGGTATTCAGAATCAGGTAAAATTTACTAAAGGGGAGAAATAGCTTCCCCTAATGTTACTATTGCCTATGGAACTGATATTAATTTTAAAATGGTTTTCAAGTTATTTAGTTATAGACCAGGACATAGCCGGGCTTTCGTTTGCAAAATTGTTTTAATTCATAATTATTTTTTTTAATATTCCGGTAGGTCTTCTTGGTTATAAAAGTGAAAGATGACAACTGATATCCTTTGACGGTATTGTTTAAACAACGAAAAACGGTATAACTTAGAAAAAAATGCATTTTTTGCAATTAATTATTTTTTTATATTCTTTACAATATTTCCAATGAAAAAGCCCATCATCGTATCTCCAACCCATTAATTGTCATGAATTTTTTTAAATTGGAAATCGCCGATATTCCTAATTTTCTTGAATTAAATAATATACCTTAAAAATTGAAATGCTATAATTTTTAATTTTGTATTAAAAATTTCAACTATATTAAACAAAATAGCCTAAATAGATTTTAAACATTTTGTTTTGTTCTATGTTTTTTACATTATAATAATATGCTTCCTACGGGCATGCACTTTTGAGAGAGAAGTATCGTTATCTCACTCTCATCATGTATAAGATGAGTAAGAGAAAGGCAGACGACGCACTTGTAAATTTTTTTCGCGGTTTTTCACCGGTATGCGTTAAAAAAAATAACATTACTGTTTGTCATTCATTAATATAAAATTTTACATTAAATTATATGAGAAACAGTAATGTTAATATATCAAGTGTCATCTTACACTTTTATAATCAAGAAGACCTCCCAGACGTTTAAAAAATATATATGAATTACAACAATTTCACAAACGAATGTGACATTAAATCTGTTGCTATATCTCCAGTTGGAGATAAACTGGGGCAAATGGTCAATTTTGTATACTTTTGTTAATATCATTTTAACAAATTACTTTAAAAATATGAAAAAATGCTATTCCTCATAATGAGCCCTTTCATTTGACATATTACATGCTGCGTTTAAGTTAATTTTAATTCCATATTTCTCATTTAATTTTTTGATCTGCCCCCTAAAATTAATAAAGTTCAAATGTTCCAATTTTTTCAAAATTTTAGACGCAGTAGTTTATGAGTGGTGTACATTTCTGTTAATAACTTTTAAACAAATTAAAATTTAAAAAAATATGTTTGTATTTATTACCAATATTTTAATATTCTATCTAATTTGTAGTTGCGGTGATATGAGAGACGGAAAAGGTTGATTTTTTTATATCTTTGTTAATACTTTTTAAACAAATTAATTTAAAAATTTATATTTAAATTCCCTATACCGAACCTGTTCATTTAATATATTACATTTAAATAATAATAACATTTTGTTTATTATTTAGGTTTATAATTGGCCGCCAAAATTAATAAGGACCTTTGCTTTATTCCCTTTTAGAATTTGGTCATTTGGCCCTATATTCCTTCTTTCGTAAAATTTACTTCCGCGAAGTACCCTCAAAAATCAAGAATTTGTTTATTTCATCAAAATACGTACTGATACAAAATTTCAACTATTTTGGTTCAATAGTCTCGGGGAAAATAAGTTGTGACAGTGATTCTACAAGGATGTCCGTTCACTGAATGTAAGAACCCTAAAGAACAGTGCAGCCAAACATGGAGCCAGAGCCTCCTCCTACAATGCATAGTTGAAAATGAACGGAACAAACAAATTAGTTAATATACTCAAAGAAATTTTCAATAGAGACCTAAACGAAGAACCAGTACCAAAAACATGCAAAGAAGGATTGCTTAGGATCATAAACAAAAAACGAAATGAGGAAATTTGTAAAATTCGCAGAGGAACAACTATAACCAGTGCAATTTAGCAGGTTGTCCTGAATAATAATAAAGAGATAATTAGCGATAATCACCATAATAACAAATAATAGAGCAGAAAGCCGTAAGATCACAATAACTGCACCCGTTACTAGATCTACAGAAAGTTTGCTTGATTCGAAACTATGAGAAATTCTCGAAAAAAGAACAACATAAATGTAACACTAATAAATGATACTAAAGGACAATGCAGGCATATATTCATAGGAAGACATCTGAGGACTTAGATCTAGGAAAACAACAATTGATTTGGTATGAGTACGTGAGACTATTGGGGGAATAACGAATCCCAAAAATAATATTATGACGAACCCTTTAGAAAACACGGAGAGACCACCTACAGCATGGGTAGAGACAATTACCAAAGCAATATCAGAAAGAAGTCTAGCCAACAATGACTGGCATAATAGAAAGGCATAGTGATTATGAACCCAAATGCATATAACTCTCTAAACGGGATTTAAGAAAAGTTTAAATGATTTTCCAGCTACGCTAATGCCGTCTCACTATTCGTCCATATCTTCGAGACTAGAGAATAATTTAAACCTAATGTCGCAAAAAAATTCCACAAGTACTTGAGTGGTCTATCTGAAACTGAACTTATATAGCATAATACATAAAAAGTGTTGTTAACAAATTTTTATTCCTCAAATAATTAAAATAGCAATATATGCTGCATTTGTAACTTTTCAGTAACTGAACGGAAAGTTTTAGTGTCAAATGTAAGTTTGTTTATTACGCATTTTTAATAGCCAAGATAATTAGTTATTGAGTTATTTAAAAAAAAGCCTTACCGATGCTACAAACCATTAGTCTGCATTTGCCCTTGTTAATGTGAAAACTCAAAATTCTAAGGCGTCCATATACACAGTCCGTTGTTGCTGTTAGAACCAGATGGCGACCAAGAAGGAAAAATAGCCAAGAGCCCAAGGACCAAACTCTCCTATACTCTGAAATATGAGATGGCCAACAAGGTAGACATTTTCAAAGGCGACTAGGTGCTAGAGGTGTTCCTCTGCATTATAATGCCGTAGGGGGCCTGGCCTGGATAGTGCTGTCTGCTTAGCTACTGATTCTTCGCTCTTTGAATTGGGTGTTTTTCAGAACATTCGACCATACTATGTTGAGATTTATTCTTTCTTCGTATTTGTTAAAATATTGGGATATATCTGTATCCCAGGTGGTTCTTTATAAATACTGAAGCAGAGTCGTTGTCAATCGTCGGAGTTGAAACGTCTCCAAATACAATAAGTATAACACAATATGCAATACATTACTTATATACGGGTTATTCATTTTGTAGACATCTCTTTCTCTCAAAATAACTGTAAGGAAGAATTTCTGTAATTTTACGAAATTGCCTTACTACACTTTGTTCTCCATATACAATTTGCAAATACTTCTCTGTTGCAGGTAAAAAATGTTGGGGACAGAAAACCCAATGAATAGGGAAAAGAAGTGAAGACCTCCTCAACAATCTTTTCGAAATTGTATGACTTATTTTACGTAAGGGAGATAAGCCTTATCTAGTTAGTATATTGTGATCAACGTAGTTTGGCCTGGCCGTCGCTACTCTTTGTTCTCTCCTGATTTGAGTGTTAATACAGGAAACGGAACTCACACAATGGAAAAACTTCCCAATTTTTTCGTCCAGCATCGATTTGTACAAAAATTTGGGATTAGGCTCATTTCACCCTCTAGTTCATTTTCTATATTGTGCCGTTGTACGCTTTTTGTTTTTTAACGGTGAAAACTACCCCTAATTGTAAATAATTATAAAATAACATTTTAGACCTTAATATGGGTAAAAATTGGTTTAGATTAGCTAAATAAGAATTGTTTTATGCCTAAGAAAACAATTTCATTATGTTTTAACCCTTAAAAATCAACCGCTGTTAGAGCTTAATGTAAAAAAATATTAATGCTAAAAAATGTTTTTATCTTGCATTGATTTGCACAAAAATTTGAAATTAGGCATCCTCGTCTCACCCTCTACTTCAAATTCTATATCATGTCGATGGGCACTGTTTATTTTTTAAGGGTGAAAAGTATCCCTAATTGCCAAAAATTATAATATAACATTGTAAACCTTAGTATGAGCAAAATTTGGTTTGGATTGGTGAAATAATGATTGTTTTTCGCTTTGGGATATAACATCATGAAATGTCAACCCTTGAAAACCAACCTTTTAATTTAATAGATGTAAATAGAAAACACCTAGAATTAAAAAAATATATTAACACAAAACTACACCGCATATTGACATACATTTACATGAGAAGATAAAACATCTTTTGTCTGTCTTCCTTTAGAAAGTGTGGAACGTATTACTGCTAAATATGTACATTATTACGCTACGAAGCAGGCAATTCGAATTTTTCGAAAAAAAATGGATTGGTTTTTTAACATAGCTCTTTCATTTTTCGGAGATATTTTGAAGAAAAATGAGAAAAATCACAGAAGAGTTAATTTTAAATAGGGTTTCCACAGATTCTTTTCATAGAAAAAAGTAGGTATAGCCCGTCCAATTAAGAAAGACGATGACGGCATTTTGGTAATTAATTCCTGCCAAATTTGACACGTAATATTCCTAAATGTTATATGGGCTTTTTGGCATTATATCAGTGAAATTGAATTTTATTATTGTGGCATTGGCTTGTCCGATCGCGGCTACGTTGCCGCAATTTTTTTAGATTTTCGTTAGATGATCAAATTTTGCCTGAATTTTCAATATATGTTTAAAGGCATATTTTATTTAAATAAGACTAAGAAGCAATTATATACGAACATAACTACGTAAGTATATTCTGAATACCTATATATCACTTTCGGCATTATCAACAATAATTTTTTATATATAAATATAAAGTCAATGTTCCTAGAGTTATTAATACACATGAATTTCAGAATTGCTTAATTGATAGTTTTATTTTTAGTACAAGCACCTTTAAATATATCATACCTACACCTATGGTTTCTACTGTCAGCAATTCTGTGGTCTGGTCTTGTTCTATACGTGACTTTAGGAACTCGGAGAATTTCCCTCCAATTTTCAATTTCTCTGCAATTCTCGTTGAGAGCTCACAGCATTTTTGAATTTGTTTGAGAAAAGCCCTAAAGCGATATTATAACGATTTTATTTACTTTTTTGAAGCATTTATTTGTTTATAATACCTGTTATTTATTGTATTTTTCCAGTTTTTAGGAATTCATAGGTGAAAATGCCGAAGCATTTCAGCAGCCGTGAAAAAGCTATGATAGCTTCGGCTTTAAATTATTTCACAACTAACAAAGAAAATGATGCCCCTACTCTACCTGCTAAATATGTAAGTATTTTTATTTGATATTGTCCACTAGGTAGGTACTATTGCGCCTGTCAACATTTAGATTTAATATTTTTAAAAATTGCAGAAAGTTTCTGAAGTTTTGGGAATCAGTGTAACATCTGTTGAGAGAATTGCGTCTTCTATTAACAAAAACGAGGCCCTACAAAGTCCCAGAAGACCACATGAACGCAGAAAACTAGTAACCGATGTAAGAGAATCTCTGCAGTGTGAAATAAGAAATGTAATTTATGATATGTATTCAGCTGGTAAGTAAAATTCCTTATTTCAACTGCACAATATTAAATAGTTTGCGTTTGAGGGGAATATATAAACTTGAATACATTGCTGAAGAAACTATCTGACCGGCATCTGTATCATGGGTCTAGAAGTTCCTCAAGTAAAGTCCTGCACAAGATAGGATTTGAATTTAAGAAAGATGATCTAAGAAGGAAACTAATGGAAATGGATCATATAAGTGTCAAAAGAATTAAATTTTTGAGAGATTATATTAAGTATAAAACAGAGGGTTTATTTGAATTTGTATTTTTAGATGAAACATGGATCTTCCAGAATGGAATATTAGGACATTCATGGCAGGATTCAAGCTCTAAAAGTGTTAAAAAGATCAAAAGTACTGGCAAAAGGTGAGTTTTTTATCATTAGCATTGAAAACAGTGATTGAAAATTGAATTATTAGGTTTATTGTAATTCATGCTGGTAGAAGAGCAGGTTTTGTCCCTGGGGCTGACCTTTAATTTTCGTCTGATAATAAAGACAGGGACTATCACGGTGATATGAATCTTGAAAATTTTGTACATTGCTTTGAGCATCAGTTGTTAGGAAATTTAGAAAATCCATCAGTAATAGTTATGGATAATGCTAGCTATCATAATGCAATTGCCAATAAACCTCCTGCCAGTACAACAAAGAAAATCAAAATTCAGAAATGGCTAGAAGAAAATAACATTCCTTATGAAAAAAACATGTTAAAAAAAGAATTATTGGATTTAGTGAACAAGTAGGTATATATTATTATTTGCTTACAAATTTGGTTACAAGTTTACTTAACAGACACTCTTTGTATGTTTACGGTTAGTTGATTAAGGGATATTGACTAATTGAATTTCCTTGATATAATTTTCTTTATTTCATGTACCATTGTTTTCTCCTTCTTCAGGGTTCTGAACATACAAAGCTTATATTTAATTAGTTGGAATTTAGTGGGTGTCAAATTAACCTCCATAACATTACATCATTTGACAATCAAAACATGTATGTAAAAAACTGAACAAATACATTAAAAACTGTATAAAATTTAATACTCAATCAAAATCAAATTTTTATCATGATTTACTTAAAAATTAATATTTTAGTTTTCATTATTACAGCTGTTTTTTTTTCAATAACAAACAATTTTCTCTCAAAAGCATTTTGAAATGACATGGATGATGACGATTCTTTGAAGCTTTGGTGTGCCACTGATGTTCAAACAAGTTTTGTAACTAAACTCTAAATTTTAATGTTTCTCATTTACCACTCCAAGTGGTATCTACATACTTTCCTCCATGAAGATGGCAGCTGGTATTGAAATGTAAATAATTTTTGGTGTTAAGCTATAAAATTTAATTATTTTATTTATCGAAGTATAGTAGTGTACTTGAATCTGTATTTCCAGATTCAAGTACACCACTAGTTTCTCAGTGACAAAAAAAATCATTAATTTCTTCATAAAGAGCAGACATGTACAACTGGGGTGATGAAGTAAATATGCCAACATATGGCAGATCAGTTTATATAAATCTTTTATTGATTGATGAACTATTAAACAGTATATATATATATATATATATATGGTTTTTAAGTTATATATATATATATATATATATATATAGGTTATATTCAAATAATAAATGTATTTCTGTGAATGTTTTACTGAAGATAATATTTGAGACATTTTTTCAAATCAACTCTGAAACTATTTTTACATTTAAAAATATCAGTTTGAAACTATATTACCTATATACTATAATGACTTCACCTACATTCTATGGTTAAATAAAATACTTTGATTCTCTTTTTAATATGTATATTGTTAATTATTGTTTTGGAACTGCTTTAAACTGGAAAAAAAATTGAGTCAAATTTCATGGGTTACGGTTTTTTGCTAAAGTGTTTTATTTATAATTTTTAATATTCTATTTTGTCGTTTTTGTAACCAATTTAAATTATTAGAAAGAGCTTCCTCATGTTTAATTATTCTATAACTTATTCATTTGAAAAAAAAAGCATAGTAAATTACTATGAATGTTTTAATTTTAGATAATGTATAAAAAATAAATAAGAGATATTTGGTTGGGTTATTTGTTCAATTTGATTCTTTCATTTTAAATTTTCAGATATGACCCCTAGGTTTTGGCCACTTTCAACTCTAATAACTTGTTTCTTATTTTAGTCTTCATATTAGTTAGTATACTATTATAGTAGTTTCCAAAAGTCATATATGCAGTTCGATCAATGTGTAAAGTGAGTCTGCTTCCTTCTAGCCACAAGTCTATGTTAGTTAGTAATTCATTTTATTTTTGGCTTCATCCTAAGAATGCCATCTGGTTATTACACCTGTGCCATCCACACATACAACCTCATCATCAGCCATTTCTTTCAGGAGGTGTTTGCAAATACATTAACAGTGATAGATCTAATATTGTACTTTGGGGTACACCTGGTTTAATTTCTTTATACTCTCCTGTGTTATTTTCAGCTAAAGTCTCTGTTGTCTGTCATATGGATAATTAGTTACTAATATGTTAGCATTTCCTTGTATTGCATAACAATAAAGGTATTCTAGTAAGATTTCATGATTGACTGTATCAGAAGCATTAGTCAGATCTATATTTGGAAGTTTCTGTTTGGCTTTGGAATGTATATCATCAACTTCACCAGCTTTATCTTTTAATTTATTTGTTATGGTTTTAATTTCTTGGAAGAATGATCTATAAAAATGCTATTCTGATTCACATCTGGCTTATTATCATATTGTTGAGAGGTGAGTTATGTATCTTTCAACTTAAATTATACTTCAACAGAAATATTATTGATATATTCAATTATTTGAATAATCTATTCTATTATTTCCATTTGCAGTTAAATATTTTTTGTAGATTTTCTACCCAGTTTTTCATTTAGCATATTCCAAAACTTATTGTTATTATAGTTTTTTCAGTTTAATTTGTATCATTATTAACCTTGACTTCAGCTATAATTTTATCTCCATTATTTTATATTCACACATTGTTATCAGGATCTAATATCTAAATTTTATATAACGGTTCCTTAGTCGAACATGAGTGTATGATAGAATGTGTAATTCATATTTTCTGGGGATTTTTTAGACAATTTAATTTATTAGGCTCATATTTTTTTAATTCAATGTTCTAAACATCAAACCTAACACTAATTCAAATACTGTAGGTATTATGTAAAAATATAATTTTCAGTTTTTTATATATTTGTAAATAGTAATTTTTGTAAGCAAACATTATACGTTATCAAACTGAAATATTTAATTTTAGATCAAATAGTGATCCCTTGTATATAGTAGATGAACTCTCCAACACATATGGTCACAATGTCCTACGGTTACCTCCATACCATTGTACATTCAATCCAATTGAGAATATATGGGGCATCACAAAATCTTATTACAATAAACATATAGGGAAAGATGGTAATTCTATAGAACAAACAATAAAACTCTGGACAGAAGCATTAGCAACGGTTACTCCGGAAGTTTGGGATAAAACTGTCTCTCACACTGAAGTAGAAATTGAGAAGTGGTGGAATAGAGAACTTAGAATAGATAACAGTGAGTCAGAGCCTTTAGTCATCCATCTTGGTGAAGATGAAGATGAAAGTAGTGAAGAAAATTAACAAAATTTAGGTAACATTGCATTTTGTTTTGGAATATATACTTAGTAAAATTTGAATTGTGGTCTGTTAGCTAAACAAGCTGAATAAAATTCAACGAAACAAACTAATGTCAATAAACTTCTTATGTAACCTCAAACCACTGTTTTTTTTCAAAATTGGAGCTATACCCAAGATTTAGTTATTTGATTGCAGTTCTGTATTATTTCATTTAGAACTAGTTTAATTGTGTTGGGAATGCATTTCATAGATCTTAGGTTGAAATAAATTTCCCTCTGTATTTTTTAATCTCTATTACATAACATTTTGCATTATGTTGAAGTATCAAAAGTGCTTAAACTACCATAGATGAACTTATTTGGTTTTGATCTTTTGTTTCTTTAAACAAGCATCCATCACAACCCTGGTTTAATCAATTTTCTTACTATTTCAAAAGAATTTTTTATTTTAAAGAGATGGTATACTGATTCTACTAGTATATCTAGTGTAGTCTCACTTACATATTTGTTTGTGCTTTCTTTCATAGGTTTTTGGGACTGAGTTATGCCGGTTATTTTTCAGATATCTACCCATCTTATATTAGGGACCCTTCTTTAGCCTATTTACACCCTTGGGATATCACAGTGATTTTTGTTCTCCATCTATTACCTCCTTGTCATGCTAATGTCCACATTGCCATTTTAGGGATTTTACTCTGTAGATAACATCTGTTACTTTGTACCTGCTCCTTATCATCCTCATTTTCTTTTGGTCTCTTGTTATTCCAATCATGCATCTCTCCATACCTCCATACCACAAAAATCATGATGTTGCTGACAAATAGAGAACAATTTGAACGCAGCAACATCTTCACATTATTTTTATTAACATTTTTTATATTTTCAGAAGGCTGTAATGTTTAAGGTGATTCAAATGTGTTGGACATACTGTTTATAAAAAATTGAAATGTAAATAAAATTTGTGAATTGATGTGTTTTTATGTCTTAAACTAATGTAACAATTTGGGCATTATTATGAGGAAGTAAAAACCAATTTAAAAAAAGCTACCAATTTTTTAGGGTAGATATTTGAAATCTGACTATAAAAATGTTTTAATTTCTACCAAAAAGTACTTATGTTGATTAATAATAAAATGATTTGTTCAATATGTTATCTATAAATGCCTTATTTTTATGATGTGAGTTAGTTCAACATATTCAATTATAATTTATATGTTTCCACAAATAACACTGTATAATGATAAAACACAAAATGTTTTTATAATTCATTTCAACAGTCCTTGCAAAAATAAGTAATTCTGGTGTTTCAGAATTAATGCAATTAGGTTCTGAAGTGTAAATCATATTCATACTCAGTTATGTAAGTAATCTTGCTCACAAAGCTGTTTCATTATCACAGCAGAAATTACACTATTTTATATAGATTTATAAAAGCATTACCTCTTAAAAAATGCTGCAACTTCTGTACATTACTTAATTCAATAATCTTTAGAATGAATTTGTGGATTTATCTCTTTTAATGAAAAAAATTCTTAGAGAACATCCATATTAATATTAAGTTTCTGTAAATCTTGTTTTCACACAACCGAGTGGGAAAAATGAGCATAGAGTACAGGTGCCAACCATAATTGCAATATAGGCATTAAATAAAAATTATATAAATGGTGTGGAAGTAGTGAGTCTGAAAACTCACAAATCTTTAAAATTGTTTTATACAGTAAGGTTGTCAACAACAAACACATTTTTTGAGAATAACACCATTCTAAAGATTTGGGTTTTGGGACCTACTCTACTACTTCCACACATTTCCAAATGAACCAATACTTCATAGTAAAAATTATATATTTATATTCTAACTTCATTTACAAATCTGTAATAAAATCAAATACTTTTCTAATCATATTTAGAATTAAAAAGTTTTTCCAATGATTTGTTGATTGAGTTTGTTCACTGACACTTTAGTTCACACACTGTGCACTTCAAATGTTTCTCAAAAAGTTGTGTAATACAGCACCTGGACTGCATCGATTAACAAATATTCCAAATTGAATTTCTATAACTTTTTACTCACTTTTTATCCTACATTTAAAAAATCTTGTTTGTGAGTTTTATTACTCAATGGATATGGTTTTAGTATCCTCTCTGGAAGGTGGAAAGACCCCATCTACCATGAGATATAGTATTATATTTCCACCAGGTAAGCCCTTACCTTCTGGTATATCTAATGGATTTGTTAGGCTGTATAATGTCTGACGCAATGAACTTTTAATGTTAAAATAAAGTGATTGTGCTGATTTAGGAGCATCAAAACCAAAATGCTTTCCATCTAATGCACCAATAATATATTCAGAGTCAGAGTTATTCTAGCAATTTTAAAAATCTTGAGCAACAGTTGTTACCCAAAATCAACAAACAAACATGTATTTACTACACATATACGTGATAAAACTATGGACTGCACCTTTAAGAAGTGTTCCTTTGCTGGGCACATTTGAAATCCAGAAATTGTTTATTCAGCTACAATAAATGAATACATTATACTTTAGTATCCCTCTCCAGTTGTCAAAAAAACAAGGTATTTACAATTTCACCATAGCAGATACTGAAGAAAATGTTCTAATGGAGAATTAAATGTGGGCTCCCCCATTTTTAACAACTCACATTTGGTAAGATTCAAATATAAAATCTTTTCTACCCGCCCTTTTCGCTGCTCTTAAATTTCTAACATATACATCAATTACTACTTTCATTAATTAGGCACAAGGACTCATTTCAATAGACAAATATCGTACGTAACCAAATATATATTATATGATAATTATATGCTAAAGCTAAATGCCGAAGTAAGGTTATGAATGATGAACACAGATCATACAAAAAGAAGTTATAAATTCTGTCTGTATCATCTGTGATTATAAAATTTTTCACAAATGATACAGTTGTGTGGTTTCACGATGAAAAATATTAAATGTTTGGAGAATATCACCAGAGAAGCGAAGTAAATTTCGTTAATTTGTTGACTGGATTTCATGGATATTTTTTGCGGATACCAATGAAGGAAGTAAAACAATTATATATGTTAAATCTTATTAATTGAACTTTTAAACAATACAGAAATTATTTATTAAAGTAAATTGTAGTCGAAAACTCTGTATTGCATTTCTTTTAATTTCAGAATAAAAGGTCATATCGGCAACGCTGTCAAGTTTGGACCTCTGACGTCATCGTCTTTCTTAATTAGACGGGCTTATACCGACCTTATTTTGATCATAAGTCGTTCAATTTTCATGCTAGAGACTTTTCTTGAAAGGCCTAATTATATACTTTAAAACAGATTACATAAATTTTCCTCGAAAAATGCAAATTTTTCCCGTTAATAGGCTTTGAATCCTTCAAATTATGCATTTGACGAAAGAAAGCTAACAATTAACATGTCTTATCTCGGTTCGGGTAAGTCGTATAAAAATTATAAAACAAGGATTTTGTTATTTTTTAAGTGACAATTTTGCTCTATTCAGTTTTTTGATAAAATGCAAATTTTTTGAGTTATTCACAAAAAAACTGTTTAAAATTCTATTTTTTTTTGTCGAAAAACTGTTACTTTCAACAGCGAATAAGTCGAAAAATATTTTATGGCAGTTTGTGATATTGATCCATATCGATAGCTTAACTATACACTTTATGGCCCAATTTTCCATTGTCCTTCGCTTCAACCAGCACATCTAAAAAGAGGATAACTTTATTATTTTCGACCTCCAGCGTGAACTTGATCTTGGGATGAAGTTTCGTGTGTTCTTGAAGTTGTTTAGTTCTTCTCTTCCATGACTGCACATAAAGAAAGTATTGTCCAACATGTAGGATTCTTGTCTGCCGCGTTGAATGCCATTTGTTTCAACTTTTCCATAAAATAAATTTGCAATCACGGACTTAAAGGGCTGCTCAGAGCGACTTCGTTCTTCTGCTCAGAACAAAATGCCATCAAAGGTTTAAAGGAACTGGGACTGGAAGTAGAAAAAAAAGTCACCTGCTGACAGAGCAGCTTCCAGCGATAAACGTAAACCGACCAAAAACATTACAGCTGTTAACGAATCTAAGAAAGTTGTCGCAGCTGATCAGAACACTCTCAAATCTACACCATCGACAACAACATCGTCATCATCTATTTAGTTTGCAAAAAAAAAAACAATAAGGGCAGTAGTGGCATCCACTAAGGCGAAAATAGTAGCTTCTTCCAAAAAGAAGAAATAAATAGAAAACAATTTCATTGATATTAACTTCACTCGGCCTTCTTGAACTTATTAGTCGTTCTCCGTCAATGCAATATGTGTCTCTCCAAGGTCGGATCCAGAAAGCAACTTCAGATGGGCGATATCGGCATCGCATCCCTTATGGATATCCCTGATTAAGGCATATTATTTGCCCTCTGTCAAGCTGGCTTAGTTTATGAAAATTTGAGTTTCTTGGTATTCTAGTTCTAAGCTAACAAACAGATGAATGAACAACTTTCAAACAACCTGGTTGAAAAAGTTTGCTTATACAAGCTCAAATATCTCTTCTCTTATCTGTTAAAGTGAAAACAAAATGACACAAAAATCAACGCACCCATATCGCTAAAAACTATTGTTTTTTTTTGTCTTACCACAAGAAAATAAATACAAAATATTATTGAAATAAACTTACTGTTTGCCGAAGTTCTGAGTTTTAAGCCACTTAGTATAAAGTAGTTTATATTGCTAGTATAAAATATGCAGTTTATTAGATACATTTAATTAGTAGGATATGACTTTTTCCAATTTATTTATATTTTACTATTGTGTTTATGCAGAACTGAATATATTATAACTTGTCCTTTTCCTGGGCTCCTCACTGCGCCTAGGGGCTCATTGCGGATTACTTACGAAACTTACTCGTCTGATTGTTGCCAAGTAATTTTCTGGCTAATAAGTCGGTGCTTTGATATCGCGCAAACATCGCTCTGTTGTGTTCACACTGTGCGGCGTCCGGGTTTCATTTTCGGCTCATTTCAAATTTAATCCCAGCGATTCGTATTCGGGATTTTTTCATTTCGTTACTCCGAACAAGCGCTTCATATCTGTAACTAATTTTCAGTCCGCCTCAATTTTCATATTCGTTTTATGGGTTCAAAGAAACGGAATGATAATTATGACATACTTAATGAGTCCCAAAAAGGTTCGTCTAAACGCTAGTAACCGGTTAGAGAGTTCGACGATTGCTATTTGGGTACATAATTCATAAATTCGTTTCACTTTGAATTTAGAATGACTGACAAAATACTCTCTTAAATTAGTATAAATTAATTTATAGTTACACTAAATTCATGAATTTCGAATGATGAATTGTGAGGTTAAGTGCATTTTCTGTTGAACTGTTAATCTTACGAAACCGCACCTAATGAAATACGAAAATATATAGTAAACTAGCGTTGTGGGAAATGTTCTATCAGGCAGTGTGTCACTAAATCACTTAAATATATTTGTATACATAGAATTATTATTTGATTCAGCGACTGTTTCTTAATATCACTATATTTTAAATATTTTTAGTCAGTAGAACCCAATTCATTTAAATATTCTATAGATGACTTGTAATATTTACTTGCTCATAATTTTTATTTCACAAAAACGACCAAAAAATACACAGGTTTTGGCATATGAAAGGGTATAACTTTAAAGCATTTGATATGACCTACCAGAATGATAGAAGGATACAAGAAAGAAAAATAAAGAGAGAGAGGACGATCTTTGAAATTATAGATTATATTTTATCTCATTGGCCTTCCAAAGTTCATTCCTGGACACAGACCAGACCTCAAGCTTCATGCTTCGAAATCCCTCTCTTCAATGTCAACCCGCAAATCTCTTGATGTAATCTGTCCATCGTGTTTGCGGACTCCTCTGGATCTTTTTCCCATGTGAGGAAGATTCCGGGGAAGGCGCCAGGTTCAATAGCCACAAACATTTTAAGTTAAATAGTACTTTTTTTTAATTTTTAAAAGTTTCCCAATAAATGTGTAAACTGTTGTGTATTGAACCGTAATACAATGAAATTAAGTTTCCAAAGAACGAGGGGTTTTTAAGATGTATAATAATATTTCAAGCATATAATAATAATATTTATTAGACGTTTCAATTAAAAGATTACGATGAATGTTTAAAAAGAATCAATTTATTTTTATTATTATATATATTATATATGTGTTGAATTATTTAATATACATGCCATTATGATGAAAATGCAGATTAAAATCATCAGATAATGAAGTTTCTGATACATTTTTAGGATAAATTATTTCCACAAAATTGTTCTATATCATCATCCTTATTAGATCGAATGAACAGAAATTCATATTACGTAATAATTATCATTTTTGTTTTCATCCCCTTGGAGTAGTTTGCAATTCTGGATTTTTAATACGCAGCCTGTCAAATAAAATTAGAATTTTGAAGTAATTTGCCAATTTAATTCAGATTTGTTTCTTTTAATTAAATTTATGTTCTTTCCGTTTTTACAAACTTCATTTTTACATACTTAATTTCACGAATGCCAATTGGTAGCCTGGGCCATTCTGTATACAGAAAACCAACATACACCGACAGATATCTTCACGCCCGTTTCCATCATCATCCATCTCAGAAACGGTCAGTCGTGAACTCCCTGGTACATCGAGCTATATCAATTTCCGAACCCAACAGTTTGAAAAGAGAATTAGCTTGGGTATAGCGTAGCCTACTAACAACGCCTACAGTAAACGAGAGATTCACAATTCCATTTCACGTAACGAAAATCCCTATCCTAAGAAAGCATTGTTACCTTGTAAATCAGTAGCATATTTACCATATATCAGCAAGGCCACGGATAGGATTAATAAGCTTATCCATAACCACGAGGCGAAAACAGTCTACAAACCACTATCGACAACCTCACAAATGTTACGCTCTCCAAAGGATAAACAAAATCCTCTTTCATGCAAGGGTATTTATTCCATCCCATGCTCGTGTGGTGAAACAGGTCGATCTATAAACACCCGTCTATGTGAGCACAAACGTTGTTTGAAAACGGGCCTTCTTTCAAACTCTGCTGTAGCTGAACATCATCACGAAACTGGCCACCAATTCCTCTTCGGCAGCTCCTCTGTCGTGGCCAAAACTCCCTATTACTTCACCACAAAATTCCGAGAGGCCGTTGAAATCGCCAAAAATCGCAAAAATTTCAACCGAGACAAAGGTTTTGAACTTTTGCTAATCTGGCAACCCTGCATTCACATTTCAACACAAATCTCATCAACAAAATAAACCCTTACATTACCTACCAATAAATTCCAGAAATGTATTCAAAAAATATCACAACCATAAAACAAACCAAAAGAATCCCTTTAAGTACCTCCTACCCTTCTTTTACTTGGAATTTCAGGGGGCAATTATTATTTCATCATTTAATAGATCCAGAGTGTTAGTCATTTACAATTTGTGCTTCAGCGTGACAAGTTCAACAAAGTGAAGTTTCAAAATGTGTTTGTGAGAAAAAGACTGGACGAATGTGTTCGCCATAAGGTAAGCAACATTTGTATTTTCTCACCCTTGAAAAAGCCCCTTATAAGAGTTCGCGAAACGTCGGAAAAATTTGTTTATATGTTGGTTAAGATATATAAATAAAATAATTCGAAAAAATAACGCGATCCAAATCCGCATAAAGCACAATCAGCTATGACTCCTGGCCGCTAAAACCTACGTTCTTCATTTCATACAGTTGAACTTAGGTTATAAAAATCGTGAAATGTGAAATTATTTACATATATCGGGAAATCGTAAGATTCGCTTTAAAATCATGCAGCAATGCATAAGATTGTATATGTGGCGGCCATTGTACCCTTGTGTGCATTGGCGCCACCAGGCGGTTGAACTTCCTCACATGATCTCCATTTCGTAATAGTATTTGGCCATCTGTCGTCCTAGTTCAAAGAGTCTCAAACTTACTCGCATTAATAAATTCTTGTTTCTGAGTTTTATATCAAGCGTGTCTAATGCGCTCAATGCGAGTATTCTACAGTTTTCTGCATTATAATTCTCAATGTAAGAAGCTCGCCTGTGCTGTATTTTCGTCTAAAAGCTGATAGTGCTATATGTTGATAATAATCATCCGTTTCTGTGTTATTCTGTTCGTTAAGATATTAGTGAATAGTTCATATATTTGAGGAAGAAAACTGATAGGTCTATAACTTTCTAGATTGGCACTATCCATCTCCTGTATGAAAGACAACTATAGAATTATTACAGCCTTTTGATATCCTACCTTTATCGAAACATCCATTAAAGAGTTTTGATGATGGCAGCCTCGCTGTTGAAAGGTGCTTAGAGTGCAAATAGAAAGGTTTGGTGTTAAGATCTCGTTTAAGAGGTATCTTTGTGTTTATGCGTCACAATATTTAATTAATTGGAAAATCCTTAAGGATTTAGAGCCGGTTCGAAACCTCTTATCAAGCTCCAATTTTTATACAATTATGTGAACTAGTGACTCTTGGGGAGTAGGCAGATTGCGGTCCTGAGTACGATCTAGACTCTGAAACTCTTTTCCACTTTTTGTCTGTTGATAATGGCTGCAAAGCAGGAGTCGAAAGATCGAGTATTTAATTTTGACGCGATTCTCATCTTTTGAACATCACTGGTAACAGAGAAATAGGGTCCTAATAAAAAATATTATAAAACAAAATTTTCCTAAACGAATTAAATTGTATATACGTATAACAAGAGGAAAATTTAAATGCCTAGCGAATAGTGTTATCTAGGAACTTCTGTGAAAGAGGCAGACCAAAACAAACAAGCAACAAGTCTTCAAATAGGCTCGTTACAATTCACGAAAAAATGTATGCTGAATAATTCTAGATATGAAAGATTAACAGTTGCTGTATAAGAATTTGGGCTAATAACAAAATGTAAGCATATAGGAACACTTACCAGGGACGTATTGACGTATTTTTCTAAGAGCATAGGAGGTGATTGCCTGAAACGACAAATGTCACTCAAGGTCTGTCAGTGAGAGACGTTGTGAGATCCAATAACTTTTTCTGACAGCTTCAAACTAACATCAATTGAGCAATTATATGCTATAATCACAGTTGTCTTTAATGGGGTACACTGGCAAATTATTTTAAAATACCTTCCTCCTGACTCATGAGAACTAAAAATTGTAAATAATTTCGATGAACGTTGTTTCCTGTACTTAAATTATCCCATAAACAAACCTACGGGAACCTTGAATAAATGAGAACTGTCGTGAATATAAACAGGTTACACAATAACCTAGTGATGCGAATCTCAATTTTTAAACATCCGCCCATATATAATCCAAAACAACTTCGATACAAATATTTACTTAACAAATATCAAGATTATAAATAAATTTGTGACCACGATTGTGCATTAATATCATGAGACATTAATATTAATATCTTTCTTATCTTAAACTAGATCTCTTCACACTTAGATGTATTTAATATGTTAAACTTTCAAGAATTAAGGCGTTAATATGCAGAAGAAGTTATTATAATTATATTCTTCATTAAAATCTGATCCCGATTTTCATCAAGATTGTAACACGTCTTAATTTGTTTTGACATGGCTTGACTCAAATGGTCCTTGTTTAAGTGACTGTTGCCTCATATAAACGGTTATGTGTGAGTATCGTAAAATATCAGATGAACATATCTAATCAGATTCATTTTTAATTAAAAATAAGATTTTCCGGCAATCATCAAATAGTGTCACAGCACTGAGCAGTGAAAATTATGAACAAAACTTCGAAGTATACACTCCACAGTTTTCTCATTTTACATTACGGTGTAGTCTCCTTTAAACATTTCTTCCTCAGTGTTTACTATACCTTCCAAGGAACCAGCTTATTCCTGTAAGTTCTCCAATTTAGATATCAGACTGGATCATATCTTGGTTTTTTAAGGCAAGCGCAATATAAAATAGCAAATTTTAGCTCTGCTGTTGTTAACCCAAATGTACTGTTTAATGCTACTGCTAAAATTTTATTCAGTCTTGTATTTTACGGCAGTTCTTTTCCTTACACAGTTCTCTTCTCATCACCATTGTTCAACTTGGACCATTCATGCAATTTATGGTCTCACAGTTAATATACAATGACTAGAATAGCGGCTCCCTTAACTCTTCAAGGGTGAAGGTTTTTGAAGAGCAATAGCTGTATTAATGTACGAGCGAAAATGATTTTTGACGTAGTAATGATAGCCAGTAGTTTTCAAAATGATAGTCGGATGGCTTTTTGTAAGTGACACTTCGTTTAAGAGGTACTTTGATTTTTAAATTAACCACCGAATTTGAAACCACATGAATAACCCCCAGTATGTTGATACACTTGATTCTGAACCTACTACAAAGTGTTAGCTTATTTACTTCTAAGCTTTTTAGAGTCTGATACTTAATTTTCAGATTATTAATTTAAGAAAATGTGAGGCTGTATTAACGAAAGAGTGTAAATATTACCTTTATACGAAAATGATTGTAAAAAAAGTTTCAAAATGACAGTTGGGTAATATTTTGCAAAAAAGTCAGTTAATACTTTCGGCATTACAGGATTAATTTGTTTTAATTCATAAAATAAATACAGAATGGGTCATCAGAGTGGCCGCGTTGTGAATTGTAAAAATACAGAAAGGAAAAAGTGAATGTATATTCTATAAATTTTGGGCTACGAAATGGAAAGTATATAAAAGAAATAAGTGAATAACTGCTGCAAAAAGCAAAAGTTTTATTTCAGTAATAGCAATAACACTGTAATAATATATTTTCCGAAAAGAATGAAATATTATTTTAAATGATTAATATAAGGAAAATTGTTTTGTAGTTGTTTCAATTATTGGAAACAAAAAATTGCTATTTGCTACCTTTAGTATTTAGTATTAGTATTAGTAAAATTAAGTATCCGCATATTATAAAACAATTTACTGGTGGTTGTGTATTTTGAGTATTAATGGCTCACTATGGATTCCCAAGCCATATGATTATATATGCAGTGATCATTTTATTGGAGAAAGAAAGCGAAGTAGATTGTGCCCTACTATATTCCGTCCAGCCTACAAATCTCCTCAATTGAATAAATCTTACAGCTAAATAACTATATATGAAAAATATATAAATTTTAATGAGAAAATAAATTGTGAAAGCAACAGAAACAATAATTTAAAATGAAAATACCACTAATAAATTTCAATGTCAAAGAAAATTAAAAAAATATTATATGATAATAAAAACTCTAATACTGTATTATAAACGTAATAATCCTGAATACAGCAACACCCCCAGTTATAATTGAATACACAGAATTTAGCACTGACATTCCTATGATTGTAAAAAAGTACCGCTAAAATTCTTGTTGGTATTACTCCTAGTGGTTTTATTTGTTTAAAATCTGAAGTAGCCGGAGGACGAAAATAAGATTTTCAATGACCTAACAATAGAATCAGGATTACTGGATTATTAGAAACGAGGAACTTTTTTGGCTGACAAAGGTCATTGATGCAAGTAGTAAAGATGCAAATGTTTATGCCACCATTTTGTATCCTAACAGCAAACACCGATTCTGCAATCTATAAACCAAACAAATATATGTACCAGATGTACCTTTAAATTACTGATGGATCTAAGTGAAAGTGAAGAAGGAGAAAATGAGCGGCCAAACCCTATGCAACTTTTGACGAAAAAAACACTGATGAATATTTTATGGATAAACAAACATTGTGGAAGGCGAATAACAATACATATGGTATTCTTTCTTCTATAACCCGGCAATATTTAATATAACACCCACCGTTTACCTAGGGGAAAAGTTTTTAGTGGGGTTGATCTTTTTTAGATACCCCAACAAAATAGGGGAAAAAGCTTCAAAACTTTTATTTCTAAAATTTAATATTCCTTTAATCAAATCAATTGCTTAGTACTTCACGACATTATTTAAGCTCAATCAGTAAATAAATTATAAGTATTATGTTTTTACAGTGTGTTTTAATTTTATTCCAAGAATAAACGTAAAATGTTTGTGTTACCATATACACAGGGTGTCCCGCAGGTCGACGTTAAGCCGGGACCGAGTGGTAGGCCTAATCATAGTAGTTGAAAGAAAAATATTTAAAAAAATCTAAATTACTGCTCATACTTAAGTGACTGTATTGGGAAACAAGTATTACGCGAGTTTGGCTTCAAAAGTTGGTGCATTTAATAAAGATTCCAAAATGGTATAACACTTTCTAGGCTATTTCTTAAATTGAACACAATTTTTTATTGTAATTTTTGTTTTTATTTCTTATTTACTTAAAAAGATTTTTAGTGTAATCAAACCTTTCCTTAATACTGCAATATACTTCGTGGGTTCAATTTAAAAATTATAACAACTAATATTTACTTTCACTTTTCTAGAACTTTATTTACATTTAAAACAGCTGATTCACAATACATTTTCATATAAGCTAGTCGTCGCGGAATATCTGCCTGGCGATCGTGGCGTTCTTCTTTTATATCACCAGCATAGAATTCTCCAGTAGAAATCAACATCGTTCCTTCCGCTGCCGAGCCTTTTCGAGAATCGTATTTTTTTATCTTGAGGCGTTTGTTGTCGTGCTGAAATGACACAGGGTCGGCTTTGGGTAAATTTCGTAACACTGCCCCCCCTTTAATTCTGATCGTCCCGATCAGAAACATCCCCTCCATGGTAGGGAGGGAGTCGATCTAAGTGAACCACCTTCAATTTAGCCTTGGGGTTTCGACGGATCCGGTAGACGACATCATTCAGCCTCTTGACCACTTCGTATGGACCATCCCAGGCGGGTGTAAGCTTTGGGGATTTACCCTTGCTCCGTTGGGGGTTGTACAGCCAGACTTTGTCCCTCTCCTGGAACCCGGCTGAATTGGCCTTGAGGTCGTATCGCGTCTTCATCCGGTCACTGGTGGCCAACATCTGCGTTCGGGCTAAGTCGTGTATTGCCAGCATGTTATGTCGGAGCTGGTCGGCATAATCGTCGATGTCTTGGGGAGGTTCTTCGGGGGAGCCAAATGCCAAGTCGCATGGTAATCGCAGCTCCTTTCCGAATAAGACCCTGGCTGGGGTCAGGCCTGTACTATTATGTACAGCAGAGCGATATGACAACAGGAATAGGGGAATATGCTCATCCCAATCACGCTGGTTATTGCTGACGACCTTGGATAGCTGTTGTTCCAAGGTCCGGTTGAATCTTTCCACCATTCCGTCTGACTGTGGGTGTAATGGTGTTGTTCTCGTTTTCCTGATCCCCAACATTGTGCAGACCTTCTGGAATACATTCGATTCGAAGTTACGCCCCTGGTCTGAATGTAATTCCATCGGGACGCCAAACCGGCTGAATAGTTGTTCTACTAGCACCGTCGCTACCGTGGTTGCCTCTTGGTTGGGTATCGCATATGCCTCAGGCCATTTGCTGAAGTAATCCATTGCGACCAGAATGTATTTGTTCCCCCTCTCAGACTCGGGAAACGGACCGGCGACATCGATGGCGATTCTCTCAAATGGGACGCCCACATTGTACTGCTGCATTCTGCCCTTGGTCCGGGTCTTCGGGCCCTTACTGGCGGCACATGTGGCACATTTGCGGCACCAAGCTCTGACGTCTTCGAAGTAATTCACCCAGTAGTACCGCTGGCGAACTTTGTCTAGGGTTTTATTCATGCCCAGGTGGCCTCCGGTAATTCCATCATGTACTTCGGTCAGGATGGCTGGTACCTTTTTCTTCGGAACTACCAGTTGGGACTTGGTTTCTCGTCCATCAGCGCTTTCCCAAACTCGCTTGAGCATTCCATTGTCTACTCGTAGAGAGTCCCACTGAGCCCATAACGATTTCAGCACGCCGGAGTATCTAGCTACCTCGTCCCATCGTGGCCTGGGTGCCCCTCTCATTTTGAGTGACAAGATTGGTTCGATGTCTGGATCAGCCATTTGGTCCTGAATGCACTGTTCCGTTGTCCAGTCTTCATTGGCCTGCACTCGAATCTGCCTGATGGAGATACCCTCTCGCTGTTCCGTCTTCAGACAATGCTTGCATTCCGCTCTACAGGGTCTTCTGGATATGTGGCTGTTCTGTTGGTTACCCCTGGTCGGTGATCGTTCAGGTGGCCTCACTCGACAATTACGTTGGAAGTGCCCTGTCCGTCCGCAGCCGTAACATGCCCCTCTGGTGCCAGTTCTTTGTGACCGGTCTAATAATTTGTTCAGACCAGCCAGCAGCGCTTGAAATTGTGACTCTGACTCTTCCTGGTTGAAGGAAACTGCTCGGACCCTCGGCTTGGACATGTTCATGACGGCCTCTACTTCCAAAGCCCGAAGTAGAGCTTCACTACTTTTCTTGACGCCACTCAGTCTTAAATTTCTTTGTACTTCCACATCTCTGGTGCCGTTTATGAAACTCTGTGTGGCCAACTCGTCTTTCGTTTCCTCTGGCACGTCTGGGTAGGACAAGTGAACTATCCGTCTAATTTCTGCTTCGAATTCTTGGAGGCTTTCACCGGATTTTTGGGTTTTTCCACTCAGTTGGACTTGGTATACCTGGCTCAAGGATTGATTGTCGTAACGTTTGTCTAGGATAGCGATGATCTTGTCGAAATTGCCTTGTTCATCGACTGGAATGCTCTGGAGGAGTTCTAAGGCCGGACCTCTTAAGGAAATTACCAGAGATGTGGATTTTTCATGATTATCCCATCCATTAGCTGTAGCCACGGCCTCAAATTGCCGTTTATACATGGGCCAAGATGAACTGCCGTCGAATGTGGGTGGTTTACTAAAGGAACCTTTGGTATTCACGGTGTTCTGGTATTTTCCTCGCTGTAAGTCCTTTTGCATTTTTTTGATTTCTGTTTCTACCTTGTTTTGAATAGCACTGATTTCAAATTTTACCTGGCTTTGGATGGAATCAAGATCATCTACTTTTGTTTCAAGAGTATCCACGGTATTTTTATGGTCTTAATGTCATCATTTATCTCTTTTATATCTGACTCAACTATTTGCATTCTTTCATTAACTGTTTCATTAACTTGTCCTACTATTTGCATTAATTGTTCGAATTGCAGTTGTCTTTTCTGTTCAGTTTGATCTTGTTTTTGTTCAAATTTCGAGAATAATCCTTCCATTAAATTTTGTTGTTCGCTTTTCATTGTAGAAACTAGATTTTGTTGTTTTTCTTCCATCGTGGAAACAAGATTTTCTAATTCTACTTTACGTTTTTCATCGATATTAGTGACAAGATTTCCTAACTCAACTTTAAGTTTATCATCAAAAGATTTCACTAACCTTTGTTGAATTTCTTCTTGATGTTGTTTCTCCTTCTTGTCACGTTTTTCTAGAATCTGTGCTATTTTTTCGTCTAGTCCCTCCGTAACCTGTTTGATCATTTTTCTGGTAGTTTCGTCGGTTTTTTCCATACTTCGAGTTTCCATGAATCAAATTACGATTTTAACTGACTTAATCCTTCACTTCTAACACCAAATTGCAATATACTTCGTGGGTTCAATTTAAAAATTATAACAACTAATATTTACTTTCACTTTTCTAGAACTTTATTTACATTTAAAACAGCTGATTCACAATACATTTTCATATAAGCTAGTCGTCGCGGAATATCTGCCTGGCGATCGTGGCGTTCTTCTTTTATATCACCAGCATAGAATTCTCCAGTAGAAATCAACATCGTTCCTTCCGCTGCCGAGCCTTTTCGAGAATCGTATTTTTTTATCTTGAGGCGTTTGTTGTCGTGCTGAAATGACACAGGGTCGGCTTTGGGTAAATTTCGTAACAATACCATAACTTCAATATTGCACTTTAAGTGTTCTTCTATTTTAAGCAGTATTTGTTTCTAATACGGAGTATCGATATAAGAGAAGAACTTAATATATATTTCGAAAAAGATAAAATGAACAAAATAAAGAAGAATGGAAAAGCCACACTGGCGGAATATACGGCAATAGATTCCCTAGACAAATTAACCCAAAGGAAGAAGAACTCTGGGAATAGCTATAAAAGGTGTCATGAGGAGTATTGGCGAAATAGGCGAAGCCTAATCCATGAACGATAGAACAAGAAGTGTTACAATGCATGTATATTCTACGTGGAATACTCAGGGGATCTTGGGATATATTGGTTGCGATGTCTACCAGTTTTGGTTGCCGGTTCTATATATGTTAAGGGTAATAGTGTGAGTTAGTTACAAGCCAATTTAAGCTTTTACATTAGTTTCTAGACATCTGATGAGGTCCAAAGCTTGCATTAATTTCTGTCTGTCTTGTTTGCCCTCTTATTGCTTTTTCATACTTGTGCAGTTCTTTCTTACATTTATCTTTATCCTTTCAGCCCTTGCGTTTAACCATTTTTTATATGCCTTATTTTTATTTTGATTTTGTTGTTCTATATTCGCATTCCATGTAAGTTCATTATTTCACTAGCATTCGCTTCTTGAATATACTATATTTATTTCGCTGTTGATTTCAGTTACTAGCGCTAATTTATTGAACGTTTCATCCAAGATTTTCTAAGATAAATTCTTTATACTATCAATATTAAAGATCTCTGTTTTTATATTTTTAGAGCCTCATTATGTAACTATGCTACCCTAAATAACTGATTAGTTAAGCATTCTCTGTATGGAGACATAAAATGTTAGTCTATAAATTGAGTGATTTTATGTAGATGGTTTTGCTTCAGAAGTTTTTGCAGCGAAAGAAATAAAACATTTTTTTGTTTCGTTTTTTATTTTTGATTGCTTATTCTATACAACAAAAAGGTAGGAGAATATTTTGGTTTAAAATGAAATAGTACTAAATAACCAATAGAAGTTTTGTATTATGACCTCCATAAAAAAATATTGTAGTTAATAAAAAGCCATTCTAATAAACAATTTCGAAACAAAACTATGTAAGTTAACATTCCCTTATATTCAAAACCAAGCTTGCCAAAATATCATTTCCAATAATTTATATTCATTTCATTTATATCCACTCTTCAACTACTGCAGAGCCACTTGTCTCTTATCAAGTTTATGCTGTAAACTAGACCTTTCAATATAAAGTTCTGAAACCGACTACTAACGAAATTACTACTAGCGATAACAACATTTGTACACACTCATTTAACTAATGAGGGTGAGCTTCACATAAAGTACTTCTTGTAAACGTAGTCTTAATTGGGATCCACATGATGTCGATGTCTCACTTTCATGCCTTGGGGTAGTTTATTTGAAGGATCTTTTGACAAGCTAATTATATTAATCTTGTGTACCATCAGTGGCATTCTTGAATGTGTGGTTATATCAATTAATATAAGAAGTAATGTTACGCTCATGATTAATTAATGACCATTTTACAATTTTCGTGGTCGTTACTTTACACAATAATTTGTAGTTTGTTGCTCAAACGATGACCAATTAGTAACGCAGACAACTACAGAATGAAAAGAATTTCAATCAACCAATTTAGTAATGTACTAAGAAATAGCATTCAGTAGAAAAAACGTAATTGGGTATTTGATAAATATCAATTGGGGCAAAAAAATATTGAACTGTGCAGAAGATTTAAGACCAAGAACTGAAGACAATAAAACTATTTACTAATGCACAGGATTGCTGTATGCACGTTATTACACTATTTTAGAACTCACTATAGCTTCAACCTAGGCTCTGATGATGACTCTTTTAGGAGTCGAATGCACTTTGGAACCTGCATTTTTTTTCAATATATTAACCGAATTCCAAGTAGAGCTAAAAAGTTGAATATAATCAGCAAGATATACCACCAGACAATAAATAACACATTCACACACCTACACAGAAATTAAAACGGTACAAATTAATTACCTACCTATCTATTACACTTTTGAAGTAGGTACCAAGCAAAACTAAAATCTTGCATTACTAACTCATCTACTACTTCATCAAACTTGATTGTTGCTTGGCACCCTCTTCAAAAATATTCTAGATAGGTAGGTAATTAATGTGTGCAAAATGAGCAACTTTTATTAAAGCAAATGCTTCTTAACGGAGGCCCACACTTACACATATGAAAATAAATGAGCAAGAGAATGAAATGCATAAGTTTAATTTTCACTTGTTCCAAACAACAAGACCGACCGACACCACGCACTGATGCAATCTTGAAATACCCATCTAATTCAGTCCTCTGCGTAGAAACAGAGACCAGGTAATATGGTAAGTCTCTTTTAGAGAAAATCAATAATAAATAGGCAATAAACCAATAAACCCTCCAATTCGCTCTTTGTGATATATTAAATTGGAGAAATTAAAAAGAATACCATACAAAAAGGCAACCTGGCATTAAATTTTCATACTATCAGTAAATATAGACTCATAGGAGGATACACATTAAGTAAAACACGTCCTGTGTTTACATCGTTTTGTTATCGTAATAAACAAAGTACGTTTACCACTCAGTAGGGGCACTGTCCTATTACATACAGGCGGAACTATTATATCCTCCAATTAACATAATTGAGTTAAAGAAAGGTGGCCAATAGTCTAAAGTGCACGGCGCAAATCCAAAGTGCGCGGGTTCAAAACCCAGAACAATTATACCTTTTTTAATATTATGTCACTATTAATTAATTTTATATTCTATTTTCAATTCACATAAAATGAATGAAACTCGTTTTAATATTACATAGAATTTTATATTGTTGCTACCGTTAATGATATAAGTATATAATTTATTGTTTTGTATAAATGTTATGTATTTTAAACGATGTTAGTTGAGAACACAACAAACATTTCTTTGACATCTTGTCTTCTAATACTTATTCAGATGAACAACACTATTTACAAACACTTACTCAATATCTAAATTATATTTCTTTCCAGATATATTTAAATTAAGAATTAAATTAAGATTAATACTTGAATCGAAACAAAATTGGGACAATTATTTTAATTCACCTGATATTTATATTCACTACTCAGAATGATACAGAGAAAGAAAAATAGAGAACGAGAGAAGAAAAGAACATTTCGTAAGAAGCTTTCGCTTCCAGCGTTCAGTCTCAAGTGCCGCTCTTTTTTATTTATTTTTTTTTACTTTGACCTTAGATACCTGACAACAGTGAATGTGTTATTTATTGTCTAGTGTTATTTATGTTTTGTTAATTATTTTCAACTTTCTAGTTCTACTTGGAATTCAGTTAACACAATGAAATGGTAACCATTAATGTTGAAAGTAAAATATTTATGAAGAAATGTCAATTACGTCTGTTCGACGGTATTTTTGTTATTGGATTTTTCGGGTTTTTCTGAAAAACTGCATGTTACAGGATACACAAAATATATGAGACCACCACTGGATATTTTTTAATACACTGCAATTTAAAAACTATACCAATCAGTAAGGAGTTTGTAAAAATCGACCAATATATTAGGTATATTGGTCTATTTCCATGCAGATATGTCTTCATCCCAAATTTGACCCATGTACATATAAAATTTTAAATTTCACCAATCCGGATGAAACAAAAACTAATTATTCAAATCGGTTTATATAAAGAGAAGAAATCAGTTAACATGTATACAAAAAAATACCTCCTCCTTTTTGAAGTCGGTTAAAAAAATTTTTCAAGGTCATGTTTCTATCTTAACCACATGTACATATCTTTTAGAAGCTATAATATGATAATTAAAATATTGTACCTTTGATATATGAAGAAAAACAGAACATACATTTGTTTAACAAACAAATTAGTTCATCTGATAATGACAAATATGAAAATAAAGCAAGTATGACACCAAAATTTCCAATATGATAACTGAAATATAAGATTTGATGGAAGTTTTTAATGATCTTTATGTTTAACAGCAACATGTATATAGCTTAAGTTAATTGACGTGTCTTAAAAATATATAGTGTGGAACAGCAAATTGGAATAAATTCCATAACGACTAAAGGAGGGCGTGTTGGGAAAAACACTTGAACACATCAATTTGTATACTTAAATGCGCATTTTTTCAACAAAAAAATTATATAGGGTGTGTCAGGTGACAGTGGCCAATACCAACTTTCTTATTTTAAATGCAAGACCCTGTAAATTATTTATTTTTTGGATTCTCCAGAAAATTCTAGACATAAATAATGTGCAATATCCTACACCTATCTTCAACTGTTTTGGAAATGTTAAGTCTTTTCAGATTTACTAGCGATCGCCAAGTGGTCGAAATTCCACCAATTGTGTCAATTCCTAACAACTTGTTTATCATATGTAATTAATAGGACTTATTTGTGAGCACATTCGTAATGCTTTGCTTACTGATATAATGTATGGCAAAATGCCTTAAGCGCAAATTAAAGACAAAAATTTAGTTCACATGAAATTTCTTAAAATTAAATAATTCAGCTGTTAACGGGTAGGAAAATATAACAAAAAAACGTAAAAGACAATTCTATTTGAATAGAAAATGCAAAATAAATTACGTACAATTAACGAAATTCAAACGACAATAGCACTGGCACTCTTCACCACTGTAATGCAGACAGACCACAAAATGCTAAGCCTATAAGTTTTTAGAAAATGAACATAACTGTTTTTTTTAAATCAGTAAAAAAGAACGCAGGAATGGTTTTAATAACAATAATACAATTTATCAATATATCAAGAGCTAAATGGGAATTAAGTATTGAGTGTAATGAAGCGAATTTCTGAAATAAAATAATTTTCTTTTTTTAATGTTAATTTTTGTAATAAATCTGAAAACAATTAATATTTCCGAACAAGGTGAAGTTAGGTGTAGGGTATTGTACATGAATTGTGTCTAGAACTTTCTGGAGAATCCAAAAAATAAATAATATACAGGGGCTTGCATTTAAAATAAGACATTTGGTATTGGCCACTGCCAGATGACACACCGTATATATTTTTTTGTTGAAAAAATGCGCATTTAAAAATACAAATCGACATGCCCAAGCGTTTTCCCCTACAAGCAATTAAATTGCATAAAGTGTCTTTTTAAAAATTGGGGTTTCAATTAAAAAATATATATTTATTTATAAAAAAATTATAAATTTAAAAGGTCATAAAACTTTAACTGTTGGTGAAAACTGCCTATTTTTATTTTACCTGTTTTGGTACCCCTAGGAGCGCTTAACCAGAATCATACGCAACTAGAAGTATTTGGAAGAGTTACCTCAGGAAGCCAAATATACCAAAATGTAGAGGAACTGCATGGGCTGCATGTCTTACTAAACTATATGCAATTTTAAAAACTTTTTAATAATTCCTTAATTTTACCGCGATTAATTTATTGCTATTCTTTCAGCGTGTGTGTCCTGGAATGTTAATCTTATTATCTAGAATGGAATGCACTGCTGAAATGGTTACAAGTATTTTCGTAACATGAAGATGATGTAAATGCGAAAAGCTATCAGATTAATCACTGAATCCAATTAATGAAGTCGGTGACGTCTCATTACTAGATAAAAAATTGCTGGCAATTGCACTAAACGTTTTTAAATTCTCCTGGAAGAACGAATTAATATTCCAACATTGATTTACGCCAGTATTCGATGTCGACGAAATGATTATCGTTGAAGAGCGATCCAGTAATTTTCAGCCCGAAACCGTGGGTTTTTAAGTCCACTGTTATGGGCAATTATCCACCCAGTTACGGCGAGATTCGCCGTAGGAAGTGTTAAATTACATAAATAAAATACCGATCAGTCGATTTGTACTCAGATACTCTATCAATCAACTTTCTAAACAGTTCCGAAACATACGCCGAGGACATGTCGGTCGATAATTGTCTAATTTGTGACAGTAATATTATTAGACTGCATATCAACGGTGAATAATTGTAATGATGTATCGATTTATGTGCACAAAGTTTCAAACGATTTGCAACAACTTTAAATCGATTAAAAAAATAATTCAGATATTCGATACTCCGTTGTTTTTGTAAGAAAACTGAATAAGAGAATATTATATTCTGAACATTCAAATAAGCCAGACTTTATGGAGTGTATTGTCCAGGGGCATCTTTTAAATATACAATTACATGGTCATTGCATCTTATTTATTTACTTGATAACTGTAAGCATTATTCATGTGGACAAAATCCATGTAGCAACATCACTCATTTAATTTCCTGTCAATTATCATTCAGTTATTGAAAAACCACAATAAAAGAAACTTATATTGACATAGAGCAAAAATTGTATAATAGGATATGAGGCCGACACTTTAACACTCATAAAAAGCATTCATGTAGTATACATAAGGAAAGAATTTTTCAAGTAAAAAAAACGCTTGGCAATGTCGCAGAATGGATGGAGTTAAGAACTATCGAAGGGCTAAAACATACTAATAAGAATAAAGAATAATGGACAAGTTTGATCACTGACATCCATTACTTAATATACAGTAGAAAAAGAATTATCCGTCTACATTGCTTTCTTCAAGTGACAGATAGTCTATTTTACCGTTTCTTCCTTGGGTTTTAAAAAATGACAGGGTGGATTTTGGAGTAATGGCTCTTAGTGGAACCAATACCTTTGGTAAGGTTTTATGTATACATTTCCCTATATTGTATTTTTATAGATTTTATTCTTGTAAATAGTCGCTTAAGCTCTAGTACGACTTGACTCAATAAATGGATTTTATATCTACGGTTCTTAAAAGTTGGTTCCTGCGGTAAAAAATTGAAAGATTAATCGATTTGAGTTAAGTGGTGGTAAGAACTCACGTGACGAAATGTTCTCAATTATTTATTGTTCGTTTTAGACAATTCGTCAAATTTTTGGTTGACAAATATTTCATAAAGTCGTCTGGTCCAAACCTAATGTTTTCTGTTACTTTGGTTATTCATTTGGGTTTTCACTCCTCATAATGGTTTCAAAAAAATAAATAAACTAAGTTAAGTAATCATGATGAAGTACCCTTAATACTAGTTGCTTTCTTATAAAAAAACTCTCTCACAAGTAAGAGAAGTAGCTCTACGGATTTGTAAGAGTTTTCCCGTTTAATATGTTTAGATATATTTTGTAAGACTACACTACAAATAATAGTGTAGGGAACTTAGTATTATTTTAATACCATTTTTGCAAAAAAAAATCTACAGGTGTTGGAATGGTTTTTCTTGAAGAAGGTACACTAGATAACACAAAAAAAGTTTTGTTAACACATTTTTACTTCTTAGTTAATTATACTAGGTGTTTAAAATAGCAAAAACCCTAATTTTGGGAGTTTTTGTGACTTCTCAGCAACAGAGTAAAAACTAAAATTATCAAAGCTGGTGTGTTGTATGGGCATTTTTTGACCATACGAAATAAGATGTTGATCGATAGGATTGGTTAATTAATAGATGAGTTATTCGCGAAAAATCTAAAGAAAAAGCGCTCTTTACAATCACTCTTAACTCTTATTTAAAAACAAATTAGAAAAATAAAACTTGGTAAAAAATTTAATTTGTCTATCGAAAATTACGGTTCAAAATTTCAACGTCATGGCTCTGAAGGTTTTCTCACAAATGTAATTTTTATCGAGAGCTCTTTATTTTTGGTGTTGTTTACAACGCTCCCATTCCGCATCAGATTACCTTTTAATAATTCTGAATGGAACATGGTAATTATCAAATCTTTCGGTACAACTCATCATATATTAATATTCTGTTAGGCTTGCTCTATTGTCTGCAAATTTAATTTGAAGTTCTGCATTTTGGTATTCGGCAACGTATAAATATTAGTAGAGGGGGATCGTGATTTCCCCTCACGGTAGAATAAAAATAGCATGGCATCGAAATGACAAGCAAATTTCGTTATATATATATAAGTATATATCAAATATAAACGGTAATTTTGCTATTCTGCTTAGAATGCAGTTTCGAGTTAAATTATGTTATTTGGAGTAGATGCTTGGTTTATGGGCACTGGAGAACCAGCCGGGTACCCGCGTATGTTTGGCTTTGTCCTTCATAACTATTGTATGATGTGTGGTCAGTACAGAATACAGCCGTGACTAAGCTAGAGTTATATTCGTCTGTTGTGCAACAAATTATCGTAAAGTTTTTAACCAGTAAAAGCGTTAAAGCCTCAGAAATTCTAACGCACTTGAAGACACAGTTTGGAGATAGTACACTGTCTCAGAATCGTGTGTACATGTGAGTGAGAAAATTTAAGGGTGTACAAGAATGATAACCATGATCGACGCACAAGGACAAGCCTAAAAGCTGACAATGCCAATAGCTTATTGAACGTTAGCGCCCATTATCCGTGGAAGAACTTCCACAGAATTGGGTGTCAGCTATGGAATTGTTCAATCAATTATCATTGATTAACATGGTTTCAGAAAGATTAGTGCTCGATGGGTTTCGAGGTGGTTGACTCTAAACCAAAGATCGTTGAAAGACTTCAAAATAGATTTCAGCGAGAAGACGAAGAATCCAAATTCGCCTCTCACCTGGGAAAGTCCTTGCCACGATTTTTTTTACTCTAAGGAAATTTACTGATTGATTTTCTACATGCCCAACGTATAGTGAATGTGGATTACTACTGCCAGTTGTTACGGTTGGCAAATGCCGCGTATTTGAAACAAAAACAAGTAAAACACTGCAAGAAATAGGCTGAGAAGCCCTCGACCACCCTCCTTATGACCCTGACTTACCTCTGAAAGAATCACCGGGATGAAAACGATTTGGAATATATGAAGAAGTCGAGTAGCACATGCGCAGTTGGCTTGCAACTCGCCCTCAAACATTCTATGAACAGAGAATACTGAAACTCCCAACTCCCAACTCTCATGGAAAAAGTGTGTAGCTCACGCAGGAGGGTATATTGAAAAATGCTAAATCAATCAGTTCTGTATAATGTTATTCAATAAATGTATGAAAAAATTTCTGTTGATATATATCAACAGAAATTGTTGACTTTAATTCTCAGGTTTTGAAACAAAGTTGATCGCAGTAACACAATCTTTAGAAAGGAAATAATGAGTCAACAATATAATTATGGCAAATCATTAATATTAATGTATTCTTATGAAATATGAAGTTAGTTAACTAATAAATAAATTTAAAAAGTTTATTATGAAAATTTATTCCTTAACCGTCTATTAAAATAGTGTGATGTCATTTTTTTGTAAAATGATTAGAAAAAAAGTTATATCGACAAATAGTCATTTCAATGAACAAATAAGATATGCCACCTTTTCTCGTCCCTGGGCTATCAGCAGATACTTTGACAGTTGGCATGGCATTTGCATTAGGGAAAGAATAAAAGCAATTTGAAATTGAAATTTGTCAGTTCGAATGCAGTAGTAAAATGAGGGGAAGGTGCTTTCTCCCACCAGTACATTTTATTTAATTCCGAATACCAAAATACAGGCTTTCAAACTGATTTTACATACAATAAAACAAAACCAAAGAAAACTTAATTTATGAGGGATTATACTGAAAGATCTCATAATTAATATGTTCCTCTCAGATGGTTAAAATATTAATTTAGCTCAAAATGGGAGCATTGTAAACTTTACGTAAAATCAAAAGCCCTGGAAAAAAATCCGCTTTGCAAGAAAAGCTTCTGAGCTGTAAATTTCAGATCCTTACCAGTTATTTACCTCGTAGAAATTAAAGATTTTGCCGAGTTTCAAAATTTCAACGTATCTTATACAATAACTATGGACTATTGAAAATTGCGTATTTTTTCAGTTTTTTCCAAATAACTCAATAACTAATTATCCAGTCGTCTATATGAACCTATCATTTAGTCGCTATTGAAATTACGTATAAAACAAACTTACTTTCGGCCCTAGAACTTATCATTCAGTTCCTGAAAAGTTACAGAAACTGCTAGAATTGCGATTTTTGCAACTTTAAACACTGTGTATAATTAATTAAGGAATAAAAATTTGTTAACACCAGTTTTTATGTGGTATGCTATAGACATTCTTCAAGAAAAGCCAATCAAATATCTGTGGAACTTTTTGCAATTGAAAATACTAACTTCCCTAGCGTATAAGTATCATACAAAATACATCCAAACATATTATACACAAAAACTTCGAGAGAATTTTTCAATAAGAAGACAAATAATTCCGGGCAGTTTTCGCAATCTGCTGTTAGGTAACACCTTGATTTTCAATTACTTAACTAATCTGAATTTTTCAGACAGTATTGTGAGGAGTAAAAGCCCAAATGAATAACCAAAATAACTATTTACCTCCTCTATTATTTAGAAACTACTTAATGCCTTCTGGTTTGAATTATCGAAAATTCATTATTTGTCATTTTCAATTTAGTTATTTGACAAATCGTTGTTTGCTCTAATAGCCTTTTATAGAAAACATTATTGCTTATGCGGGAATTCAAGGAATGGGTAGGGAACTTAGCAATATTTTAATATCTTGAAGAAGGAACACGACATAACAAACACATTTTTACTACTTAGTTAATTATAGTGACTTCTCAGCAATAGAATAAAATATACAGTATCAAAGGTAAGTGTATTGTATGAGCATTTTTAGAACCTAGTAAATGCGATGTTGATCGATAGTATTGGTTAATGAATAAGTGAGTTATTCGTGAAAATTGTAAACAAAGCCAAATTTTTCAAACACTCGTAGCTAATGCCGAAAAAAATTTAGAACGATGAAACTTGGCAAACTGTTACAATTGTCTATCGAAAATAACTTTATTTTTGGTGATGTTTACAATGCTCCCATTCAGCATCAAAATACCTTTTATAACTTTGAATTGAACATGGTAATTATCCAATCTTCGGCACAACTCGTCATATATTAACATTCGTTCGTGTTTGTTCTAATGTATGTAAATTTTATTTGAAATCCTGAATTTTGGTAATCGACAACGCATAAATATTAGGGAACATGATTTACCCTCACGATAGACTACGAATAGCATATCATCGAATTGACATGACGTTTAAAAATTTTTTCCAATATAAACGGTCATGTTGCTTATTCTGCTTAGGATGCAGTCTTGAGGTAGAGGTTTTGTGGAGTAAATGTTTGTTTTATGAGAAATGCGGAAACAAGCCGGGTTCGCGCATATGCTGGGCTTTGTTCACAAGACCTATTGTATGATGAGTGGTAAGTACAGAGTACTGCCATGATCGATCAAGAGATACAATCGTCTGTTGCGCAACAGATTTACCTAAAGTTTTAAACCAGTTAAAGCGTTAAACCCTCACAAATTTTCACTCGTCTAAAGGCACAGTTTGTGGAAGGTACACTGCCTCAGTATCGGGTGTACATGTGGCTGATAAAATGTAGGTGTGGACCAGAACGATAATCACAATCGACGCCCAAAGGCAACCCTGCAGCTGACAAGACTAGTAGTGTTAGAGAGCTGCTTGAATCTGACCGCCAATTTACCGTGGAAGAAGTGTTTTGAAAGTATTAAAGTCGATCTAGTATCACATTTAATCTATTTGACGATTTTAAAAAGAAAAAACTTATCTTTGATTCTGTACCTTATTACCACCAATTTTATAGGATAAAGGTCGGCTTTTAATTTTCATTTTTGTACTATTACTCTATTACATTTTTATATGAATATAATGAATTTAGGACTGGGCCATAGAAAATTTTATATTTTCAAAACTTTCTGCCTTTTCTGCTTCGAAAATAGCGTTAACCCCTTGAAAATCTTGATGACTTTATAGATCTTTTATTCTACAGCCAATACGAAAATATGACCAAAGTTTAATGAGTACATGAATCCTATAATGTACTAAATTAGGATCGTTAGAACATCGTCAAATGTTAAATAAATTCAAATGTTTACTTGCCTACATAATTTATATAATAGAAAAATAAATTGAACAATTGTATCCAAATATAATAACAGTAAAAGTACAAAAACGATAAAAAAAGTGATCTGCTCATTAGACTCGAGCTTGGGTCAACAACATAAACATATTATGTTAGCCACCGTTTCTCGTCTCTGGACTATCAGCAGACACTGACAGTTGGTATTGCATTTTATATTAGGGGGAAAATCAAAGAATGTATAAATTTCAACATTTATATAATTGTATATGAATTATTATTATCAATTCCTTATTACAATCATCTAATTAAATATAACGTAATTATAAAAAATATAAAAACAAGTAATATATTTTTCAATGTGAAAAACATTGTGTATTGAAAGTAAGTTCGAACGCATTAGTTAATTCAGGGGAGGGATTCCCCACCGGTAAATTTTATTTTATTCCGTATACCAAAATAAAGGTTTTCAAAATGAATTTACATACAATAAAGCAAAACCAAAATAAAATTAATTTATGAGGGATTGTACTTAACGATTTGATAATTAATATTTTCCTTTAAAAAATTATTTCAGCCCAAAATGGTACCGATGTAATCTTCAAATAAAATCAAAAACCCTAGAAAAAAAATCCGATTTGCGAAAAAACTTCTACCAGTTATTCTAAGTTATTTACCTGGTAAAAATGAAACTTTCTCCCGAATTTATATTAAACGTTTTTTAAACAATAACTAAGAAGGATTGAAAATGCGAATTTTTTGCAGTTTTTTCCAAATAATTCAATAACTAATTATCCAATCGGCTAGGTGAACATATCATTTAGTAGCTATTGAAAATAGGTATAAAATAAACTTGCTTTTGACACCAGAACTTTTCATTTAGTTAGTGAAACGTTACAAAAACTGCCAAATTTCGATTTTTGCAAATTAAACACCCCGTATTATGTATTAAGGAATAAACATTAGTTAACAACAGTTTTAATGTGTTGTCCTATATACATTCTTCAAGAAAAGCTAATCACACACATGCGGAATTTTGAATTTTGAAAATACTAACTTCCCTACAGTATCAGTTATTATTACAATTTGGAGAAAAAACTGGACGAAGTCTCATTGAAAATCACCCGATTGAACATATAAATGTCCGCCTAAGAACTTAATGATGTATTCAGCTTAATACTGCTTTGTCCAAAATTGATATTACAGTTAAGAATCTGGGTTTTATATTTGGTGTAAAGGATACAGCTAGAATTCAGAGGACTTGAAGTTTTATAGGCGTACGTTGCTAACTTAGTGGACTAAAATATTTGAAATGTAAATAGTGCTTAAGAGACGTACCAGAAAAATTTTTCTTACAACTAACAGTTTACACTTACGGTCCACCAAAATGTCAAGAACGACCATTGTTTTGAACAGTTATTATTCGTAATCGTAGACCCCTGTACTGAAGCCCAAGGGCGTAGCCAGAAAATTTTAGTTGGATGATTTTTTTAAGGGTTGATTAGGACTGCAAAATGTATATTGCTAATCATGTATTTCCAAGATATTTAAAAATGTATACATATAAAATTTTGTTTTATAAAAAAGGTTGTTCGTTGATTAAAATTGTATATTTAGAAACAAAACTCCAAAATTTTCAGGTGAGAAGGGATTCTAACACAGTTGCTTTTTTGTATTATCTATCCAGTTGTCGAGGATAATAGAAAAAAATATTCGCTCATATAAATAATATGCAGTATGTTCCAGATTCGCTTCTCTACACAGGTATCTCGGCTCCTATTATACAGACAGCGAAGGTCAAATGGGGAATGTTTTAGATGAAACCTAGTGCTTTTAATATCTGTCTTCAGATTTACAATCGGTCAATTGGTTTGGAGATAATGGGCAATACCTGAAAATGATGGATTTATTTTTTCGCCGGTAAATCCGAAATGGTTAATTTGAAATCTTTTAAGATGTGACATTATTGAGACACATATCTCAGTCGTCCCTTGATAGCCCGCAAGCCGCCTCAACTTTCATTTTTCTTATGGCCGCAATGTTGGATTTTTCAATTTTTGAAAACAGCGTAAAATTTCCAGTCCAATGGTGTCTCACAAGTGCATAAAAAATTTAAGTTTCATAGAAATATCACACTTTGTAAAGTTAGGCTATATCTATCTATATATAAATAGGCAAAGACAAAACGATTGTTTTGTTTAGTAGCTACTGACGACCTTCAGTGCAGAATGCTAATATTAATTTATAATATTGGTTCATTCATTAATTAAAATATAATAAAAATTCATTATTTACGTCTATACTGTCAACGCCAAACAACTGATAATAACGCCGCTGCCAGACCGTCAAAACTCAAAACATTGAGTAATTATATATAGAGGGACCGATCGTTAGATGCTTTTATATATTTAGAGCATGTACTTCTGGAAATGGCATGCAAGCGTTGTTATTGTTTAGTGTTAAAATAGTCAATGTAGTAGATCAGTATTGATTTTTCGGACGCGTTGCAGTAACTTTCATATTAAATATTCTATTTTTAATGTGAATTAAATTATTTGATTAATATATTATTATCACAACCTTCCCGACGGAATTGTGTAAAAAAATTGTCAGACAGCGGACAATAGAGAATGTATTAAATATTTAAGTTCTCCTGGGGTTGTTGGTCCTCTCTTTTATTTAATATTCCTGAACTTGATTGAAACCGCAAATGACGAAACCTTTTAGGTTGCAAAGAACAATTTTTCAATTATTATATCGAATATTTTGTCAGGAGCGGTTCCAGCCAAAAGTTTGGGGGGTCATTCATTTGTCAAAAATATTTCGAATACCGATATTTGATTACAATTTTATTTTCTTTTATTTCAATAGATTTGTCAATATGAGTGAACAATTTTGGTCATTATATCCACTTCTCCGATTTCTCCACAACTATGTTTCTTATAAAAATATACATTTTCAATTTCATGAAATAGGGTCGAATTTCCACCACTTGGCAATCACTAGTTATCTACTACAAACGAACATTATTAAGTAAGTAATGCATTAACGATATGAACGTAAGTAAGAAGGCCAAGATTTATTTGTTGCAAAAACTCTAATAAGTAATAATAACCCCATTCAAGCTCGTAATGTAAAATTTGAATAAATTCTTTACTGCTCCTTAACTAGGTATTAATCTGCAGGTCTGCAAATCACATATGTGTGTGTCAACCTATCATCCATACAAACCTATATGTTCAAGGACTTAAGGAATCTAATTTCTCAATACGAATGCGGTTCTGTGAGTGGGTATACTAGGAAGTGTAATAAAAATGACGATTGTGTAAATCATGTGTTTTTGTCCAATTAGAGTAGGTTTACGAGTTATAAAGTTTTAATAAACACAATACTCACAAAGAAACTTAACGCTCTTTAGTTGGGTACCTATTATATAATTATATATTTTTTCAAGAAATCGACTAATAGTAGGATTTTTTTGACTACAACTAATTAATTTTATTTTGAAAAAACAAGTAATTGCCTCCTTAGAAAAAATAAGACCAAACTATATAAAGTCTGACGTTTCGATAAAACACATTTTTTTTCTGCACTTATAGACATCACTAGAATGGAAATTTTACGCTCTTTTGAAAAATTGAAAAACCCAATATGGCGGCCACAAAAAATTAAAATTGAGGCAGTTTGCGGGATAACAAATGATTCTTAAAAAAGTGTCCGACTAATGTCGGATCTTAACAGTTATCAATTAACAGTTTCGGATGTACGTGCGAAAAACTAAATTCGCCATTTTGAATTGTTGCCCCTTATTTCCAAAAACTAGTTCACCGACTGTAAATCTGAAACAAGATATCTAATGCCCTAACTATTTTGTTAAACTTTCCCATTTAGCCTTTGCTGTAGGTGTAATAGTAACCGAGGTCCCTGTATAGAGAAGCGAATTTATGACTGTAAATGGATTGTGTATCCTGGTTGCGTAATAATCTGGGATAGTTGTGAGACTTCCCTTCAAGTAGGATACCAAAATGACCTAGTTCTAAAATAAATACTTGGATGCAAGTAAATATCCGTAGCGCATAAATGAAAATAAATTCTTTCTGGTATTAATCACTACTAGTTTCATTTGGACGTACAAGCAGTGAATTTTGCCACATACATGATAGTTCCGGAGTGATTGTAGGACTGTGTGAGTCGAGTTCGACTTTGAGGCGCCGGTGATGGTTAAATAGTACCACTAGGATTTCGCTATAGTAATTTTTCTGATATCTCTTGCTGAAAACTCTTCGAGTCAAAATGGTCGATCGTTCGTACTTTAGCAGTCCCGTTGCGTACTGAACATCGGGATCATTACCCATTACCTTTAATACACCAAGATTATCCTTTCGTTTCGTGTAAATGAGAAGCAAGGTGACTCATTTTCTGTTCACGCCCGTTATCTCCGAAGGTCCATTAAGTTACCCTGGATCTGGATGTAAAACTGTATCCTATTCAAAAATGTCATATTCATAATATTTAAGGCCTCCAGAGAAGAAGATATGCTCGGTTGCACATTTTACAAACAAAAATCTTATCAAAAAGTCATTAATATGCTTTATAAGTAGCACTCAAAATGGTGATGCGAGATATTATGTTCATATTCAACTAATCACCACACGGAAATGTAAAACAACATGTCAAAATAGTACTGTAGATGACGAATTTATTCCAAAATTTAATCTCAGTCCTCTTGTACCATTCACTTCTATGATAAAATCAAAAATACATTTAAAAATCTCGTCATTCATTGTACAGCAAACACGATACAACATAATATCTATAAAAAATAAAATAATAAATTTAAAATAATAATCGACCAACAACCAAAAAAAATTGAAAAGCTTTTGATGAAACACGACATTAATCAGCAAGCTGAATAGAGACGTTAATTCCAGCCAATAATTATTATTTATGTAGTACCATTAAAAATACATATAAATTTCAGACAGTCAATAAAATTGAAAAAAGTCAGCAGGAAATCCACAAAACAAACTTTGTGATGGAGATTCGAATATTCGAATGTGATTTATTGTCTTTTATTAAAAAAACCTACAAAGCAACAATGACTGTTTTGGTGTGGAATAATGGAGGTCTAAATAAGTTAACCAATCCCCGATGTTATGTCTGTTCGTATAAAATTCAATACAAATGATATTTCCTTTGGCGCCTCTCACGGGATTTCGAAACGGAGGCATCTAAATCACTTTTAGGAGTGTTAAAGAATTAATTTGCTTAAATTATCATCGATTTTCCAATAAGTAGTTTTGTAACATTAATAACCTGCTAGTGTGGAAGTATTCTCATAATCGATGGTTAGGTAAATTGGGCTTTTTCACCTGTGATCTTTGTGGATACAGCCTTATAAGCCTTGTGGAATTCTTCATGTCGAAAGAGAAAGATTTATAGGTTTGAAATTTTTCTTTAACTAGATCTGACATAGATACGGATGGAGTAGAACATCGGAAATTTGAATTCAAACATAACTCAAGTGTGTTTGTAGTTGTTAATAGAAAGCAAGTTGTTGTAATATTAGTTTACACTGGAGCTTTTATAACATTCCGTTATAATGTAATCCGTTTTAAAGATTGAGCAATCTTGTAACAAATGCCAAAAACTGTCTATGTTGTGTGTCTGGTGTTATGTACAACATGAAAGTGTTGTTCTTTAAAGCGCTGTTTTACAGATTATGTCAGTTCAATATGAGATGAATTTAAAACATTTCGATCTTCTCTTCGAAGTGTCACTCTTTTGTAGACAAGAAAATATAAAATGACATATATTGTTTCTGGTTGGGAAACTTCATCAGTTGCGCTTCCCACAAATGAATGTCCCCGAAAATTCTAGAGGTCGCTGTTTATCTCGCGTCTACAAATTTACTGTTCTGTATCAAATACGTAAATAAGTGCTCGAGAGGACATTCTATTGTGGAAGCGCAACTGATGAAGGTTCCCGACCAGAAACAATATACATCATATATTGTCTAGCGTTTAAAACAATAATACCTCGATGAGAGTATTCAATATCTATGAAAGGTGAAGTAACCTGAAAATTTTATCGTGACTTTCTAACCTAGGAGTTACAGGTGAACAGCAATTACACGGAGAGGAACCTTGGTCTGCTACTTTCCCCGAATTTCCTGGATGTCCTACATCTCGCGTCTATAAATGAAATAGTCTCTCTATATTGCTGTCTCTTTTTAGTCTGGGCATTATATTTATATATTGCCGGCTACCTCTAGGGTTGTATGCTCTTGGTTATTATCTGACCATTCGGAATATATTATTACGATTGAAAGTACAGATAACTGCAATACGTCTAAACAGTCTGAATTATGTTCGCATGAAAATCATGAAAGGGAAACTGGTTCTAGATTTTTGTTAAAACAGCTACCTTTTAGTAATTATTTAAGTATAACTATCTAATAAACCAAACTTTTAGCCACGCGTTCAGAAAATTCCCTTAACTGCTACTTCAAGGGTATGAAGGTATCCAATCTGGAAATATAGTGTGCTCCAAATTATTCTCAGGTGAAGAAAGCAGAGGTTATGGACGCATTACCGTCATCATTAGAATGATATTGAAACCGCAAGACTCAGTAATTTTTCCGAAATGGTTGTAGACTTGATATAGCTGATATACCATGAATAAAGGACAGTTAATATTGATTCTACTTTTAAACAATTATTATTAATCACAACATCCAACAATAAAAATGTTGCTTTTAATCGCGTACATGGCGGTCAAGTCACTTATTTACTAAGTCTGTTGACTATTAATTGATTTCAAGGCAACTAAAAATGTTTTAAAGTAAAGTGTTTCTTGGAGAACCTGTCTCCTGGAAATATAGGTTGATGGTGTCAACTGTTGACCATTCATTATATTAGCAATTTGGTGGCTATATGAGAACGGGAGTGAATGTTTTCGGTGAAATGGTTTAAATCTACGTAATTTTTGTAGCTATTGACTCAAAAGGTGAAAACAATATTGAGATGATCTTTCCGATCACGATCAATGCAATGGATTTTTCTCAATTATTATGGTAAAATAAAAATCATAGCGATTGCCGTCTGCACTAGCAGGACCCGATATGCCCCTCGGGGAGGTTACTAGATCGGACTTTGCACATCATGTAGCCCTAAAAATGGATACTTTTCTGAGATAAATATACTGTATAGGGGGAATCTAAAATGCCTTGAATTCAGCAATGTTTCGTCTGGGTACTTGATATTATGTTGCAGGCTATACGAGCATAGGGGTATTATACGTAGTGTGAATTAGGTATGGGCATTACTGTAAGTGGCAGTGTAATAACAATAGAAAGAGAAAGACAATATCGGGGTGCGCTACCCTACCAATAGTAGGCGTCACCACTGACACTGACCAATCAGGAACGAGCCGCTTATTCTCTCTCCTCTCTCTTTCTATTGCTATTACATGAATTTCGCTACTTCACGTACTCTACGTATAATACATCTATGGATACGCGCGCATGTGCGCAACTTCCGAGCACCAGACTGACATGTGCCTTAATATCTATATCCTAGGATATCAAAGAGAAGGAACTGAGAGAGCACCACAGACAAACGTTCCTTTTTTTTGGTAAAATGCATGCCTGTACATTGGCCTGTTCTTGGGTTTTCACCAAATATGAGTATATTCGAAATATGTTTTTATATCTTATTGCCTCTATGTATGATGATTTGCTCTGAATATTGTTTTCACTTTCTGTGCATTTGAAATTTGAATTATATTTTTTATCTGTAAATTTAAATAAATCGGATGGAACTAATTTTGTATGTTAAATTTACCATCGATACTGTAGACAATAGATAATTTAGACATTTTTTTTATTCATCTTTATGAAGTAATAATCAGGCAGAGAAATTTGTGAATTTTCAAAATAGGAATATCTAGGTGAGTATTTTAATAATTATTTATTGAAGCAACCCTAAAATCCTTCATTGCGTACTTTTCTACTACTTCATCAAACTTGATTGTTGCTTGGCACCGACTTCAAAAATATAATAGATTGGTAGGTAATTAATTTGTATAGAATGAGAACCTTTTAATGTTTACATTTTTTACTTCCTGGGTAAGTACCTAACAACATTGAATGTGTTATTTATTTGCTAGAGTTGTATTTTGTTATAATTATTTTTAGCTTTTTAGTTATAGGTGGAAGTCGGTTATATTTTTTTTAAATGTTTTATTTTCCACTTTTTAGTTTTTTGTTTTCATTCTTTATTTTTTATGTTGTATGTTTAACCTTAATAGACAGGACCAGGTAACATCGAAAGCCTCAACATTACACAATGATACATTTTCATTTAAATTGACAGGTAAATGTTTACGAACAAAATGTACTAGTACGTGTTGATTAGTAAGCCCAAAATACGAGTATATTTATCCCTTATGGACCACGCCATGTAACCTTTTTTCAACTTTTTTGACAACTTTGTATAACTATAGCTAAATCCACTCCGTCCTTTGTACCAACCATCATGTACATACGACTGGCCACGGACAAGCATAAATTTGTTAGCTGCCTTCTGTAAACTATAGGACGGAGTAGAATCCATCCCATATTTACGAAGTCAAATCCGTCCTATATTTCAACCATAGTATATAACTCCTTGTGGGCTACCCCATAAAAGAAATACTTTTTTAATCACACTGTATAAATATAATTCAACTCCAGCAAATATTTCAACCATCCTATATATGATTTGCTTATGTCCACATCATATAACAGTTTTTTAATCACCCTATATAATTTTAATTTCACATTTTTTCAAACATTTTTGTACCGCCAAACGTCCAGTCCACCCTATATTTCAACCATCCTGTATATACAGCTGCCTACGGACCACTATCATTCTAGACCGTCCTATATTTCAATCTTCATATAAATGCAACTCCTACTATCACTTTACTTTGTGATTTTGTTTGTTATAACTAAACACCCTGTCTATAAACGCAGTTTAAAGTTTGACATGTGTTGTCACTGAATTTTCTATTCGGTCGGGAGAATGTGACAACCAAAAGCATCGTGTTCGCAAAATGGAAAAATTTGCAATAAAATAGCATTTCCCTGGTATACAAACAAAACGAGCTTGGTACTCATTGATTTAAGGAGCCGAAAATGCTATGCTTTACTACCTATATGCTTGAGATGTACATGGAAAATTTTCAAATTGGCAATTAAAACTTCCAGTGCCTAAAATGACCGCACTATTACGTTGGAATTAAAATATTTATGAGGACATGTCCTTTGTGTCATTTCGATGAAATTTTTGATAAGAATTTTGGAATTTTCGGCAATTTTCTACAAAACTGCAAGTTGCACGTCGCAGAAAAGTATATGAGATCACCTAAGGATCTTCCTTAATAGATTAAACGTTAAAAAACTATACACATCCATAAGGAGTTATCGAAAAGTCGACTAAAATATTAGGGATGTTGGTCGATTTCCATGCACGCATGTGTTCATTCACAAATTTTATCACTTTACCAATATAATACTTTTCCAAAATTTGAAGTTTCACCAATCCGGATATACTCTATTAAACAAGACCATATTCATTCAAAATGGTGCACCACAGGAGAAGAAATAAGGAACATACATACAAAAAAAAAATCGAAAAAAAAATAGGCGACGAATTGATAATCTCCTTCTTTTTGGAAGTCGGTTAAAATACTATGTCATTTAAAAAAGGTTGGTTAATTTCAATGACAGGTATTATACATTTGTGGTAGTTTTAAATGCCTGGCATTCATATTAGTACCAAGATTTTCTTTTATCATATAAGTCAGCACGCCAGAGGAAATATACTTCTGCAGTCCAATTCACATCTAGTTTGAAAACCACTATTCTCAATAATTTAATACCGGCATATAAAGTCAATTCTAATTACGACAAGGATCATTTTGATTGTTTAGGAAATTTACAAGATTATATAGCATAAGATCGCAATAGTGAAATATTTCAGTTCAATGGCCCAATTTTTGAAAATTTGAATTATGTTGAACTTTCAATACTTTCATGTGTAAGTGGGTATATTTATCGCAAGATAAATGACATACCACAAGCCTGTGATGTATGTAAAAAAGATTTATTGTCAGATGATGTCTTTAAATTACAACATAAGTTTACTATGTTTCGAAAGAGAGATGATCAAATACAACGGTTGTATTATGTTTCAGAACAATTACCTATTTCATTAATAAATATTTATGACTGGATAACAAAATTCATTCAAGTTTATGGACATATTGAAAAAAATTTCTGCTACTTTATCAAAAATTCGGTTAAAAAATATTCAATTCAGTTGGTTGAGTTGTTCAGAGAACATATTCCTGCAATATACGTCGTTTTATTTCTATAGTGGTGTTATTGCACAAAAAAACATAAAAGTAACATAAGGAGGAATTAAAGAGATAATTAGAAAAGGACAAATATTTAAAATTAGAATTTAGTTTCAATTCACCTATTCCAATTTTTTAAATATATGTTTTTGTTATAATAAGTATTAAATCCTGTAATTTAATCTAGGAAATTTACCAAGTACCTACTTATATTTAGTCAACTTCATATGCACAATAAATCTTAATAGTTCTTATTTACTTAAATATTTTGCTATATCACAGGTCGCACAAAATCCGGATGTGGACCGCATATGGCCTTGGGTCCGAAGTTTGACAACAGGAATATACAATTTCTCAACAATATCTTAAATAATTAAAGTTAACTTTCCATCTTGATGTAATGTATGTATATTTCTTCTTCTAATAATGCACTAGCACAAAGTTTCTTAATTAATATATAGTTCAAAATATTAAACCATTTAAGGTCACATATGAAATAAATTTCGCTTTGAACTGCATCATTAATGACCTCAAAATGTCGCCACTTTCACATTAGGATGCCGATCTCCCACACCACCTGAAGGTAGAAATAAAAGGCACATTTTTACTAAACTGCGAAAAATATATCAAAATTGAGACTATCACTATATAAAGTAGCAAAAATAAATTATTTTTTAAATATAACAAACGAATAAAATATTATGATGAAAATAATAAAACTTCTCATTTTTCAATTAAATTATCTTCAGATTAATTGGACATCTCCGGTTACCATTGTTCACTTTGGTTGTATTTACTATTTTATGAATGATGCATGTTATGTTGAGAACATATTATTTAATGTTTCGCTCCTTCAGGGGTTTATATCCATAATAATGATGTCATGATATTTTACGGCTTCAAACAAAACGAAATCTTAAAAGTATCTCATATATCAGATGAAGCGACTCGAAAATATATGAACGTCAAGAGTAATAAAAATCTTGACAAATCCACATGGATATTAACATCAATCATCATAAATATAACTTTATTGTACAACAACACGGCCTCCTTATGTTCCGTATATTATTCGGAAACTGGCAGGCAGAGTACTGCTAAATTTTTACATTTATTTATTTCTTGGTTCGCAAATGCTCCAACATGAAGAAACTAAAGCAATGAACTCTTCGCAACTAATTTTAGAAAGACTGTTGAGGAGGTCCTTGATTATTTTACCTGTTTATTAACGTTTTCTCTTTTGAGTCAAATTTTTTTCAGGGATTCTAAAATTAGTATCAGAGCGAGGCAAGTGATAAGTATTTAAATGATGTTGAAAATGATGATAATTAACCTTCAGATCAAGAAGCATTCGATCATCTTATTGATTATTATTATATTAATTATTATATCATTGATAATAGGGGGTAAACGGGATAGGATAATTTAGTCCAAAATTCCAGTAGGTAAATTCTGCCAGGTGTTAGCAATCAATTATCTTTGGCTTCCCTTGAAAGTTTATTCATTTCTAGTATGAAAGACGTATTTTTGTCATTCTTTATAATTATTTATAAAATTAAACCAATTGAACAGCCCTGTCAAGTCGGTCCGAAAAAAAATATTACAATTTGTCCATCATATTGGTAATTTCGGTTTATGTCAACAGTCGCTTGTGATGTATCCAAACAAGAGTCCTAAGATCCCACAGAGCTCTGGCAGAAGCATCAAATTTATCATCATTGTTTATAAAGCAGAGAAGTTGGATGATTAACTAACTATATATTGGTTTGGGAAAATTTCTATGAAAATCTGCTATAGTTGACATATAAGTATTTCAAGGTATATTACAGAAATGTATCATATAATTTACTATAACGTGAGATTTTCCAGAAAATCAGTAAAACAATAATTAAGGTGAATTTTAATGAATCTGTACTGTTTTCTCTAATACGACTGAATCAATATGAATATTTTAAATTGTATTGTTATAAAAATTTATCCAGTCCGCCCTTGGTTTCATTCCGATGAGACATCAATCGCTGGGATAGAGAAAAAAAAAGAGCTAGAAGGTTCGGATGGAAAAAAAACTTATCTCGAAATAACTCCACAACTGTAAAATTGACACTCGATTGTGCGAGAGAATTCGATGCTTTTTTAAAAGGAGCGACCCATCGTCGCAGGACTTAGTTAAGCTTGTTATTATTTAGATATTCGAATCAGCTGTTTCTAGAAAGTGAGAGTGAATATTAGTTTTACAATTTTAATTGAATACACGGAGTATATAACAAATTTTGTGATCAGAAGTAAAGGATTACGTGAAGTTAAAATCGTAATTTGACTTATGGAAACCCGAAGCATGAAAAAAACGGACGAAACTACCAAAAAATAGTCAAACAGGTTAAGGAGGGACCAGATGAAAAAATAGTTCAGATCCTGGAAAAACGTGACAAGATCTTGTTTCTACGATGAAAAGCGAACAACAAAATCTTGTCACTACCATTGAAGAAAAAAAAACAAAATCTTGTTACTGCCATGGAAGAAAAACAACAAAATCTTGTTTCCACGATGAAAAGTAAATAACAAAATTTAATGGAGGGATTATTCTCGAAATTTGAAGAAAAACAAGAACAAATTGAATTAAAACAACGCCAACCTGAAGAAAAGAGACAACTGCAATTTGAGCAATTAATGCAAATAGTAGCACAAGTTAATGAAACAGTTAATGAAAGAATGCAAGTAGTTGAGCCAGACATAAAAGAGATAAATGATGACATTAAGACCATAAAGAATACCGTGGATACTCCTTAAACCAAAGTAGATGACTTCGATTCCATCCAAAGGCAAGTAAAATTTGAAATCAGTTCCATTAAAAACACAGTACACAGCGAAGCAAGTGAAGTACAAAATAAAATCAGTGCTATCCAAAACAAGGTAGAAACAGAAATTATAAAAATGCAACAGGACTTACAGCGAGGAAAATACCAGAACACCATGAGTACCAAAGGTTCCGTTAGCAAACCACCTACATTTGATGGCAGTTCATCTTGGCCCATGTATGAACGGCAATTTGAAGCCGTGGCTACAGATAATGGATGGAATAACCAAGAAAAATCTACATCTCTTGTAATTTCCTTAAGAGGTCCGGCCTTAGAACTCCTCCAAAGCATTCCAGTTGACGAACACGGCAATTTCGACAAGAACATCGCCATCTTGGACAAGAGATACGACAATCAATCCCTAAGTCAAGTATACCAGGTGCAATTAAGTAGGAAAACGGAAAAATCCGGAGAAAGCCTCCAAGAATTCGAAGCAGAAATCAGATGGTTACTACACTTGTCCTACCCAGACCTGCCCGAGGAAACGAAAGACCAATTGGCAACACAGAGTTTCATAAACGGTATCAGGGATGTGGAAGTACAAAGAAATCTAAGACTTAGTAGCATCAAGAAAAGTAATGAAGTCTTACTTCGGGTCTTGGAAGTAGAGGCAGTCACGAACATGTCCAAACAGAGAGTGCGAGCAGTTTCTTCAGCCAGGACGAACCAGAACCATCCCTCCAGGCAGTGTTGTCCGGAATCCATAAACTTCTAGAACGATCACAAAGAAATGACAACAGAGGAGCATGCTACCGGTGTGGACGGACAGGACACTTTCAACGTTACTGCAGAGTGAGGCTACCTGAACGATCACCAACCAGAAGTAGCCAAAACAGTAACCTCACCAACCAGGGAAACCCCAATCAGTAAGCGTAAGAGGGCGAATGACTAATCCTTCACCAGCCCCCAGGACAGTATCCATCCGGGGATTTTGCCGAGATAGCAGCAGCCTAGTCATCAGAGGCACCATCAATGGCCGAGCAATTACCATCACCATCGATACCGGCGCCGCTGTGTCCATTGCCAAGTCCAGGGTTTTGAGAGTATCAGAAATCCGGCCAGTAACCAACAACATCCTGGTCAGAACAATCACTGGCGAGTCCATGTTAATACAGGGTGAGGTAGATATAGTGCTGCAGATGGGGGACAACAGAATCCGGCATAGGGTCCTCCTGGTAGCAGATATTGAGGACAATTTTATACTTGGTATGGACCTAATCAGCCAACGATACGATGTTCTTCGATTCCTAAATGAGGAATTGTATTGATAAGGCCCGTCAATAAATAGCTTGTTTCGACTCAGTAGAGACCATCATCAATTGCGAAGAAGAGTACCAGACGTCAGTGAAGGAGACAGGGCCCACTAAGAGTTACTACAACAGTTTGCTGATCATTTGACACACTTGACACCAGAAAACCAGAAGAAAGCCAAGCAATTTATCACAAAGCACTGGCAAATTTTTAACAGTCAAGATGGAACCACCGGTCGCACCAACATCATCCAGCATCGAATAGATACCGGAAAGGCTCAACCTATCAAGATACCACCTAGACGACTACCATTGGGGCAATAAGTCGAGGAAAACATCGAGTCCATGATACAAAATGGAGTTATTGAGCCATCCATTAGCCCATGGTCTGCTCCCGTCGGGCTAGTTAAAAAGAAGGATGGAACCACCCGCTTTTGCGTGGAGTACAGAGAACTGAATGACGTCACGAAGAAAGAAAGGTATCCAATGACACTCTGACCACACTAGCAGGCTCCTGTTGGTTCTTCCACTCTAGACCTGAAGAGTAGATATTGTTAGTCTCCACGAAAACGACAGTGAGAAGACAGCGTTCTCCACTAGTAAAGGGCTGTTTCAGTTCACAGTCATGCCCTTTAGGTCAATTCAGTCGGGTTCCAAGAGCGGGACAAAGTCTATACAACCCCCAACGAAACAAGGGTAAATCTCCAAAACGTACACCTGCCTGGGATGGTCCATACGGGGTGGTCAAGAGGCTTAATGACGTCGTCTACCGGATCCGTCGAAACCCCAGGGCTATGTTGAAGGTCCATTTAGATCGACTCGCTCCCTACCATGGAGAGGATTTTCTGATCGGGACGAAATTATCTAGTCCGCCCCTCGTTTCATTCCGATGAGACATCAATCGCTGGGATAGAAAAAAAAGAAGAGCTAGAAGGTTTGGATGGGAAAAAAACTTATCTCGAAATAACCCGACAACTGTAAAATTGACACTCGATTGTGCGAGAGAATTCGATGCTGATTTTAAAAGGAACGGCCCATCATCGCAGGAGTTAATTAGGCTGCGAAGAGCTTATGTCGTGTTATTATTTAGATATTCGAATCAGCTGTTGTGAATATTTGATGTAAATAAAAGTTTGTAGAAAGTGAGAGTGAATATTGGTTTTACAATTTTAATTGAACCCACCGAGTATAAAACAGTATTTTATGTGCAGCAACTCTCAGCCTAAAAGTAGGCTCCAGGATTTGATGGAGTTTCTCATCAACTGCGGCCCCTATGCTAGACAGTGGTTAACAAAATTTTTTACTGACATTTTGAACATTGGTAAACTGCCTAATGAATCTAAAAGAGCAAAAATAATTGCCCTACTAAAACGTGGAATCCAGAATAACGAGCCGACAGCTAAGGCGGGAGATTGGTCTATACCTGCTACAAATTCTTGGAAAGACTCATACTCAATGGACTCCAAGACAAATTACTTGCGAACACTCCAATCGAACAAGCTAGATTTAGACCAGGTAGAAGCTGCATGGACCAAGTGATAAGCCTGACAACATTCATTGAATCAGGATACCAGGAATGTCTTAAAACCACGGCTGTATTCATAGATTTAACAGCTGCCTATGATATAGTCTGGAGAGGAAGTCTCCTTTAAAATTTTCTGCATGTGATTCCCTGTCAAAAACCTGGAAGGCTCTTGAATAACATGCTTTCTGATCGAAAATTCCAAGTGATCATGAACGGCAAAGCCAGCAAACAGAGAATTCTAAATAATGGCCTACCTCAGGGCTCCGTAATTGCTCCTGTCCTTTTTAATTTATACACCGCTGATCTTCCTGCCACGTCTGCACATAAATTTGCGTACGCCGATGATCTGGCTATAGCGGTGAAAGTTAAATCTTTTGATGCAGCAAAGAGAATGTTAGAAAAAGATCTCGAAACTTTGGATGTTTATTATAAAAAATGGACACTAGTTCCAAATCCCAGCAAAACAGAGTGTTCCTTTTTTTACCTAAATAATAAACAGGCTAATCAAGAGCCTGAAATATTCTGGAATGGTAAACGCCTTAGGTACAATCCGAACCCAAAATACCTGGGTATTACACTGGACAGAACGCTCTCTTTTAGGAAACATATAGAGAACACGGCTGCAAAAATTCAAACGTGGAATAACATTCTGGAAAAGCTCTGTGGAACCTCATGGGGAACAACTGCCGATACCTTACGATGTTCGGCAATCGGTCTCGTCTTCAGCGCGGCTGAGTATGGTGCTCCAGTATGGATGAACAGCCACCATGTCTTCAAAGTTGATGTTCAGCTCCGCAGGAGCATGCGTCAAATCTACACCAACTTGTTGTCTCCCAACTCTCAGCCATATTATGCCGCCAAATATCCGACAGAAATAAGCTCTCCTACGAGAATACGAGAAAAATAATGGATATCCCGGAGTTGCCTATCCATGAGTATATACCAACTGCTTGCCTCACCAGACTGAAATCCAGACATCCACCAATCAGGACTGCGAAAGCGTTGCATGAAAGTTATTTCAGGGGTCTCCGGGAATGGGATGCAGGTTGGAGGGAGGAAGCCCCTCCAGAGATACTCGACTATGTGAGCTTCCATGAGGACCTGTGGGTTTCGATTTACCTCGTAATATATGGAAGACGGCAAATAGAATTAGAACGGGACACGGCGTCTTCGCAGATATGCTGTATAAATGGAATAAACGGGGCAGCCTATCAAACAGTCAAACAATAACGGATATATATACTCTCCCTCCTGCAGCGCGACTTAATGCATAAAGAACCTATCTGTTAGTTTGTGATTACTATGTGTGGACTTGTTATTTACAAATGCTCTGTTTCTGCTCCTATTTATATTTTCTTTACTCTGTACGGCTTTTATTCTTGATTCCCAACATCATACAGACCTTTCTGTAATACATTTGATTCGAAGTTACACCCTTGGTCTGAATTTAACTTAATGGTAAAGAGAATTCTTTGATCGCTTCTTATGTCATGTAAAATTGTCAAAACGCTATCATTCAAATTCAAATCTATATTTTATGCAGAGTTTAATGGCCTTAACAAAGAAATCACAATAAGACTTTTATATTGATAGACACAATAAAACTTTGAACATACAGATTTTCTACAATCTGGTGTTATTGCTAAGAAAACCAAAAATAATAATCTTCGTTTTATTCATATTTTTTATAGTACAAAGCCGTGCAGATCTTTTACAATTTTCACAGACTTTTCCTTCAAGTATTTCTTCTGTTTATGTCGGTTAATGAAATAATGTTTTGATTTTCATTAAGCCTACAGCCTCGTTCTCCTCTTTTCACTAAAATTTCATGTTTTATTAGATCTTTCTTTATCATCTTTCTAATTTGATTTGCTGTTTGTACTAGCCTTCCTTAAATAGTTACCTTTTAATTTTTATCTATCTGAATTTTCTTCATACCATGTGTCATTTTATCGTATATTTGATCCTACCTTGATTAGGAACTGTATACCTCAGTGACTTTGGACTATGTTCCATAATTAATTTTAATGAGAGGTATATTGGCTGTTTGTAAATAGCCAAACTTATAATTGGCAAATTTTAGTAATTTTGATCAAAATATTCTATTATCCTATAATTTCAAAATCGTTGACCGAGTCACTACAATGATATTCACAATAACTAAAGAATGGGTTTGACACAACTTTAATCCGCCGAGTAAGGTCAGTATCTATGTATGTAGTATAAAAAATATAATAAAAAATTACCATAATATTGTATATATTTTTCTATTTGACAAAACCGCAAAACAGGCGCCAGTATTTCTTAAATATTGTCATGTTTAATATAGAATTTTACGAACAAGCAGAGAATAATATAGGTGACAGGTTAAATCTGATGCCGAGACACGACCCCCCGCGTGTTTTCATTGTTTAAGCGCGCTAGTGTGGCTTAAGAAAGCGGTCCCTGTAATCTATTACTATATGGGAATCACATAAAATATGTAATATACGATAGCCATCAAACTTAATCCACAATCTTACATTTTATATTCCGTTTTCCGTTGATTTATCGATATTGGACGTGTATAGGCATGAATGCTGTTTATCTTTCAACTGTTATAATGCACACACCTATTTCGTTAATTGTGCCTTAAAAGTAATATTTTCTTGGATCTTCAAAGGTTAAAAGTAACAAAATTTATTTCACTTTGTTAACTGTATTTTAGCAAGTTCTCAAAAGAGATATTGTGTATATCTCATTTTGCTCGATGTTGCTTCTTATGAAGTAAATAAATGTTTATGGGACTAAAACAATCTAATAATATAATACGAGCAATGTTTATATATATATATATATATATATATATATATATATATATATATATACTATGTTACTTCTGATCTTTTCACCAGTATAAAATGTCATTGAAGGTTCTCGGGATTCTCATTTGTAAGGTTTATTTGTCTTAGAAAAGAGAGTTTGACGTTTCAATGAGTTCTCACTCATTTTCTTCGGAATAATCAATGTTAACACTCACTAAAAGTGGTACAAAGGTACCTGTGACTGAGGCCCTCCACTACATTAAGGAAAAAGTACCACTCTCGAGAACATTTCATCAATCTAGCTAACGACTGCTTATCAAACACATACTGTACCTGACCGGTAACGTTACAGGTAAATTGAAAGACAGCCAAAGGGGTCCCCAGTCCTGGAAAATATATTAATGGACAAGATTGAAAGACAGGCTCTTCGTACCAAGAAGTCTCAGCCTGAGCTATGGTTACGATACGTCGATGACACATTTATAATATGGCCACATGGTAGAAAACAACTCCACAAATTTGTGGATCAACTGAACATTATACACCCGACAATTACATTTACCATGGAAACAGAGCAAAACACCGAACTGACATTCCTCTACTAATAAATAATAAACCCGACAGAACTATAGGGCAAACGGTATAGTGGAAAACCACGCACACAAACATATACCTCTATGCAAACTCGCACCATCACCCCGCTCCCGGGGTGGTTGTTGGTCCACTACCGGGCGCCTCCCCAGGTGGCGGATAGGGGAACGCTCTTCAGCAATGGGAAGTACTGAGGATTTCCTCAGGGCGGACCAAAATCAGATAGGGGAAGGAACCCCGAAAATAAACCATTTATGGATATGGGTGATAAGGTGAACTTAATACCCCAGGTGGGTACCTCTGCAGAGGATAATCCCGCCACCGGTTCCGATCGAGTGAAAGCCTCCGTGGCCGGTGCACGCTCCACGGATTCTGGGGGGAGCGAATTATCACTGGTTCCGTCACATAGTGACAAGAAGAAGAACACTAGTAATGGTACAACATCGACCATTACAACTAGAGCTGGCAGCAAGACACTATCCAGCCAGGTCCTCCAAAAGGCGAATAGTGGAGTTGACGTCCAACAAAGGGCAACAAATGAGAGTGGCGCTCCAAACAAATTAGGAGCAAAGATCGATGAGCTCTTGAAGTTCATTGGGCCTAGGCACAATGTACATCATGAGATCAAGAAACTGGCACACGCCATTAAGTCAGAATATGACAAATATCAGACGTCAACGACGCGGCCACCTCCTGTAGCGAAACCTGCTACAACACAGACATCGCCAGTAAAGGTGTCAAACACTCAGACACAAGGTGGACAGCAAAAGGAGGTCCCAAAAACGGCTGCTTCAAAAGCAGCTAACTCAAAACCGGCTGCATCAACACCGGCGGCCTCAAAGCAGGCGGCTTCAATAAAAGTAGCCTCTGTAGCAAGGACCTCGCCACTGAAGGTCCCGCCTTCAGTAGCCTCATCAAGTAAGGCACCACCACTTAAAACGCTTAAACCGGTGCTAGCTACCAAGCTAAAGCCCGGTAAGGAAGGTCGCCAGAACATCGGGCAAACTACCCAGGGAACAACAAGTAGGGTGGTCAATTCAGAAGCGGAGAGAAACAATGGATTAAAATCCAAGTTTAAACCGCAGACCAAAAACCAACCTGCAAACCAGTCGACTGACTGGCAAGTGGTAAAGAGGAAAAAGGCCCCGAGGACCAATAAGCAAAAACCAGCGCCACATTGTACGCTGCTTATAAAGAAAGGCGAGAAGAGCTCCCATGCAGATATCTTGCGAGGTATCAAGAATGATCCCACCTTGCAGGATATAGGCAAAAAAGTCAATAAGATCCGACGAACAGCCAAGGGAGATCTACTTTTGTTATTCGCCAAGGCAGACGCTCAGGAGATGGAGCGCTATTGTAACGCCATCAAGAATAAGCTCCCAAGCGGGGCCACTGTACAATCTCGAATACCGCAAATCGAGATTGAAATTAAAGACTTGGACGAGATCAGTACCAAGGAAGACGTAGTAAACCTGCTCAAAGATAATATCGACGGCCTGGCAGAGATCACTGAGGAGGCAGTGAAATCACTTCGACGGGCATATAGATCAACACAAACGGCAGTTGTTTGTCTCCCAGAGGTCCAGGCCAAGAAAGCCATCGCACTTGGAAAGCTGAAACTTGCGTGGGGCACAGTACGTGTTCGCGAGAGGATCAGCCTTCGACGGTGCTTCAAATGCTGGCACTTTGGGCACAACGCCCAGGCGTGCAGAGGCAAGACTGACCGAAGCAGTTGTTGTCACAGATGCGGAGGCGCTGGTCACAATGCCTCGGCTTGTCAACAACCTGCCAAGTGCTTACTCTGCAAAGAGAAAGATTGTAGGTCAGACTGCCGGCACGTTGCGGGTAGTTGGAAATGTCCGATCTACCAACAGGCGATGAGAGCAGCACAAGCCCGTAAATGAAAGTACTGCAACTCAACCTCAACCATTGCGAAACAGCCCAAGACCTACTGGTACAGCGGGTGCGGGAATTGGATTGCGACGTAGCCATAATCTGCGAGCAGTACAAAAACTTCGACACCCTGTCCTGGGTAAATGACACAACGGACAGAGCAGCGATATGGGCTTGCGGTAAACTTCCGTTCCAACAACTCCCAAATACCCCCGAACCATGGCTTGTGAGAGCCAAAGTGGGAGGGGTTCACTTCTATAGCTGCTATGCACCTCCTAGTGCACAGCTCGAGGAGTTCGAGTTATTCTTGGACACCTTGGCGGAGGATGTACGGAAGCGTGAATCGGTCGTCATCGCAGGAGATTTCAACGCCTGGGCAATTGACTGGGGATGCCGGGAAACTAGCGCGAGAGGACGAGCTCTCCTTGAGACCATGTCTTCGCTCAACCTGGTACTCCTCAACACAGGAGACGTAAGCACATATCGCAAAGGCAAAGCCAGCTCCATTATCGATGTGACATTCGTTAGCAGCAACCTAATTAAAGGGGGCTGTGAGTGGCGGGTCGATGAGGAGTTTACTAATAGCGACCACCAAGCTATTATATGGGAAATCAACACCACTCCCAAACGAAGATTGTGTGTCAGTCGTGCGAGGTCACAGCCAGTCGGTTGGAACAAAAATGCTTTCGATGCTGATTCATTCGCCTTGGTTATGGAGCAGGAACCATTGTCAATAGCAACAAGCGCAGAAGCCACTGCCAAAGAGGTAATGACAAGCGTTGTCAAGTCCTGCGATGCATCCATGCCAAGGAGACGGCAAACAACAGCCGCCCACCAGTTTACTGGTGGAACGACACGATCTCACAACACCGACGAAAGTGTCTCAAAGCACGAAGGCTGCATCAACGAGCACAGAGACGCGACAGGATCACAACAGAAGAACTAAGGCTCGACTATGAGATCAAAAGACAACAACTACGAAGAGCCATTCTCTCAAGCAAGAGATCCTACTGGAAGGAGTTGTGTGACGAAGTTGACCAAGATCCATGGGGAAAACCGTATAAAATCGTGATGCATAAAATCAAGGCCACCCCCATGACATCAACGAACTGCCCCGAATCATTGCACCGCATTGTCACTCACTTGTTTCCTGCGAAGCCTGAGCTACCCGCTTATCCTTCGTGGCAGGTGAGGGACGAAGATATACCATCAGTGACTATGAATGAGCTGATGGGCGCGTGCAACCGGCTCCAAAACGGTAAGGCTCCCGGTCCAGATGGCATACCTAACATCGCGCTAAAATGCGCCATAGCCAATAGACCTGACATGTTTCTACACATGTATGAGACCTGCCTAAAGCAGGGGGTTTTTCCGACTAAGTGGAAAAAGCAGAGGCTTGTGCTCCTACCTAAAGGGGGAAAGAAACCTCCAGACGAACCGTCATCATATCGTCCCCTCTGTATGTTGGACTCTGCGGGAAAACTCCTTGAAAGAATAATAGCAGATAGGCTGGAGCCCTACGTTGAGCCAAAACTTTCCACCAACCAATTCGGGTTCAGAAAGGGGAGATCAACCATCGATGCCGTGACACTCGTTACCAACATCGCCAGAGAGGCTATCTCGGGAAAGAGATGGAGAAGAGGTGGAAAAAAGTACTGTCTAATAGCCACCCTGGATATCAAGAACGCCTTTAACTCGGCCCGCTGGGACCGCATTTTGGAGGCTCTTGCCAGGATGGAAGTTCCGCAGTACTTGCGCAGAATGGTTTCAGCGTATTTCAAGGACCGCATCTTGTTGTACCAAACCGAAAATGGGCAAGTAGACTATAAGATCACAGGAGGTGTACCTCAGGGCTCTGTTCTTGGCCCCCTCTTATGGAACGTAATGTACAACGACCTGCTCCTGCTCGGTCTGCCTGAGGGCGTCAGGCTAGTGGCATTCGCCGATGATGTGGCATTGATCATAGTGCGCAAGCACATAGAGGAGATACAAACAACCTTCTCATTCGCTATAGCCACAATTCAGCATTGGATGCTCGCAGCGGACTTGAGTTTAGCAGAGCAAAAGACCGAAACACTTCTTGTTAGCAGTCGGAAGGCAAGGGAAACCATCACCCTCAAAATAGGCGACACCTACATACAGTCGCAGCCCTTCATCAGCTATTTGGGGGTGCTCCTGGACACACGGCTCAACTTCAAAGAGCACATAATCGCGGCCAGCAAGAAAGCAGCTGGGGTACAGGGGGCATTATCTAGAATAATGCCGAATGTCGGAGGCCCTAGACAGATAAGAAGACAGCTACTGGCAACAGTAACTACTTCTGTTTTGTTGTACGGGGCACCGGTATGGGAGAAATCGCTCGAGCTATCATCGTACCGCCGGAAAATGAAATCAGTCCAGCGGCTCTCAGCGATTCGGTTTCAGGATCAACGTGCTGAAGTGGAGAGGATTCTGGAGACTAATATCGTTCCAGAACAATTAGTAGAAGCCATGCTGAAGGGCCCCCAAGCCTGGAAGTTGGTATCAGATTACGCGGAGACTATCCTCAAAGAACTCCGCAATACATTCGAAGAGTAGGCTTTAGAGGCTTCCAATGTAAGAGCAGTAAACATCTGCAATGAACCACCCTTGCGAAGTAGTATTGAGTAAGAGTGCCGCAGGGGACCATGGTTGTAGGAGAAAGAGGTTAGGGTTTTAGCGGGTATACGGTATACTGGTTTCAATGCAACGATTTACTCTTGCTTTTAAGTCATTGTATCGGGAGTCCCGCACGACGGCCAGCACGTGCTAGCTAAGTACGGAATGTATTTCCCCCCTCTTCGGATAAAAAAAAAAAAAAAAAAAAACCATCACCCCGCTCAGTAACTTTCAGTAGTTAATACCCTAACACGCAGATCTAAAACTCTAACAGATAACGAAAACTGCATGTCCGAGATGAAAGTAGGCATTAACATCAAATGGCTATAACCACAGAAAGCATTTACACCGGAACCGAAACACAAGACAAAAGTTGAAAACATCTCGGCAGATTTTCTTCCTTTTGTACGGGGTACAAAAGACAAAACTGAAAAAGTCCTAGCTAAACACAATATGAAAACAGTTTTCAAGCCACATAGAACAATTGGAGAAATCAAACTTTCACCCAGAGAGAAAATACCTCTTGAAGATCTAAGAGTTTCTGACATGTATTTTGATAACTGTATTGTTTCCTTTCGCGTGATACTCTACTGAATTTCAGATGTGTGATGTAAAAGGTAAATTAACTTTATTCAACCACAGTTGAATAATACAAACCATTTTTCAAGGGTATGATCATGTCAAATATGATCATGAAACACGTTTGGTACCAAAAGTTCAAACATTTTTTCGGATATTTTTAATGAACTGTATATTTAACAGTAGTATATAGGTCAAGTGCAGTAAGTTCAGATTTTAAATGTTAATATTGTTGTAAATTCCGTGGGTTCAATTTAAAATTATAATACTAATATTCACTTTCACTTTTCTAGAACTTTATTTACATCAAATTATACAGAACAGCTGATTCACAATAACATTACGAATACGCTCGTCGTCCTTTCTAACTCCTGCTGCGAAGATGGGTTCTCCTTTTAAAATCAGCGTCGAATTCTCTAGTATAATTCAGTGTCAATTTTACAGTTGTCGAGTTATGATCGAGATAAGTTTTTCTCCCGTCCGAACTTTCTAGCTTTTTTTATATCCCAGCGATCGTTGTCGTGCTGAAATGAAACAGGGTCGGCTTTGGTAAATTTCGTAACACTGCCCCCCCCTTTAATTCTGATCGTCCCGATCAGAAACATCCTCCCCATGGTAGGGAGCAAGTCGATCTAAATGGACCACCTTCAACTTAGCCTTGGAGTTTCGACGGATCCGCTAGACGACGTCATTAAGCCTCTTGACCACCTCGTATGGAGCATCCCAGGCGGGAGTAAGCTTTGGGGATTTACCCTTGCTCCGTTGGGGGTTGTACAGCCAGACTTTGTCCCTCTCCTGAAACCCGATTGAATTGGCCTTGAGGTCGTATCGCGTCTTCATCCGATCACTGGTGGCCAACATCTGCGTTCGGGCTAATTCATGTATTGCCAGCATGTTATGTCGGAGCTGGTCGGCATAATCGTCAAAGTCTTAGGAAGGTTCTTCGGGGGAGCCAAATGCCAAATCGAAGGAGAATCGCAGTTCGTTTCCGAATAGGACCCTGGCTAGGGTCAGGCCTATACTATTATGTACGGCAGAGCGATATGCCAACAGGAATAGGGGAATATGCTCATCCCAATCACGCTGGTTATTGCTGACGACCTTGGATAGGTGTTGTTCCAAGATCCTATTAAATCTTTCCACCATTCCGTCCGACTGTGGATGTAATGGTGTTGTTCTTGTTTTCCTCATCCCCAATGGCAATTCTCTTAAATGGGACGCACACATTGCACTGCTGCATTCTGCCTTTGGTCCGGTTCTTCGGGCCCTTACTGGCTGCACAGGCACATTTGCGGCACCAAGCTCTGACGTCTTCGAAGTAATTCACCCAGTAGTACCGCTGGCGAACTTTGTCTAGGGTTTTATTCATGCCCAGGTGGCCTCCGGTAATTTCATCATGTACTTCGGTCAGGATGGCTGGTACCTTTTTCTTCGGAACTACCAGTTGGGACTTGGTTTTTCGACCATCAGCGCTTTCCCAAACTCGTTTGAGCATTCCATTGTCTACTCTTAGAGAGTCCCATTGAGCCCATAACAATTTCAGCACGCCGGAGTATCTGGCTACCTCGTCCCATCGTGGCCTGGCTGCACCTCTCGTTTTGAGTGACAAGATTGGTTGGATGTCTGGATCAGCCATTTGGTCCTGGATGCACTCTTCCGTTGTCCAGTCTTCATGGGCCTGCACTCGGATCTGCCTGATGGAGATACCCTCTCGCTGTTCCGTCTTCACACAATGTCCGCATTCTGCTCTACAGGGTCTTCTGGATAGGGCATCGGCATTATTGTGCAAACGGCCGGCACGGTGTTCCACCTTGAAATCGTATTGCTGTAGTTTCTCCATCCACCTGGCCAGTGGTCCTTCCGGTGTCTTCATGTCCAGCAGCCATTTGAAGGAGGCATGATCTGTCCAGATTAAGAAATGACGACCATAAAGGTATTTGTGGAAATAGTCTACAGCCCTTATTATTGCAAGAAGTTCTTTACTGGTGACGCAATAATTTCTTTCCGGTTTCGAGAATCCACGGCTGTAGTACTCGATCACCCTCTCTTTACCATCTTGCACCTGGGATAGGACGGCCCCTAAACCTGTGTTGCTGGCGTCGGTGTCTAAGATGAACTTGCCGGACTGTGTAGGCAAGGCTAGGATTGCGCTGGAACATAGTGCTGCCTTCAGTCGCCTGAATGATGTTTCGCAATCCTGATTCCAACGGAAGGTCTCCTTCTCAGTGGTCTGCAGATGTAGAGGCGCGGCAATGGTGGAAAATCCCTCAACAAATGGCCTATAGTAGGAACAGAGGCCCAAAAAGCTTAGGAGTTCATGCTTGCTTCTTGGGACAGAGCAATCACGGAAGGCTTCTATCTTTTCCTCGTTGGTGCGGATTCCTGACTCGGCAACGACGTGGCTCAAAAACTCTACTTCTTTTTGGAACATGGAACACTTCTTCGGGTTGAGTCTCAGATTGGCATTATTAATTTTTGAGAATACTTCGTCCAGGTTCTTCAGGTGGTCGTCGAATTTCTGACCCATGACTAGAACGTCGTCGACGCTAAGCACGTCCTGCATGTTAACCCGCTAAGTACATACTCCATTAGCCTCTCAAATGTAGCGGGTGCATTACATAACCCAAAGGGCATGACCGTGAACTGAAACACCCCGTACTGGTGGAGAACGCTGTCTTCTCTCTGTCGTTTGCGTATAGACCAACCTGCCAATATCCACTTTTTAGGTCTAGTGTGGAGAACCAACGGGAGCCTGCTAGTGTGGTCAAAGTGTCATCGATTCGGGGTTGTCGATAGCTATCTTTCTTCGTGACGTCATTCAGGTTTCTGTAATCCACACAAAATCGGGTGGTTCCATCCTTCGTTTTAACTAGCACGACGGGAGCAGACCATGGGCTGATGGATGGCTCAATAACTCCATTTTGTAACATGGACTCGATGTTTTCCTCGACTGCCTGTTGTTGCCCCAATGGTAGTCGTCTAGGCGGTATTCTGATGGGTTGAGCCTTTCCGGTATTTATTCGATGCTGGATGATGTTGGTGCGTCCAGTGGTTCCATCTTGACTGTTAAAAATTTGTAAGTGCTTTGTGATAAATTGCTTGGCTTTCTTCTGGTTCTCTGGCGTCAGGTGTGTCAAATGGTCAGCAAACTGTTGTAGGAACTCTTTACTGGGCTCTGTCTCCTTCACCGACGTCTTGTACTTTTCTTCGCAATTGATGATGGTCTCTACTGGCTCGAAACAAGCTATCTCTTGACCATTGGCAATTCTGATGTCGTTGTTGGATAAATTCAGGACTCTGATTGGTATATCTCGTCCGGTTTTAACTATAGCCCGTCCAACTAAGTAGTCGTGAGCTGAGTGTACGGGCTCCACCATTCCAACGCAGCTCCCAGGATTGCCGTCTAGCTGCCCATGAATAATCTGTTCCGTTCGACCGGGAATTCTAGATGAAGATTTTTTTTATGGAGGTGACTGAACTGTTGACAGGCCGTGTCAATACAAATTCATCATTTAGGAACCGAAGAACATCATATCTCGGCTCGAACATAAATCGATGCTGGCTAATTAGGTCCATTCCCAGTACAAAATCGTTCTCAATATTCGCTACCAGGACCCTATGCCGGATTATGTTGTCCCCTATCTGTAGCACGACATCTGCCTCACCCTGTATTGACATGGACTCGCCGGTGACTGTTCTGGGCTGGTTGTTATTGGCAACTGGCCGAATTTCTGATGCTCTCAAAACCCTGGACTTGGCAATGGACACAGCGGCGCCGGTATCGACGGTGATGGTAACTGCTCGCCCATTGATTGTGCCTCTGATGACTAGGCTGCCGCTATCTCGGCAAAATCCCCGTATGGATACTGTCCTGGGGGCTGGTGGAGGGTGAGTCAGCATTCGCCCCCTTATGCTGACTGGTTGGAGTTTTCCCTGGTTGGTGATCGTAGCCTTACTCGACAGTCCCGTTGGAAGTGTCCTGTCCGTCCGCAGCAGTAACATGCCCCTCTGGTGCCTGTTCTTTGTGACCGTTCTAATATTTTGTTCAGACCAGCCAGCAGCGCTTGGAAATGGTGATTCTGACTCTTCGCGGTTAAAGGAAACTGCTCGAACCCTCGGCTTGGACATGTTCATGACGGCCTCTACTTCCAAAGCCCGAAGTAGAGCTTCATTACTTTTCTTGACGCCACTTAGTCTTAGATTTCGTTGTACTTCCACATCTGTGATGCCGTTTATGAAATTCTGTGTGGCCAACTGGTTTTTCGTTTCCTCTGTGTGAACTAACCGTCTAATCTCGAATTCTTGGAGGCTTTCACCGGATTTTTGCATTTTTCCATTCAGTTGGACTTGGTATACCTGGCTTAAGGATTGATTGTCGTACCGTTTGTCTAGGATGGCGATGATCTTGTCCAAATTGCCTTGTTCATCGACTGGAATGCTTTGGAGGAGTTCTAGGGCCGGACCTCTTAACGAAATTACCAGAGACGTGGATTTTTCTTGGTTATCCCATCCATTAGCTGTAGCCACGGCTTCAAATTGTCGTTTATATATGGGCCAAGATGAAATGCGGGTGGTTTGCTAACGGAACCTTTGGTACTCACGGTGTTCTGGTATTTTCCTCGCTGTAAGTCCTGTTGCATTTTTTAAATTTCTGTTTCTACTTTATTTTGAATAGCACTGATTTCAAATTTCACCTGGCTCTGTATGGAATCGATGTCATCTGCTTTGGTTTCAAGGGCCTCTACATTATTTTTTAGGATTTTTATGTTGTCGTTTATCTCCTTTATATCTGATTCCCTATTTGCATTCTTTCATTAACTGTTTCATTCACTTGTGATACTATTTGGATTAATTGCTTAAATTATAGTTGCCTTTTTTTCAGTTTGGCCTTGTTTTTGTGCAAATTTCGAGAATAATCCTTCCATTAAATTTTGTTGTTTTTCTTCCATGGCAGTGACAGGATTTTGTTGTTCGCTTTTCATTGTAGAAACAAGATTTTGTTGTTCGCTTTTCATCGTGAAAACCAGAATATTAGTGACAAGATTTCCTAACTCAACTTTAAGTTTATCATCAAAAGATTTTACTAACCTTTGTTGAATTTCTTCTTGATGTTGTTTTTCCTTCTTGTCACGTTTTTCTAAAATCTGGGCTATTTTTTCGTCTAGTCCCTTAGTAACCTGCTTGACTATTTTTTTGGTAGTTTCGTCCACTTTTTCCATGCTACGAGTTTCCATAAATCAAATTATGATTTTAACTGCACTTAATCCTTTACTTCTGATAACCAATTTGTTGTAAAGTCCGTGGGTTCAATTTAAAATTATAAAACTAATATTCACTTTCACTTTTCTAGAACTTTATTTACATCAAATTATACAGAACAGCTGATTCGCAATAACATTACGAATACGCTCGTCGTCCTTTCTAACTCCTGCTGCGAGGATGGGTTCTCCTTTAAAAATCAGCGTCGAATTCTCTAGTATAATCCAGTGTCAATTTTACAGTTGTCGAGTTATGATCGAGATAAGTTTTTTTCCCGTCCGAACTTTCTAGCTTTTTTTATATCCCAGCGATCGTTGTCGTGCTGAAATTTCGTAACAATATGAAGAACTATTCATCCGGGAGTACATCTGTGCGTTGTTTTGATTCATGTTTGAATCTTGCAGACGTTTCGTCAAGGTTTCACTTGGCATTATCAATAGACTGAGAGTTGCTGTGTACGCACTCAGTATTTAGGTATATGCCTTTGTGGGAGGTTGTAGCGACGCTAATTGGTGTAAAACAGAGAGTCTTAAGTATATAAAATTTTAGATGCTTTCCTACTTATACTATAAAAACTAAAATATATTTTCTTTGTTGTTTGGAACTAATGTCGAATGTGATAGTGAAGCAAAATAGACTGTTGCTTAAAATAAAGTGTCTTCATTTTACTAATAAATATTTTTATGTATGGTGTAGAATAAAGATTTTTGGTTTAGTTTACCACGTTTTTTACGAAATTGTGTTTAACATGTGAATTTACACACCTGTTATCATAAGTAACTGACAGCAATAAAAATAATTTCTGTTAGGTATGAAGGGGTATTGAAAAGAAATTATCTCGAAAAAAATCCATTTACACACGAAACTTGGTGAAATTTCGAATTCGCGATCGGTGCTGGGTCTTCCAGGTCCTGCAAAGCAAAAATTGCTATATATTTCAGACCATATCTCCGACCATACCTGTCACGCTATAATATAGGTAGCATAACTATTATACCTGTAGCTGTTTTGTTTGTCGTGTTCCCTTCCAACTATAGTAAAGTGCGATTTTATATAACTTCCAAAAATATCGAAAACATCACGTACACCCATGCCAGCCGCCAACGAAATACCAAACGTAACACTCGTACAGTTGCAATAATTAAACGTAAAACATCTAAATGATGAAAACCATAAGCTTACTCAAAATTCTATGAAAGTGGAATAGCTTATGTGCCAACCACTCTTAGAAAAGCATATATTTTGACTCACAATTACAACAACCACGTTAAAAGTAATTGTCCTCAAATTAAAGTCAATCCAGTAAAGATTCAGAAGACCACTACGTCCAGCCCAACTGGCTTACATGCACCACCACAGCATCATAAAACCCAAGGTCCAAAGAATGCTAGACACTCTCCTTAGTCCACATGCGTGGATACTGCCGTGTCATCTAAGCCTATTCAACATTTATAATGTTATATATTGAAAAGCTTGTGTAATTCATAATTACTTCCTACATTTTTCAGTTTATATTCTTATATTTCATTTATATTTAAAAGTAATATTTTTTTTGTATTTTGTACAATTTAATATTTTTTTTAGTTTTCAAAAGATGTGATTTAACAATTATATATATATATATATATATATATATATATATATATATATATGTAGAAGCGAAAGCAGAAGGCTACGAGAATTATGCGAACCGACCTGAAGAGGGCAGATGTGACTCTGCCGAAACGTCGTCATTGTACCATCGATCCCGGCAGGGATCAGTTATCAACTACGCGGATTAATTCCCGGAAATCATCTAATACATTTAGTGCCCGCGAAAACTTAAAAACATATATATATATATATATATATATATATATATATATATATATATATATATTATATCTTCACAAACACAAATGCTTTTTTAAAAAAAAAAATATTTTTATTTAAAACACAAATTAAATATTTTACTTCAAAAATTACGTTAAACAATATAAATGAGATAATTGAATGCGATACACTTAATGACGCTCACAGCCATCGCATGTGCATTTATAAGCTACGTCTTGCATTGAAGCATCAGCAGTTTTACACGTGCGATGGGCATTTGCGTATTTCCTGGGAATTGCTATATCGTGTAATATGACACCATGTGAACGACTCATTTGACCGGTTACACGGTGTTGTCATATTATTATTCTAAGTATTGTTTACGACGTATATAACAACTCCCCTCACAAAGAAAAGTTGCTGTTTTACAGGAACTTTTCTGAAAATAGAATTTGAAAAATAATAAAATATAAAGGTTGTATACATATGAAATTTGTAGAAGGCAAAAGTGTATAAAACAGCGTAAATTGTATAAATGTATAAAATAAAAATATAATTAGCATTAAGGTCCTTAAAAATAGAACCTAAAACAATACTTTTTAGCAATAAATGGGTTTTACAAAACAATTTTTGAAATTATTTTGGGGTACTTAGCTCGATGTCTTCAGTTTCGTTCTGTCGGAAGTTCGGTCTCAATCTTGGCAACAATTTTGAAATTCTGGTTGTGGGTGATGGACTTTCGCTGGTTGTATTGCGTTTACGCCAAAGCGTTTGGAGGACAAATACAGCGACAATTATTATTATGGAAAATATTGTCACGTAGGTGAACCAAGAAATGTTCTTTTTGACGAATGGCTGATTTATTAATTCGTCTAGGTCCTTTGAATAGTCGTTGAGTTTGTGGTTTGCGACGTTTAACTCCTCGAAATTCAATTCATGGAGTTTCAAAGGTTTAAGTTCGGGAACGACAATTTTTTCTGGTATGGTATCGCAGCAGTTGAAAGGGATAAGAACTGGTTGATAGTTGTCAACGGTGTTGCTGCTTTTTGTGGCTTCTGCTTCGATTTTGGTTATTCCAATGAAGGCACTGCAATCTTTCTGAAGTTTTAATAAAGAGTTAACATTGAGTGTTAAGGGTTTTGTATTGATGTCGGTACAGGTGATGGTAATGCTAAGAGGCTCGGTAACCATAATTAACCACACGTTGGTTTCGAGTTTTTGAACGTGGTACCCTTGAGCAGAGATCACGGCACTGTGACAATTGTCCGGCACTTTTTTAAAATTTCTTAAAAGTTGGGCCTCGCACAAAGCATTTGAGTCTATCGGATATGCATAGAGTTCGGAACACAATTTATTTTGATTGTTTAATGGTTTGCACGCACTAAGGTCTTTTATCGGAATATACAGTAAGGAATCGTCGTTTTTTGCTATATATTTATGAGTGAATGAGAGTACATGGTATAACCCAGTTCTATCATCATAGATGGGGATTGGGTATAAGCGGAGAGCAGTAAATGATTGCTGTTCAATAAGTGGAATTCTGAGTATAAATACAAGGTCGGAATCTGTTTGAAAAGCTTCTAATTCTGTAATTTCCAAGTATCGTGCAATACTTGAATATTTGATGGGCAAAGGTAAATTATTTTTCACGAGATTCTGTGATATTTCCTGTAAGGCGGCAATGAAATGTTCGGGAGTTAAAATTGAAGTATGGATAATTTTTAGACGGGCAAAAGTTATGGAATTAAGAACATCATTTAAATTGTCTTCTAGAAAGAGATAATTTTCCATCAGTTTTTCCGTCATTTCTAGAAATGAGAGTTTTGTTTCCACGTACGCCATTTTGTCGTTTACTTTACGAATCATATTTTCCATTTTTCGAATATTTTCGTTAAATATTTTCTCGTCGACCTGAATGCGTTGAATAGTTTCGTTAAAGTTCTTTATAACTGAGGTGGTTACGCTGATTTGGTTTTTCAAAAGGTTTTCGATCTGCAGTTGTCCTTTGTTTAAACTATTTATACTGTTGGTGAAGTACTCGCCGTCGGCGGCGTCTAAGTTACCAGTTATGGCTTTGAAAATTGATCGATTAGTCCACGTTTGTACCTTCGAGTGTCCATGTGGATTTCAGTGAATTTGTTTTTGACAGAGTTTGAGATTTGGTTAAGTAAGTTGATGTGTGATTGAATGTCAGCACGGAATACGTTGGTTGGGTGGACGTTAGTTTTTAGTGATAAAGTTAGTGCATCGAGAATTCTGTCGTTGGTAGCGAAAGCTTGTTCTAGGGCGGAGAGATTTCTATGAACTAGAAGAGTCCATTTGTGATTTGACACGGCTATACGTGATTCTTCATGATAATAAATCCCTAGGGTGTTATTGATTGGCTTTATTTCAAATTGGGATGCTGCCGATCCGAACAGCAGGATGACCCTGTAAAGAAATCAGTCTTCTGTGAAAGGTTTCATACGGTCAAAGTTTACTTTGGTTTTTTGGTTAGTACGGGAATTAAGTAAAGTAGCTAAGTTTGTATGTAGTTCTACTATTTGAAATGGTCCGTTAAATTTGTTTTGTAGTTTATCTTTGAACTGAGATTCGCGTACGTAAACCTTGTCACCTACTTGATAATTTGGGGTTTTGTCCGAAACATGTTTATCGAATCGAATTTTGGCATTTTGTTTTTGAGTATCGGTTCTTTCGCGTGCTATTTTGTAGTACTGTGAAATGCGGTTATTTAAGTCTCTGATGTATTTAGAAATCAAGTCCTTTTCGTTATAGAGGGTTTCAGGGGGTCGGCTAGATGTGTGCCCGAAAACGAGTTCATAGAGTGTGAACCCATGGGTTTTGTTAGCGGAGTTGTTGTAGGTAATAATTGCGTATGGCAGAATATTGAAGGGGTGTTCGTCAGGGTGCTCGGCCTTATGAATACGGATCATATCTAACAATGTTGAATGAAAACGCTCTAATGAACCGTTAGATTGGGGGTGTCCTACACTAGAGTAGGAAAGTTTAATATCGAACAATTTGCAAAGGTCTTTGAGGAGTGCATTGTCGAATTCACGACCGTAGTCGCAGTGTATTCTCAGAGGCGTTCCAAAGTGTTGGAAAAACACCAAGAGTGTACTAACGACGGTTTTGGCGGACTTGTCGCTAATCGGGTAGGCCTGGGAATATTTAGTTAATTCGTCTCGGATAGTGAGGGCGTAATTTCTGCTAGGTACTTCGAGAATGTCGATGTTTATTCTTTCGAAAGGGGTTCTTGGAGTTTCTGTTACTACTAATGGGTTGTCAAGGTTTTTTCGGAAAGCTTTAGTTGTCTGACAGATTTGACAGTTTCTAATGAAGTTTTCTACGTCTTTTGTAATACCTTGCCAGTTATACTTTTCTTTAATTCGTCTAATAGTTTCGTTGATCCCTCTGTGTATGTTGTTTTTACCGTTATGGAATTGATCTAGTATTATTGGCACTTGATCTCTTCCTACTGTTTTTGTTATGTTCTGACAGACTTTCCACTTTATGTCTGTTTCTGCAAATATAAACGAAAGCATTTCGAGTATAGGTAGGTCTAAGTTATTTTCGACGCAATATAGTTCAGAGTCAGTTAGAAGGTCTTTGCTCTTGTAAATTGAGGCAAATAATACCTCGTTCACAGTGTCGAAATCAGTTGGTAGGGGAATAATGTAATATCGTCTTTTTCGAACGCTTTTACTATTGAAAATGTTAATTTTGAATTGCTCGAAGTCGGCGTTCTCTTCGAAGATATCCTCAAGAATTTGGTTATGAAAATCTTTTAAATTGCCGGATTGAAAGAAAGCTAAGATATTTTTGTTTTCTCTATCAAGGAGTTGACAGTTGGAGTACTGAATTTTACTATAGTCGATAAGTGAGACGGTCTTATACCGTTCTACGAATGTCCGAAATTCGGTAAATATTAGGTTATCGTCGTCATTTGTTTCAGGTTCGTCTGAGTCGGTGTCATCGTTTTCGTTAAGGGGGTTTATTTGAAAGTATTGAAGATTGTTGGTTGATTGGAAATGGATGCATTCATTGAAGTGAGTTATTTTAATGCGCGAAAGGGCGTCGGCATTTTTGTTGACTTTACCTGGCTTGTATATGATTTCGTAATCATATTCCTCAAGTTTGAGGCGCCATCTCGCGAGTCGACTACCCGGATCTTTGATAGAAAAGAGCCACGTTAACGGGCGGTGATCGGTCAGGAGTTTAAACTTGCGGCCAAAAATTATCGGACGAAAGTGTTTGACAGCCCAGACAATGGCCAGTAGCTCGCGCTCTATGGTGGAGTATCTAGTCTCTGCTTTGCAGAGGGTTCTAGAGGCATATCCAATGGGCAGGTCTTTGCCTATTGGTCCCTGGGAAAGTACAGCGCCGATTGCGAAAGCACTAGCGTCTGTAGTTAGAAGAAAAGGTTCGTTGAAGTCGGGATAGATCAAGATCGGAGTGGACGTGAGAGCTTGTTTTAATGTGTTAAAGGAGTCAACACAGTCTGAATTAAAATGAAATGAAACGTCTTTTTCAAGCTGTTTTGTAAGAGGTTTAGATATTTTGGCAAAGTTTGGTATAAATCGACGGTAGTAGCCAGCTAGACCAAGAAAAGATTTAATATCTTTCTGGTTCTGTGGTTGGGGGAAGTTAAGTATACATTCGACTTTGGACGGGTTCGGTTTTACTCCGTCCTTTGTAATGAGGTGTCCTAAATATGCGACCTCCTTGCGGAGAAATTCGCATTTATCAGGCTGAATCTTAAGATTTGCCTTCCTAAGTCGTTTGAAAACTTCAGTCAGTCGGGCCTAATGTTCGTGTATAGTTGGTGAGTAGATGATTATATCGTCCATATAGACCAAGCATCTCTCGTTCTGGATTCCGATGAGAATGTTGTCCATCACCCTTTGAAAGGTTGAGGGAGCATTCTTTTCAATTCAAAATGACCGTTCTCTACAGTAAAAGCGGTTTTTTGAATGTCCTTCGATTCAATTTCGATCTGGTGAAAGCCAGAAGCAAGGTCTAGTGTAGTAAAGTATTGGCATTTGCCAAGTTGGTCCAGTAAGTCTGATATGTTGGGTAAGGGATACTTATCGTCTACTGTGAGTTCATTAAGTTTACGGTAGTCCACGACTACACGCCACTTTTGTTTGCCGGATGCGTCTTGTTTTTTTGGGACAACCCACACAGGGGAAGACCAAGGGGAATTTGAAGGGCGAATGATACCTTGTTCTAACATTTTTGAGACTTGGGTTCGAACTTCTTCCTTATGGATTTGGGGGTACCGATAAGATTTGGTAAATATGGGTTTCGAGTTGTTTGTATCAATAGAGTGTTTTATTTCGTTAGTGAAACTAAGATTGTCCCCTTCTAAATAGAAAATGTCCGAGAAATCGATGCAGAGTTGTTGGATTAATTCCGCCTCTTCTTCGTTGAGGTGTTCGAGTCGAAGTTGTTTGTGAATTTCTGTTAGTCTGTCTATGTTAGAGTTAGTTCTAAATGAAATTTCTTCGCAGTGATTAATAGAGAAGTTCTGGATGGGTTCTAATTCAATTTTGTCAAAATTTATTCTTTTTGGACTAGCGTTTGCGTTTAAAACCGATGTGAAAAATTCACCTTTATCGTTGACGTGAACGAGAGCATTTGGTAATCTTACATTTTCTAATACTCTGGAAGTTAGAATGGCGTCCGTATTTCGTAACTCGCATTTAAGTTTAAAAACGCGTTCTGTCCGCGGTTCGATACTGATGGTATTTAAAATCGTTTGGTTGTTTATCTGTGGTTGGGTGTCGGTTGATAATGTCTCTTCAGTAACTTTCATGAGTGGGATGGTTTTGAAATTTGTGACGAGAACTTTCTTATTAAAGTCTATTACACAATTGTAATGCTCCAGGAAATCGGAGCCTAATAGGCCATCGAATTCGATGTCTAGATCGCATATGTAGACTTTGTGTGGATCTATTAGATTGAACGGGACAAAAGTGGATTCGTTTATGAGAATTTTTTGGTTAGTGATACCTTGTATCACAACGTTTTCAGGAGATCGGTTTGGAAATTTTCACAAGTTTTGGGCTTGAAGATTGATAAGCCTGCTCCTGTGTCGATTAGCAATTTGTAAGTGTTAGAAGCGTCATTGATATAAAAGAGGTTCTTTGAGTTAACAGAAAGTGCGGGCTTATAGGAAAGCGTTTTCCGGGAAGTTGAGGTTTGGATTGAAGCTGTCGTTGAAATTCATTGTCTCGAATAGGGACTGAAGATTGAGGATTTGAGAGTCCGGTGGTTTGTCTACGGTGAGAGCCGTTTGAAAATTTCGCTGAGAATTATCGGGTACATCAGAGCAGAATTCAGGGTAACCATTTTCATAAGTGTCGTAATTTTCATAATTGTGAACCTGAGAGTAATATAAATCGTTACTTTGTGGTTCAGTATCCAAATGTGAGTATTCATCTTGTTGAGGGTAATCAGGGTCATAGAAATTGCTTGACTGATCATTTGTGTAATTGGGAGTGTTATAGAAATCTGACTGATTAAAGTGATGGGCCCTTTGTTGCTGATTTCTGAAAAAGTTTGGATTGGGTCGAAAACTGTTAGGATTTTGATTTTGTCCGCTAGTTGAGGGTCGATTTTGTTGGAATTGTTGTCTATTCTGGTCAAAGTTGGGTCTCATTTGGTTTGTGGGTTGAGAAAATTGATTAGGTCGAAATTGCTGGAAATTATTATTGTTAAAATTCGAGTTTGGCTGTTGTTGCCTTTGTCTAGTTAAGCATTCGTTAAACGAATGCCCTGTTCGTTTGCAAAACGAGCATTGCTTTATGAAAGTTGTAGCGTTTGGTCGTTTTTGTTGTTGTAGGTTACGTGTCACTTGGAACTTTTGGTTTTCTAAGTGAGACAATTGTATCTCCCGTTTTATTCTAGAAACAGCAGTTACAATGTCGTCAGGGTTGCTGGCACGTATAATTTGCCCTATTTTCGTCTCAAGACCTGTTAAAAGGCTGTTCAGAGCCATAGAGTCAATAAGAGAAATTTGTGCGTCTTTTTCTTTTGTAGTTATGTTTTGTTTATTGACAGCCGCGTGCATTTTGGCTTCGTGTGTTTGAAGGCGGGCTGCGAAAGTTAATGGGGACTCATTGGGAAGTTGCCGCATTCTCTGAAGATCTTGAATTAATGCAGACAAATCGCGTGAATCACCAAAGTGTGTTTCAAGAAGCGTTTTGATATCGTCCCAAGTTGATGGGTTCCGGGAATTTACGAGTTCGGCGGCACGGCCTCTCAACTTGTTTTTTATGTGAAGGATTAATAAGGCTATTTGATTAGCAACAGCCATGTTGTGTGCTGTTGTGCAAGAGCTAATGAAAGTGTTAAGGAATATGGGATTCCCGTCGTATTCAGGAATAATCGCAAATATCTCTGAAATTTTGTAAGGTTCTACCGTTGGGGTTGTGGCACCTTGTCTAGTCGTTGCCATTTTGTATTTAGAATACGGTTATTGCACAATACTTAAAAATTTAAATCAGATTATCTTGTCGAATTGACAATGGTAAAACGTATAAATCAATGTTTAAATAAATAAATGTGAAATTAGATAGATATTAAAATAATTAGATCAAGTTATTATAAGTTGTCGTTCAAAATAATGGTATAAATTTAATGTGTAATTACCAATATGTACCAAAATTGGTCAAAAATATTTCTTACCTTGCAATTTTACTCAAAATAAATGAACTGAATATATCAAGGGTAGTGATGTAATATGTTTAAAATATTTAAGGAATATTAAAGGATTTATCTTTGATGATAGAAATGGTGATTAAGTGTATCAATAAATAGAAATAATAAAATAATAATAACGTAATCCTTACAATATAATTCCTGGCATGGACTGTTCTGTAAGTTGACTGCACTGGTTAGCCGTTGCGTGTTCCTGGTGCTAGCTCGCTTCCAGTTGTGTTTCCAGCAAGAGGTTGATTGTCCCACGAAGGTTTGGAAACCACCACGACTAGTTAGAATTCTCGTGTTCTAGTCGTTTTGGAACAATCCTACTGACTGCGCCAATTTTATATCTTCACAAACACAAATGCTTTTTTAAAAAAAATTATTTTTATTTAAAACACAAATTAAATATTTTACTTCAAAAATTACGTTAAACAATATAAATGAGATAATTGAATGCGATACACTTAATGACGCTCACAGCCATCGCATGTGCATTTATAAGCTACGTCTTGCATTGTCAGCATCAGCAGTTTTACACGTGCGATGGGCATTTGCGTATTTCCTGGGAATTGCTATATCGTGTAATATGACACCATGTGAACGACTCATTTGACCGGTTACACGGTGTTGTCATATTATTATTCTAAGTATTGTTTACGACGTATATAACATATATATATATATATATATATATATATATATATATATATGTATGAAGAAATATTTATCCCGGGAATACATCCGTTCGGTGAACCGCAACAACGCATTGAGAATGCCAAGTGAGACCTTGGCGAAACGTCTGCAGTATTCAAATATGAATCAATATAACTTTCTCGTTGTGAACCTATCTTGCTAACCTATATAATTTTCCAAAAAAAGATGTAATTTTAGGTACTTTGCTATCGTAGGCGTTTGTTTATTCGGAGAATTAGTTTTTGATCTTGCAATACCCATACATCTCAGTTCTCTGCGTAAGAAACAGGGACCACGTTATATATTAAGGATTTAATCGTTTACAGAAAATCGATATATCATAGCCAATAAACAAATATTTGTTTGCGACATTTTAAATTAGAGACTGACATAAATCAAAAATTTGAACACCACAAAAAATAGCAAGGTTACTAAGTTTATGAATGGTAGAGACAATGATGACACACATATATGAGGATTGAAAAAGTGTCCAGCTGAAACCATTAAATAACAAATTCAATAAGTCGTTAGAAAGGCGCTGGTGTAGAAGGACAATATGATGTAAACAGCTAAATATAAAATAATATTAATGTTAAGCCACAGGTTTCAAGTTTTGTATCATTATCAACCAAGGTTATGTAGAAATTCTGAACGAACTGGTTAAAACCCACCCTCTTGCTATATTAGCTCCACCCAAATTTAATGCATTTTGAAAGACAGTTTTTACATATAGTCTGGAGCTGCTTTGATATTTAAAATAATGTTCCCATGATATAGTCTGAGTTGATTAATCTCACTAAATATTAAATAATTGACGTAGGTTTGAGTTATTATAACTTTGCAGTTAGATTTAGGTGCCGCTATTTTTATTAACTACCCTCGTATACGTTCTAAGAGGTAAATAATGAGATATTATTGGTAAGTTTAAGAATAATTTAAGGCATGCACAATCCCACTACTGAACATCTACAACAACAATTGTCTTTTATTGAATTAAATAATTAGTATAATTATAACAATTATGTTATTTCAAACCAAAGTTAATCAAGATAGGATGTTGTGTCAATTAACACTGTAGAAATTCACGTACCTTTGGCGGTGATTGTTTAGAATAATTAACATGTTGACTACAAAATATTGGTTAGACGCTGTTTATTTGTTCTGGCACTTAACGTTTAGGGACTCGATTCTTCGTATTGCAACCGGCAAAGAAGCAGGTATACTCAATGGGTTTTCAAATATAGAATGAAGTTTTCCCACGAAAATAAAGAGTTAGATTATAGCTTTATGCTATATATAGCATAATATAAACATCACCGAATTTCTAAATTTCTAGGCAGTTTATGTCTTCTTGTAAGACAAAGTGCCTCAAACGACACAGACATAAATAATGTAAATTGTTAAAAATTGTCAGATATAACATTAAGAAATCTAAATAAGAAACGCTACTATTGACCAACAAGCCTTTATTCCCAAACCTCACAGTGTCAAACACATTGCTAAGTAAATAATATTAAGGTTTAATAATTCATCATGTAAGCAAAAAGTTCGATAAAGAATAGACAACTTCATGAGTTAAATGCAGTTATCTATATTGTTTAGTTTTTATATAATAATAAAATATCTATTGTATCTATTTATTTTCAGATAACATCCTCTATAAATTTTCCAAATAACTGTGATCATGATATATAATTAAAAATACAAGTACTTAACAAATTTTTACTATGGTTTAAAATAATAGGTGTTTAATAAAACTCATGTATATTTATAAATGAAGATAAATGTAATTAATTTTGGACAACTTTCAAGCTGAAGATAACACTTTGGAAAGGTTTATTTTAAAAATATTATTTAATATGTTTTTTTAATTAACCGAAATATAAAAATATTTAATAATAGCAAAAAACATTAAAATCCTCCTTATTTCCTTGAACAAGAACCGTCTTCAGGTGTTATTCATTAGTGTAAAACTTTGAGATATTTTCATTCTAGGATTATCGTTTTTTTTTCGGCTAAACCTAAAAGACAAAATTATCTTGGTAAACACAATGTACCAAACCATGGAATTAGTGAACCACAACATAAGATGTCAGGTCATGTTATGGCAATACCTATATTTTGAACCTTTGAAACATATATCTTTACTATTAGAATCGGCAGGAATTTCATTATACCGAATTATATAGTTCAATTAACCGCAAAATTATTTTCAATATTGTGACGGGATTTCCTCCGAAATTTCTGGGAATCCGAAATATTGTTAGGCTGGCGCATTGAGGTCGGCGGCTTGCTTAGATGTAGTTCTCGAAGAATCTGGTCTGGTCTCGGCGGCTCTTTGACGTTCTGGAGAATTCCTAGAACAAATATCCAAGGAAGACAGCAGACGAAAAATAAATAGAAAGAATATAAATTGTAGCGTGTTTATACTCAGACAATTCAAATTCTTCTGTGTTCAAATTCACTGCATGTTGTATATGTCTACATAAACGTTTTAATTAGAGTTACCATACATCTTCCAAAAAAGTAAATAAACCAATGTTTTTTCAACTTTTTACATCGAAATTTGAGGGAAAAAAATTACTAATAACACCTAATTCCAGTTAGAAGAGTGGAAGACAATGTCATACCTGCATAAGAAGTTTCCCGATCATCTTATTTAACTAACATATGGTATCCATCACGTGAATATAATAATTACTCAAGTTTTAACCAAACATTTTCTCAAAATATGTTCTGTTTCCAATAATATTCTGTCAAGCAAAAAATAAGTTACGATATGATCAGTCTTCGTTAGTTTAATGTCTCAAACAATTAAATAACACTGGTCATTAAAAAATATGATCAAAATTTTCCTCTGATCATAACTTCTTAACTAATGCACATGTGCTCATCTCAAAGCTCACAGCTCTTCTTAGCGACTAGGGTGAAAGATTTCACCAAGATATTCCGACGGTGGGACTGTCTTATAATGGCTGATTACTGTAGGGAGTAGGGGTTTGCAAAGGTACCAGCCTGCTGCCGAACATTCAAGAAAATCATATAAAAGGGTATTGTTTGGGCGTTAATAACAAATAAATACATCTAAAAAATATATTAACAAAATGAGATTTCAATTAAATAAAAAGTAGAGGTGATACAATTAAACTAATTATTACCTTAAATATTCTTCAGAATACGTCTTAAATTTCAGGAAAAAATGTACTGTTGACAGTGTAATGAATTCTACCGACAGCTATTTGAGATCGATAGCTGTTGTAGGGCCTGAGAATGTAGAATTCTCAGATCCTACATAAAAACAACTATAGCTGAGACATAGTATGAAGTATTGTTAGGTATAAGCCCATTGTAAATGATTAGAAGGAATGGGTTCAAACTCACAAACTTTGAAAATATGATTTATTTATAGAAAACATGTCGTAGTCAAGAATTGAACTCCATGTCAGAGGAGAAGGCTAAAAAAACATATTAATTTTGAAGATAAATTGTTAAAAATCCACATGTTACGCGAAATTCTTTGCGGGATGCATGAGTTTGTGCTATTTTTTCATACATAAATCATAAGCTATTCGTTTTAACCAAATTCTTAGCAGTGTAAACTGTATGAGTGCAAATATCCTAAGGAACAACAGTTAAGGTGAAAAAAGTAAATAACATTATTTACTTTTATTTCATTCTCAGGGATTGTAATTGCGCAGTTTGCGTAAAACGTTTACTTATTGTGAAAAAATCCAAAATTTTTACAAAATGTAGATTATATCGTGTAGATTGGTACAGTTTTTGTGTTGAAAATAGTAACCTTCGAGTTTATTTATTATATAAGTAGGTGTAGGTATGTGTCTAACCAAAAGATGTGAATTACATAACTAATGTTTTTCCCAATAATTTAACGGCGAAAATAGATCTTTGGTAGTTACTTTGTATTGAGTTGTTTCTTAATAATATGTAAATAGCTTTTTATTCATCTGCCCTCCAACAAAATTTTGCGATTATTTCATTCAAACATCAATTTCTCAGAACGAAATCTATTTAATAAATATGTCACCAATGCTTTATTTAGAGAATTAAATCAAATTCTGGACAAAATAATTTTAATTACTCAATTACTAAATTAAAATATCAGGTTTTAATTTTTTCTTAACCGACGTTATTTTTTTAGATATTTGTGTCATGAGGCGATGTTACTCCATTGACAAAAACTACTTAAAATGGATTTTGGATTTTCTTGGTTATTAAAGTATATAGACCATAACGGTGTATTTTGTTTGATTAGTTTGTGTACTATTTCCATCTAAAAATATATGCACTCAAACAATTTTCAGTTTGGATATTTGTACATATTTTTCCATATCAGACTTGAATATTCTCAAATATTTATAATGTCGCAAGGCGATTTTTAAAATAAGTAGAATTATGTAAATTTACGATTTCTGCTATGAACTGACATTGTTGAAGTTCATTGTTCCAGCATTTTACTACAGCACCTAAACTTACCTTTATGACAAGCAACTGATTGCGTGAAATTATCGTTGATTCGGTCTGTATAATTATAAAATACAAAACTGCAATATACTTCAATTTCATATTTTACATTAAATTTAAAGTTACAAATCACGGCTTTTCGAAATTAACAATGATATCTGTTTTCTAACTGGCATTTTCAACGAACCTATTAAAGACTTAGAAGCAACAAAAAGCCAAACATTGAATGTGCTTTATACGAGTACTGTATGCAATGTTTATGTTATACTCAAGCGTTTATGGGTATATTAACTGAAATGCTGTGGAACTTTTGGTGTATTTTTTGAGTAAACCAACAGAGTAAAAGGAGTAAACCAAAGTAAAATAGGTAGCCCAAACAGAATAAAAGAAGCAAACCAAAGTTAAAAGAGTAAACCAAACAGAGTTTGGTTTACTTCTTGATGATGACGATTTGGAATTGTTGATACGGCATTAACTGTTTAAATAAAGGTTTGGTGATAGGGTGCAAAATTGTGTTTTTACATTTTTGGGTATACTGTTAATATATAATAGTAAAAAACACTTAAAAATGAGTTTTACATTTATTTAGAAGAAGAGGTTTTCAGAATATAATGAAATAATGAACTTTTGATTTATGTGATCAGATGGCTAAAGTCGACAAAACTAATACCGTAAGGTTAGGCACTCGGGCACTGTACCGCAAAGAACATATACATACTTATTTAGAACGACGCATTTATGTAAAATAATATTACCAGTAGTATTTTGCGTGCATCACAATCTTTACTAGGACACATCAATTGTCTCGATTCTAGTGTCTGAAGATGAAATGTTGGCACGGATTGAGAGCAATGCGCATACTAGCACTTAAGCGGTTGCTCAGGCTGCGAAAGTGAGTCGCTCTGCTGTATAGACAATCTTAACAAACTATGAATTGCAAAGATCTCAGATTCAGAATGTGCAAACTGTAATCTCAGATTACCGCAATTACTATAAATGTATTTATTCTATGGACAGGCGAAACCTTCTTCAAACGTGCTGGTGTTCAATACACAAAAAAAAGTCATATTTGGAAAGATGAAAATCCCCACGCTACTGAAAATATGGGTCACCAGTAAAGCGTTTTGTATTTAAAATTATTAAATATGAAAAGGAACAATATTTATTTCTTGTCGCCATAACTGTATCGCTCTAAATTAAACAAATAATCGTTAAATCATTCTGTACTTATAATAAAAAAATAGGTTGCACAAAATATCCATGTATTTTTACTTGATTTGTAGAACAGGGAAGTGCTCAGTTACGCAGTGACGCAAATCAATCACAATATATTTTGAAAGTCTTCAAAATTTTTTTGATGCTTTAGCTTTATACAGACTCTTTCAATATCAAGTTCTCCATAAATGATTAAGAATGTAAAGTAATGTTCATTTGCTTCTTGTCGATTCTGTAAAAAAGGCTAATGATAATTGAGATATCTCTAATAACCACACGGAAATTGTAGTTTTTTCCAAGTTTATGCAAAAACCGTTTAATTTAGGTACGCGGTTGTAACCATAACACCCCCATATTTTTCAGCGTAGAATCCACTAAGGTTGAGATAAAAGGGGTAGCGATGTGAAAAAAAAAGATTTTTCACAATTTTCGAGATAGCGGAATTCGGCGCCAATTTCTGAGAACTCAATTGTATTTTTTTGAACAGTTTCCAAAAATTTAAGACCCTTCAAATTTTAATCAGGCAAATTCTGGATATTTTTGACTTGGCCCTCTTTGTTTCCAGTTTTTTTTGTGATGGGTTGTCAAAATTTTCAAAAAAAATTAAATAACTTTCAACTGAAGCCGTTCATATTATTGACGATATTTCGATGACAGTTTCTGACAGTTGTTTCAAGTAGTTTTTAGATCCATTTGGAAACGTGATTCGTACGTTGATTATTATAGTTCTGATAAAATAGACTTACAACTATTTTTAAAACACTCAAACTAATTGTCAGCGTTTGGCATATTTCTAACGACCCAATAACCACTTGATTGACTAAAAATCTGTTGGATATGGTTGATATCTAAGAGTTTTTTTCAGCTACTTTTGTTATATCCACTCTTAGAATACCATGACAATACAGAGTATATATATATATATATATATATATATATATATATATATATATATATATATATATATATATATGATATAGGAATAAGATAAGACATATCCCAGAATTTAAATATACTTTTTGGGTTTACAAAATATTGCCTTCTTAAATAATTTCTTTCATATATGGTCATATTTAAGAGTTCAACGCAATTGTTTTGCTCCCTCGTGTGCCTCACTATTTGGGAGTAGAAATTGCAGCTTAATCAGTAAGCAAACTCACATGGTGACTAAGTTGAATGCTTTCCTAGAGTAGATATCGTTCTAATTATTATGGTATAATTGAATCTGGAGCATGAGCGATTCGTTTTATCACAAGCTGTATATATTCCATATATGTGGCTTGTTTAATGTAAATACAATTTTTAATGTTTGGACATTTTTTAAAATTCTAGTGATATAAAAAGATCATAGTCAGCCAAAGTGTGACCAACCAAGGTGAAACCTAGCCAACTTCTGATAAGAAAAGGTAGACGCTGTACTAGAATGTAGCGACGCTCGCCTCAAATTTCGTCAGTGTCAATTTATTTCATTTGACCTCTTTGCATGCGGAAGCTAACATGAAACAATTCGCTTTACCTATAGCCAGTCAAAATGTTTGCAGAGTAGGAAACATTATATCTAGATATACTGTTTGAAAAATCAGCCGTCTTGTGTTTATTTAGGAGATAACTATTTGGATTGTACTCTCAATTTTTGTTTCATAATTAAACCAGGTACATACGGTACTTGTTTTGTTACAAACTATTGGCAAACCGTGGTCACGCCAGTACCCCAAGGCTCAAGATCGAACGAAAAAGATGGCACGTAATTAGAATTGGCTAGAAGGTCTGAAGTGTATTGTGTAGTTTTTAAAGTCAATAAAGAGCAGTTAATCACGTAAAGTTAGCAACTCAGCATTTAAGTATTTAATAATATGATAATACCGTAATATGGAAAATTTTGTTGAGCTATTTTTTATAATTGTTAAGAATTTTATGTTCAAACTAGTGAATTAAGTTCACTCAGAACAAAGTGAGTATTACTACAAACCTCTACAATGGTACAAGACACAGCAAATTATTAATTAGTCTAATCTTTTTTTTATTATCCATAGCTTAGTCAACTAATATAATCTTGTATTTCAACTTCTTTCATTATATAATCTGCAATGTATAAATCCCAACTCTTCAATATGAAATATATTCTGATGCAAACTCGAGTAAGTTGCCTACAGTAGTGTAGTGAATAGAAAATTTAAAATGTTGTGCAAGATCACCAAAAAGAATTTAAAGATCAAATAAAGTTTTAGTTACCTTAAAATTTGCTAAATTCTCATGTACAAATATTCTATATTTATTATTAATTTATGAAGTTGTGAAGTGTAATTAAAACACAGTAATACTGAGACATATTTTATTGTAAATGCATTGTTGGAATGTACTGCATGATTAAAATGACATTTTGCTTACAGATCTTAAACAATACGAGGCTTAAATTAATACAAATAACATATGTTTAATACCATTTTGTTTTCTACTAAGTAATTATTATTATGGCCTCTTGTTATTTGGTATTCTGCATTTTCGTTAATAAAAAAACCATTAAAACATGGAAACTAGCCACCTTCAGTTATAATTTAACATTACAACTACATACATTATAGGACAAACTGAAGATGACGAAAATATAAATATTCACAAAATAAATAATAATTTACATTGATTAGAGCATACCGGTCGTACCCCATAGGGGCCAAAAGAATACTGTACACTGATTTCGAAAATAATACAAAAAATTCTTAAATTATAACAAAATAAATTATAGTATAAAAAAATTCATTTGTACAAATACATACATTCTAGCATATTTTTTTATCATTCACAAACATTTTAGACTACAATATACAATAAGCAGTCAAAATTGAAAATGATATTCATAATTGTATTTGAAAATTCTACTAATATCTCCGGCTTAAACAAACATTTATGTATAGATATTAAAGCACAATGTTCTATATTTTAATCAAAGCGTTTTTCGCTAATTCTAAATCCAGATGATTCCAATGAAATTATATATATATATATATATATATATATATATGATTGGATTTCATACATATACATGTATATGTATGTATGTATTAGATGGTTTCCGGGATTCATCCGCGTAGTTGATAACTGTCCCTGCCGGGAAAATGACGACGTTTCGGCAGAGTCACATCTGCCCTCTTCAGGTCGGTTGGCATAATTCTCGTAGTCTTCTGCTTTCGCTTCTAGTTACTCAGTATTCGAGTAACTAGAAGCGAAAGTAGAAGGCTACGAGAATTATGCGAACCGACCTGAAGAGGGCCGATGTGACTCTGCCGAAACGTCGTCATTTTACCATCGATCCCGGCAGGGATCAGTTATCAACTACGCAGATGAATTCCCGGAAACCATCTAATACATTTAGTGCCCGCGAAAACTTAAAAACAAATATATATATATATATATATATATATATATATATATATATATTACAAATATTTGTTTAATAGTCTCATATACTAAAGTAATTATGGAGATAAGGGATATTGACTACTACTTTTTGGTGAACTCTTTATTCAAAAATCCGAGCTTTCGGAACTGTTTGTTCCTTCTTCAGATTCTAATGCTAGAAGTTATATCAAACATTAATTTATATAATTTCTATACCTGATAGTTGTTAACTTACAATGTGAGGTTTAAAAGGTAATTTCAGGGGCTTGTTAAACATTACAAAACATACTCTATTTACAGCAAGGATTACATTAGTAATAAAATTTTATTTGTGTTGTTATTAATAGTTCATTGTTCGTATGACATTTGGGCTGTCAACGTTCATTCATCTATCTGTCCATCATAGAACTCATGAAACCGCTTTTAGAGTAAGAAGGCATAGACAACACTCAATTGTTGTACATCTGATTTTTTATTGATTGGATTATTTTGATCAATTAATAAAAAATCAGATGTACAACAATTGAGTGTTGTCTATGCCTTCTTACTCTCAAAGCGGTTCCATGAGTTCTATGATGGACAGATGGATGAATGAACGTTGACAGCCCAAATGTCATACGAACAATGAACTATTAATAACAACACAAATAAAATTTTATTACTAATGTAATCCTTGCTGTAAATAGAGTATGTTTTGTAATGTTTAACAAGCCCCTGAAATTACCTTTTAAACCTCACATTGTAAGTTAACAACTATCAGGTATAGAAATTATATAAATTAATGTTTGATATACCTTGTAGCATTAGACCCTGAAGAAGGAACAAACAGGTCCTAAAGCTCGGATTTTTGAATAAAGAGTTCACCAAAAAGTAGTAGTCAATATCCCTTATCTCCATAATTACTTTATATATATACACCAATTTACCAGATTCGTTATTAGGATCCGGGAAACTTGTGCCGGGAACAGTAAAACGTTTGATGCAAGGTCCCCGGATTACCGGGTTGGGTTTGCGATCCTTATCTACTATTCGTAAGATTTTGCACAAAACTGTATACAGGATGTTTCAAAAAAACATGGCATGCTTGCTAGGACCGGTAAAGGAGCCAAAAATAAGTGAACTTTACCCATGAAAATTATTCCCAACTGTTTTCGAGATACAGGGTATTAAAAAATATTATTTTATACACTTTTTTGACAATTACTTAGAAACTACTGACACCCTTGTAATGAAATTTTTTAGAATGTTTTGTTAAATCTGGAAAATCTGAACATTCTATTGCTATATCTGACATTCAAAGAGGGCGCTAGTTACATGATTAATAGAGAGTACTGAATTGTAATTTTTTTGAGGTTATGGTTTTAGGTCGACATTTTACATGTAATTGACCACTGACACTCAGAATTAAGTTCCACTTTAATAATTTAACTAATAATGCCTTAAAGTTTTTGCCTAACATTACAAAGAGTCCCTTCATTTTTAAATAAAAATATTTGGAAAACGGTACACAATATAGAATTTTATAAGGAATTCCTTTATGGTGTAAAATTGAATAAAGAATAATTATGTGAAAAATTTCGACCTAAACGAAAAAGTTACAATTACAAGTAGTCTATATTAATAATGCAACTAGCTCCCTCTCTGAGTGTCAGATATAACAATGAAGTGTTCGGATGTGCGAGCTTTAACGAAACATTCTCAAAAAATTTCATTACACTAGCGTCAATAATTTCCAAGGAACTGTCAAAAATGTATATAAAAAAAATATTCTTTAACACCTTGTATCTCAATAACGGAGGCAGTTAGAGATAATTTTTCTGGGTAAACCCCAATTTTTAGCTATACTTCATGGCCTAGTAAGTACGCCAATTTTTTTTAGAACGCCCTGTAAGTAAATTCGTTTAATGATATTATAGCTTTAGCATTTTCATTAAATCCATATAATGAGTTTAATTGCCCAGAAGCCAGGAAAATTCGTTTTTTGTGTTTATTAAGCAACTAATATCAATCACGTTTGACAAGAGCTTTCCTTATTCCACCAAACAATTGTCATATGAGTAACTATGTAGTAATATTTGCCAGACGCAAGGAAAAATTTTGAAAGAAACATATCACTAAAAATATTATTATAATCATCTGCACTTTGCACAACCTTAACCTTTTACAAATTTTGATGAATTGTAGGAGTATCGTCAGTGTAATAGATGAAATTTTGAAATAATTCTAAGTAAATATAGGCAATTTATCCTGTTTAAAACGCAACTAATCAACAAAAGTGTATAATATGAACCCCTTATTATATAGAATAGACTGATCTGAACATTTCTGTATCAAAACAATGGCACAACTCTATTAGAAGTTAAAGGTTTTTGTTCTGTATTATGCTGAATTAATACGATTACTGTACTGGTATTTACTCCAATTTTCAAATTTACATACTTTCACATTTAAAATTGTATTTAAATAAATTAACTAACAAACTCTAATAGTAACCAATTATAACAACGAATTTTTGAATCTCAAAGTTAATAGTAATACAAGGTAATTGTTTATTACAAATAAATTCATAAGTAGTTTTAAAAAATAGACAATATTGTCATAACAAATCAATTTGTTATCATTTTTAAACTAATTATTTCTCATCAAAATCATCGGTACAAGTCTATTACTTTCCATTTTGACTGTTCATTATAGACATTATTGTTTAGCATATTATCAAACGTTATTGTTAAATATCGTGCTCCCTGTTTCACGCCTACATATATTTCTCAGTTCTTGTGTTGTCTCTAAACCATGTGAACATACCTCAAACCAGGATGAGATACAGGATCCTTTATTTAAAAACGCTGCTGCTTTGTTTTCCATATCTTGGCGACATTTTCCGTGCCTCTTATGGTGCTGTGTATTAGTACTGCATTTTGTTTTTAAAAACTTGCCATTTTTTCTAAACATCATTTTTGAAGTGTTCCTAATGGCTGCTACTAGCTCGACGTGGGTAGACTTGTCGTATCTCGCAACGATTTCACGAAATTTGCACGTGTCCGTTACGTTCCTATAGTCCTGAAACAAAGAAAAACATTTTAGCTTAATCAAATAAAACTTATTGTGAAATGCTCAGATGATTATTAATAGTAAATGTATGTTATAATAAACTTTAACACAATGCTAATATCATATTACAGACCACGCCTGCAGATATCATGTTTTTCTCAGAAATCCAAATCGTCAGCATTGAAACAAAGTATTCTTGGGATAAGACTCTAACAATTGTTTCACTGCTGACGAGGCGTCTGCAGTAATATTATAAATACAGGACCCTCATGTTTTCAAGGAACATTATTGTATTAACTTTTCATATACGAGTATCTAGTTCAAGTAAATTTTGTAACTCAGTTTTTGAAATAAAGTTTTTTTTAAAAAATTAAGATTTGAGTGAACGATCTAACAAAATTGGTGTCAGAAGTGGGATTCATCCGTCAACGTCGTGTGAACAAGAGTATTCTAACACACAACGGTGGGTCCTAATCCTTAAAAGCGGAAGAACCAAACAAGGGCAGTCCTCACTTGAAGAAGTTAAGAACAAGACTAGTTCCTAATGATCCTTCCCAAACTGTAAGTACGATAATATTGAGTCTGTACAAATTGTTTTATTTCATTGTGTTTCAATTATTATTATTATTAATTTTTACATCTCGCATAATACCATTTTTTGATTTATCTTATTTTAAATATTATTATCAATACCCCATTTGTTCCAAATATATACACACGTTTATATTTTACCCATCAAACATGCCAAACGAAAGTGACAGAAATTTTGATCGCACTCAATCAGCCGATCCTACTGAGGATCCGGTAGAACAAATTGAACCGTACAAACTTTCCGAAATATTTTCCGTAGTCCCGGAGTACGATGGCAACCCGATTATGCTATCAAACTTCATAAATTCTTGTGATACTGCTTTCCGAATGGCAACAGGTGAACAAAAAATTTTAGTAACTCTAGATTTTAAAAATAAATTGCGAGGACGCGCCGCGGAATTGATTAATTCTAGAAATCCCGTAATATGGGGAGAAATTAGAAATTTGTTAGGAACTCATTTTGGAGACCTTGGAGATTTATCCTCTTTAATTGCTGATCTTCAACGTATACGAAAATTGCCTAACGAATCCCCTTTAACCTTTGTTTCTTGTCTACAAAGCCACAATGCAAAAATGCATTCCGTTATCAACCAACAGCGCATGACATTTGAACAAAAAACAGCACAGTCCCAACTAATCGAGACCATGACATTGAACTCGCTATTAGCAGGACTAGAACCAAAAATCGGACAGATAATAAGAGCCAATAACCCTCCAGATATCTTAACAGCAGTCACTCGAATCAAACGAGAACTTCAACTGAGTTATTTCCAAGACCAAAAATTCTCAGGCCAAAGAAATTCAGTACCCGTCACACGAAAACCAAATCAAGGTGTTATTCCTAAAACTTGTAATTACTGCTGTAAACCAGGGCACGTTTTTAACGAGTGCCGAGCACGACAATATGCTCAAAATCCTCAAAACTTTCAACCAAGGAATTATCAAAATTCAAACGCCCCTGCTCGACAAACACCTCCGACGCAAATATTCTCTAACAATCAGGCGTCTGTAATCAGACCAAACCCGAACTACCAAAGACCCGAATTTCAGAGACCTCCAAACTTTACAAGAAACTCACCAAATGCTCCGAAAACTTCGAACAATAATTTCAATACTGCTAGAACTCAACATTTTAACTCAATGGCTAACAATGACTACTATTGTAACCCTTCTACAAGTGATGTTTTCATGACCAACGATAGCTCTGATCAAAAATGGCAATTTAAAAATCACTATGCAGATTATCAATGTTATAATCCACCTGAATACGAATTTTATGAACAAATACCTCAATCGCACCCTGATCAATATCAGGATTTTCTTCAAACTCCATTAGAAGCGAAACCCCCTTTCAACAGCCAACACGACCAAACAATGACGCAGCTCGAATCACAAATTCAAGCCCTAAACCTGAACAATTTCGATCCAACAATAAACTTTCCGGAACAAAGGTTCCTATGAAACCTCTCCTATCAGTAAATTCGAAAAATCTCTATTACATTAAGGACGTAAGTGGTGTATTTAAAATCCTGATCGACACTGGTGTCGGTCTTTCAGTCTTTAAACCATCCACTTGTAAAAACTACAGAAACAGACAACCAGAAAATGTAACTATTCAGGGCATAACGAACGAAAAAATTTTAATTACTGAATCAGTACTAATACCATTTACCGATGAAGATCCACACAAAGTTTATATTCATGACTTAGAAATAGACTTTGATGGCTTACTCAGATCTGACTTCCTAGACCACTATGAATGTGTTATTGATATTAAAAACAAAATGCTTATCACTAACTTCAAAACGATCCCACTATTTAAAATAACCGACAACAACTTGACTGAAATAGCACAAGAACGTGTCATTAATAAAATTCCTCTCGAACCAATGGTAGAACAAGTCGTAAAATTAAAAAGCCCATTATGAAACACGGAAGCAATTCTCCTCGCGTGTGAGACTGAAAAAGTAAAACTACCCAACGCACTAGTCCGTATAGACAAAAACGGCGACTTTCTAACAACCGTTGTAAACGTTAACGCCATACCCAAGACTGTCACTCTCCCTGAACTTTTGTTCGAACCAATAGAAGAATTTACTATTAACAACTTAAACACTTACAACGAAAACGAAAGCTCAAATAAACAACATCTGAACGAAGAAGAAAGAGAACTCATTACAAACCTGTGCATGGGATATTCAGATATTTTTTACATCGAGGGAGACAACCTAACGTTTACTAATGAAATCAAGCATCAAATAAACACTAAAGAAAGCAAACCAATTTTCACCAAATCCTACCGATACCCACACATTCATAAAGAAGAAGTGAAAAACCAGATGTCAAAAATGCTCAAGCAAGGAATCATCCAACCATCGACTTCACCCTGGTCATCCCCAGTATGGGTCGTGCCAAAAAAAATGGATGCCTCCGGGAAACCGAAATGGCGAGTGGTTATCGACTACCGTAAACTTAACGAGTTGACAGTGGACGATAAATACCCACTACCCAATATCTCGGATTTATTGGATCAGCTAGGGAAGTGCCAATACTTCACAACCCTAGACTTGGCGTCCGGATTTCACCAAATCGAGATAGACCCCCAGGACGTCCAGAAAACAGCATTTACGGTAGAGAACGGGCATTACGAGTTTGTGCGTATGCCATTTGGGCTGAAGAACGCTCCATCTACCTTCCAACGGGTGATGGATAACATCTTAGTAGGTATTCAGAACGAACGCTGCTTGGTATATATGGATGATATAATTGTATTTAGCCCCTCAGTCCATGAACACATCAACCGGTTAACTGAAGTATTCAAAAGATTAAGGAAAGCTTACTTGAAAATCCAACCGGACAAATGTGAGTTCCTTCGAAAGGAAGTCGCATACCTCGGGCATGTAATAACACCTGAAGGCGTGAAGCTCAACCCGTCTAAAATAGAGTGTGTCAGAGATTACCCCGAACGAAAAACTGCCAAAGACATTAAATCGTTCCTAGGCCTCTGCGGTTATTACCGAAGATTTATAGCAAACTTCGCTAAGATCGCAAAACCACTTACCCGATTACTACAAAAGAACGTCAAATTTCATTTCGATAAAGAATGTGAAGAATCTTTCAAAACTCTGAAACAAACTTTGATCACATCACCCGTGCTAATTTATCCGAACTTTGAAGAGCCGTTCGTGTTAACCACGGACGCAAGCGCATTCGCTATAGGAGCGATTCTATGTCAAGGGCCAGTCGGTAAAGACCTCCCGATCGCTTACGCATCCCGAACTTTGTGTAATGCGGAAGTGAAATATTCGACCATAGAGAGGGAACTTTTAGCCATTCTATGGGCGGTCAAGCACTTTCGACCTTATTTGTACGCGAGAAAGTTCAAACTTCTGACGGATCACCGCCCCTTAACCTGGCTGTTCTCCATCACAGACCCGGGAAGTTGACTCGCCCGATGGCGCCTGAAATTGGAAGAATATGATTACGAAATTCTGTACAAACCAGGAAAGACCAACAAGAACGCCGACGCACTCTCTAGGATAAAAATAAACCACTTCCAAGAGTATTCAAACTTCCAAACAAGAATTCTTTGCGGTAACGAAGACGATCCCATGGAAGCAGAACCATCTTCGGTGAAAATTGAGGATGAAGAACAAGGAGCGCCAGACAACGACCAAAACGAAGCCGAACGAATCCATGAAGAATTTAAAACCTTTGTGAACCTTTACAAAACAAAATCCATCATAGACTATTCAAAAATTGAATTCACTAACGGACAACTACTCGACAAAACTAACAAAAACATTATTACCTTCTTTTGGCAAAATAAACTACAAGACTTTCACGAATTTATAATGGATGACATTTTCGAGGAAAACATAGACTTTGAACCCGACAAAATCAACAAATTCGCAAGCAAATCCGTTAAAGACAGGAAGTATTTTATAATTGCCCTTCCTTATGACCCAGAAGCGGTAGCAGAATATCTTTTCTATGTCATTTTCAAAAATCAACATGAATTAGACCTTAACACAACATACTGTATTGAAAATAATCTCGAACTCCCGATCTTAGAAATTTTCTCTTTCATTTTCTCAGAAAAAGATATTAAACTTAGAGTCTGTCAAAACAGTCCAAACACCGACTACTGACCAAATTCCACTAATAATAGAACAGAACCATTGTGGAAAAGCCAATTTACACCGAGGTGTTAATGAAACCCTCAGAAGAATCCGACAAAACTTTAACTGGACTGGGATCATAAAAGATGTCGAAACTTTTATAAAGAATTGCGAAATTTGCCAAAAGGTGAAAATTTGCCGGAAAAATCTCAGTACGCCCCTAGTAATCACAGAAACCCCAAAGGCTCCTTTCGAGCGCATTAATATCGATATATTCGAAACACCGACAAGAAACTACGCCTTGACAATACGTGACAAATTAACAAAGTTTACACAAGCTTATGCCCTTAGCGACAAAACTGCGAAATCAGTAGTAGCAACACTTTTGCTATTTTTCCAACATTACGGCACACCGTTACGTATTCATTGCGATTTAGGAAAAGAATTTGAAAATAACTTAATGAAAGAATTGTGTTCAATGTTCGACATCAAACTTACCTTTTCGAGCGTGAGCCACCCCCAATCTAATGGCTCCCTAGAGAGATTTCATGCCACCTTAGGAGAAATGATTCGTGCCCATCTAGCTGAAAACCCGGAAGAACATCCCTTCAACATACTAACGTATGCTATCATCTGCTATAATAATACCAGAAACAAAACACACGGGTTTACCCCGTATGAACTCCTGTTCGGACATACGACTTGTCGCGTACCAGAAAAACTGTACAACGAGAAAACTCTCATGACTAAATATGTTAGAGACTTAAACAACAGAATCTCATATTACTACAAAATTGCTAGAGAAAAAACACAAGCACAAAAGGGAAAAGCTAAAACCCGATTTGACCAAAACATACACACCCAACGACCCGAATACAAACCCGGTGACAAAGTATACGTCCGCGGAACACAAATTACTGACAAATTACAATACAAATTCAACGGACCTTACGAAATCTTAGAAGTTTACGACAATTCGGCTATGTTAGTGAACTGGAAAACCAGACAAAAAACAAAAGTAAACTTCGACAAGTTAAAACCATACTTTGAGACTTAAACAAAAATTCATTGCAGGCTCCTCTTGGTTGTCGCAACGGCCTGTGCTCAATAGTCGGTCCAACTAATCAATAACACCATCGGCATATTTTATCACGAAGAATCTCTTTTAAGAATATCCAATGATAAATGGAAACTACTTGTATACAAGGACTTAGAACCAATTAAAATCGCTCTGGATAAAAATGATAAAATACTTTCTAATCTGGTCGATACTTTAAGGCAAAACACACCACGCATGGTAGCTTTTAACACAGAAATCAGAACTCATTACAGTCTCCTAAATCAAATATCGCGAGACTTAAACTTAAAATATCAAGAAATATTTGCAGACACAAAAATTAATAGAATTAAAAGAGGATTATTTAACGGAGTCGGTACATTTTGGAAAGCAATCACTGGAAATCTGGACTCATCAGACAGTGACTATTTCAATGATTGTATTAATAAAATCTCTCACGACGAAATTGAATTAGAAAAACTAATGAAAATCAAATTTCTGTTACGACGTCTTTCATAAAGAACTTCAATATGACCATCCAAAATCTTCAAATGGATGAAGAAACTTTTAACAAAGATATTCAAGAAATCGAAACCGTCCTTTATCATATTTCAGACACAACTTCCTATCTAGACGCTAAAGCAAAAGCCCTAGAAGTTTGCGAACTATTAATGGAAAGTTACCTATTCCTACAGACCAGTTTAAATAATATTTTAAATTCAATTACCTGTGCAAGACTTCACATAATTCATACTGCCATAATAACTCCTAAAGACCTTGTGAATTCCCTTCAGGAAATTTCACATACATTATGTAAAAGCAACCTTCCACTACAAGTTTCACTCAGTACTGTTGCCCAGTACTTAGATATTATGGACCTTGAAGCTTACCAAACAGATCCAAAAATAGTTTTCATTTTGAAAATCCCTTTGATAGACCCCGAGATTTATACCCTGTATCGTCTTTTTCCGATTCCAATACCTAATGCGAGAACCGGACTTCACCACATTCTCTTAACCTTCCAAAAATATATAGCTAAAGATGACGACTCACTAATATACGTCTCCCTTAAAAACCTTGACTCCTGCAAAAATATTGAACCTTCAACCAAAATTTGTACAAACAAGGACGGCTTCTTCGCCACTCAGTAGAACTACCTGAATCCTGCCAATCATCAATAATCCTCGCAGAGGGTTATAATATCCAGGAAATAGCAACAAACCTCTGGTTAATCTCGACATCAAAATTGGTTCCAGTAACGATCAAATGCGTTAATCAAGACCCAGTGACTATTATCATAAGAAATAATTCATTATTCAAGTTACAACCGAAGTGCAGCTCTTTTGTCGGAGACATTAGAATTCATTCGAAGTCCATTTTAAGTGACAAAAAGAACATCACCTATAGGAATCAACCAATTGACATTCCTTATGAGTGTTGTGAAAATGTTCCAAACAGAAAACATTTACTCGACCTAAAGCCACTGAAGTTAAATAAGCTGGATACAGAAGACCTAAACGTCGCCCAGTACAAGCTCAGCCAGTACTCAGACGAACTTGATAAAATGTTAAAACGACCCTTTGTCACGAAACACATTTCTTGGTTCGTTTATGTGACAATTACCATCATCATCCTGCTCGTGGCCCTTTACCTTTTCTGTAAATGCAGAAAAAGAAATCCAACCAGACTTAGCATCGAGACTCGGAACTACCCAGGAGACCTCCGAATCCACCATACCCAGGCTGCAAAAGATTTTCCATGCCAAGAATCTTCCCCCGACGCAGACCAACCCTCCGACAAGAACACGAAGAGGAAGATATCGAACTGTAAATATTTTATCAATTATTTCATTTTATTATAACTTATTTTTATATATTTTTATATACACTTCAGTTTCACTTTTATTTTTTTTATGATCATGACTTTTATATTGTATTGTATTTTGTTTTATTATTTTTATGTATAATTTTAATTTGCAAAAAGTTGCTGCAAAGCACCAACTTTTTCAATAAGGGGAAAGTTGTTATATGAAACTTTAACACAATATTATCATATTACAGACCACACCTGCAGATATCATGTTTTTCTCAGAAATCCAAATCGTCAGCATTGAAACAAAGTATTCTTGGGATAAGACTCTAACAATTGTTTCACTGCTGACGAGGCGTCTGCAGTAATATTATAAATACAGGACACTCATGTTTTCAAGGAACATTATTGTATTAACTTTTCATATATGAGTATCTAGTTCAAGTAAATTTTGTAACTCAGTTTTTGAAATAAAGTTTTTTTAAAAAAATTAAAATTTGAGTGAACGATCTAACATGTATAAAGTAAATCTATCACGTAAGAGTTATAAACGTTAGCAAACTTAAAATCTTACAATTCTTTATATATCTAATCATCAAACTTCTGATAGTTTCCAGATTTCAGGTTTATGAACTGATAGTTGCTTGGCAACATGAAAAATAACCTTGAAAGCTGGGTGACAAAATTTGTAGATGATACTCTGCTAATATTGCTTGTCTTTAATATTTTTTATGTAGGTACCTAATTACTGTTGATGTGTACCCGATAGAACACTACGAAAAAATGTGTGATTAGATGTTGCGGATTTAGTAACAATGCTGGTTCAAAAAATATCTAATAAACGAAGGACCTTTGGCAGATCAATCGATATAAACAATGTAAAGTCGCGAAAGAAAGTCACCAATTAACAGTTAATCTCTAACTTTATGTCGAAACCCTAAGAGGGTTGAGTATTCTTAGTTCTCCTGTCTTCTCAGACTGGTCTCGATGGTAGCAACAGGGCTTTTTAATGTCCTTAAACTTAAATCTGGGTGGTCAAATTTACAAACAAAAAAGGATGGCGACGAACACTGTCCCTCGATTGCATAAACAAAAAAACATTTTCGTAACCAGGGAAGAAACAATTATAGCGCTCCTGTAGGAGAATTAAAAAGCGGTAAAATGTTATATAACTCACAAAATCGGAACACAAAAAATAACAAAATAATAAATGCGTGCGTATTGTGCGGCGTAAGAAAAGCACGTCTCTGAAGTTTAATCTTATTTAGGCGCATAAAAGGTACGAAATGTAAATTAGCATTGACGCGATGGAATCTTTTTAAAACGGTGCAAAGTTTAAAAATCAATGAACTAATTCAATCAACCTTAAACATTGACCATAAACAGAAGTGCGAGAACAGAGCTTTAGAGGAGGTAGCTTCAAAGTACCACTTGCAGTCTTAACTGTAGCAACACTTCCAACACCATCACCTCCAGAATTGATGTCAATAATGCGCCCTAAAGGCCAATTTAAATGAGGGGAGTATATTGCTTCACAATAACAAGAGTACCTGCCTTAACCACCTCTGCGAGATCAGTACATTTGCTCCGTTGTTGAAGAGTTTGTAGATATTACTGCGACCAACGTTTCCAGAATGCATAATGCAAACGACTAAGTACCTATCATCTGTTTAGACAATTAGACCGGACATATGACAAATCAAAATCAGGAGGTGCTGTCAAAGGTTCCATTATAAGAAACGTTTCAGGACTCAAGGCGATAAGATCCATGGATCATTTCCCTAAGCCTATAATTTTAGAGATACCCCCTATCAATAAAAATTCTTCTCTGATATAAGCTAATATTTAACTTAAAATATTCATTATGATATGCCAGTTTGACATTTTGCTCATGTTTATTACTTATAGGGTTTTTTGCCAATTTTATGACAACCCCATTTCACGCTTTGTAAATATATGGAACTACCTCCGGATCTTCCCCACAGAATACAATTATAAGCCATCCCAATCGTGAAATCTGTGAAATAAGTGACCATTCCTAAAATATCAGAATACCTTACTAGCTCGTTATCTCGGATGTTCTGTAAGACTGTGTACTTTACATCATCAAAAAATAACCGTGATTAACTCGAGATCTTTCTTTAAACTATTGAAATCGGTTTACCAGTTCTCGAATAATAGTGAATAAACCATACTCATCCATATAGAACCTCATTTACTCGACCTAAAAGAAAGATGGAGGTTCTCCATTCGTTGAGACATTTGTTATATATATTTACAAAAAACTGGAAGACGGTTTTGCCGTTCTGTATAGTTTAAAACTACATTCATATAATTTTCTATGGCATGAAGCATACCGTTTTTAAGAAGATTGAATAAAACAAATATTAAGGTTACCAATAAATCTTGACAGTTGCCTTTAAAACAGCATAAGCAATGAGCTTAATCCTCTAAGGTAGGATATATATTGAACGGTAAGGAAAAATATTTAAATCAAAATAAAATTATTATATAAAAGGATTTCATATACCCGTCAAGATCAGTTTAGAATAGCGCACAAAAATACAACAAATATAAATAAACATAAAAGTTTAAGTTAAAATTGTCAAATACGAACTAATTAAACACATATATAATTTCTGTTGAAATACTTTATATCAGGAAGGAAAGAAAACGTTAAGTATTTATTTTATTGTTTTCTGAAATGTGATGGTAATTATTGTACTACCCTATAATTTCTAACTTAGTTAACCAAACAATGCAACTATCTACCGGACTTGCTTTGATACCCTGCGGAAAACAACACCTATGTTCAAGCCCATATTTAAACCGGTGTCCTCTGAATGATGATTGGACACACCCAAAGTCCCATTTTGATGCTGTTTTTTGCCCTAAGGCGCTATAGGAAATAGAGCAGTAAATAAATTTCAAACAGGTAAAGAAATCATTCGACAAGGTGGACTATTCTAAAGTACGACTACGTTCATAGGATAAGTCTTAAAATGGAAAGTTGAACGGACTCAAGCTTTTCATTGTTTATTTATAACTTATACAATTTCTGCTATGCATTACTTTATCACATAGTGAATGTAAGTTTGTATTTAAATCTTAATTAGGTTATGTATTGCCAAACAGAAAATCACAAATACAATGTGATTTAAACTATATGTTTAATATTTTGCTATGTATACTTTATCAAATTTAATTGGATTTGTAGTAATTGAAGTAACCATACTACTACTGGTCATTTTAATACACATCTCCACAACTGAAATTTGAGCCAACTGTTCAACGAGTTTCAATATTACTATTTCTAGCAAAAATTAATTAGATATTTCCGATAATTCTTTAAACATTTATTTCTCAATCTTTGGACACTTTCACATAATTTACGATTTACTCGATACAAATAAAACCAGTCCGGTAGCAAATGCTGACAAAACGACAAAAACTAATAATACCTAAAAATATTATTACAAACAATTTTTTATTGTTATAAATAAGTATTTGGAGTGACTGTTTAAGAAGGTTTTTTGGGAATATCTAGGGGTAAACAATTAAAAATAGCAAGAGCGACAATTAAGCAGAGAAATAAATCAGCAAGTAACAAAATTGAGCCCAACAAGTACCTCTGAAGTCAGAAATTATGAGAAAGAGAGAAGTAACTAAAGATGAATCAGTTACAAGCTGCTGTGGAAACACAAACCACGGAATTAAAGAAAAAACCGTTTATTTATAAAGTGAAGTTACTTCCTGTGGACCCAGTTCTTGTATTTTTTAGAATTGTAGTCAACAAGCCAATACTCTATAAAGGTTTTGTTAAGATTTTATTGGGGGACGTTCAAGAATTAATTAAACCCCCTCTAATAAGATGACAAGATGTAAGAATTTTTTCAAAGATTTTACAATTTCAAGAAAGAGATGTCACTTAGATTAAACGAACAAAATAACGAAAAGGTACGTTATCTCGGTTCCGTAAATACAATACATTATACGGATGCCCTTATAATATCACTGCAGATTTCTCTCTCCTTCACATCGAAGCAAATTTCTCTGGATGGAAAATATTGAAATTTGGTATCAGTGTATAATTTGGAGTACATATCGTAAATGAAATTTTGATTCTAGGAGTGTTTCTGGGATGAAAAATTTAAACAATCGACCACCCCCCCCTTTTCAACGAAACTATTCAGCCTGAAATTTTGATAAAGTAGGGAATATAGAACGTTGCCCGAAGTTTACAGTAAAAATAAGGAGAAACCAATAAATTTTGGGAGGCAAATTATAAAATTAAATTAAAAATTTTAAAAATTTTAATTGTATCATTTTAAAAATAATTAGTTTAAAACAAATTAACAAAAATATACAAAAAATTACCCATTCTCCCAATTACCTCCGAAACTATAAGAAGTAAAATTTCAAAACAAATAGAGATATAGGGCATTCCCTGAATTTTATCGAAAAAATAAGGAGAAACACCTAATATTAATTTTGGGGGTCAATTACAGTATTAAATGCAAAATATAAAATTTAAAAATATAAATATTTAAAACAAAAATTTTAAAAAATACCCATTCCCCTTATCTCAGAACAATATAATTAAAATTAAAATCGAGAACAATAAACACATGTTCAGAGGAGCAAAGTATGGACATGTATTTTTTAGATATTGAGTTTTTAAGATGAAGCCTTCTCCTAGACCTTTTTCCTCTTAACCATGTTGCCTACAAATTATCATATTCAAACCAATGCATTTCATAATATAATTTAAATTAATTTAATAATTTTCAATAAACTAATCGTTTTAAAACTGAAAAAGGGATTTATTCATTATAATCATTTACATAGCGTAGTGGGTGGTAAAAAGAAGACTCGGAATATGAAATGTGACAGTTCTATAAAATACGAGGTGTTCTCTAGAAAATTTAATTCAAACTTGGCTATTAAAAAATCTGAACGAGTGACTAAATTTCAGTTGATCTTTTGATCAGCGTTTTCCAGAGTTAACACGTCACTAATGACGTTCGAAAAACTCGAAACCTATGACTTCAATATCAAACTTCCTACTTTGGGTCGATCATTATCATACAAATTCAACTTATTAGCATTTCACTAAACAAATTACCCTATCAAACGACAAAATATATTTATGTAAATATTCACTGACATATTTATATTTTTATTCGTTTAAATGGTACTAACAGTAATTCTCATGGTCAGTTTACAACTATAAGGGTATAAGATATCAAAATTCAATTAAACTTTTAGTCAGTCGTAGGAATTTGACAAAATATTACCTTTCGACAAATTTTTACCAAACATATTAAATTTCCAATATAAGGATCATCTGTTACTTGTAATGATTTGACAAATTAATTGAAATATATTGGTCAGCAAATGGTTTAAGGTGACAGCCTTCTACTACATTTTTTCTTGGTTATATAATTTTTATAGTACTCGAATACGAGCAACAATTCAAAGATAACTGCCATTGCAGTTGTCAATGAATGATTTCAAGTTAAGTAACAAATTATTTAATTCATTTAAATCCATATTTAAAACAACAATGAAATCATGTGTAATTAGATTTATAATATAACTTCAGCTAGAAGCTAGAGTTTGTAAAGAAAACAAAACAAAAACCCCTTATACCACTCTTGCCGATATGCATTAATAACCAATAAAATCCAAAATACATAATAAGCAAATTATTGTCAGCAATGTCGCGTAATACTGTCGTACGTAACACATAAAACCTATAAATTTTATTCAGTATATGTGTGAATATAATTGTTTTGTCGAGACTAATTTATTGAAGTAAATAAAACAATTATGATATATTTCTGGAATAGAGTTCGGTCTCAGATATTGGTTTTTGGAAAAAAATTCGAAAAATTATGTTAAAGGGCAGAAGGTTGCTATTTAGATATTATTTAGAAATACCACGATACAAAGTAACTATATGAAAAGGCACAATTTGTTCTTTATTACCATTGATCATGGGTTCGACCTAGACGTTTGGAAAAGTGGTTTGTCATTGTTGTAGTTACTAAAGCCATAAAATCTGTTTTGTATCTACATCTGAAGCTCCAGAAGACTATTCTCAATTATTTAACGTATAATAACCAGTTGAAGTTGAGCTATGGCCAAGTACCCTACTGTCGCTGATTTCTAAATAGGCTAGCTAAGCCACAGCCTTCATCAATCAATTTTCGCAAGCAACGATTTTTGAATGCACAATATTTTTCCAGGGACAGGAAAAAAACTGATGGTAACTTCGCTTAAGATTCTCAATAATAGGCCGCACGGTAGAGTATTGTTACAGTTTTTTATATTTGCGATTATTAGCTTTTTCTATTCATTTCAATATAATGTAATTTCTAAGGAAACAATGTTTCATTACGACCATTCTCTTCTTCATAAAGGTTGATCGATTTTCTTATTGACATAATGCTATGTGATTACCTACCCTTGCCGATATATAACAGTTGAACTATTTCCAAATACATTTCAACACCTCTTATTGTTCGTTGCTTCTTTTCTTCCGTTTTTGCAGAACAAACAACTTAATGAAAAGGAGACGTTGGTGAGACAGGAAATTCTTCACAATGATTACATGAAATAAGAAGAGCGTTCATTCGATTGAATTTGAAGTTGAAGATACAGAAAATAACTTTGAAGGAGACAAGAATAAAGCAAAAATATCTGCTTGAAATATTTTAAAAATTGAATAAACCGTGATAATGAGGATTGCTAAGGTTTGGGCTAGTGAAACATTTCTGAAAAATTCATCTGCAACTGTAGCAACAATCAATAGAACAGAATACTTTGTTAATAGAATAACACGAAGTTTTCCCAAAAACTCAACTTTCAGACAGTTTAACTAATTACCAGGTAAGTACTTGCAAAATATTAATATCCACATATCTGAAATTATGAATTTCCATGTCTGCGTTATCAAAATACGTTCTCATGGATGTTAAAAGTTCAACTAGAAATAATTGTGAAGATAACTATAATAAGATATAATCATATCCGTCAATGCATATCAATGTCTAGATATAGAATAATGTGTTTCTAAGTGATTGTTTTTACAAGTAGTTTTCAGCAGACAGTAATCGATAAATAGTTTTAGAGTTATTACTTGAAAATTCTTTATATTTGGAATGAAATTGTATTTTGATATTATCAGATAGGCACGGAACAATGGAATCTAAGTCAAAACAAAAATGAACTTCTTGACTTGACGTCATAATACAATATTGGCCGCTTGTCTTGTCACACCAGTGTAGGGCATAAATTCGAGAATCAGCTGGTGCTTAGAGAAAGAATTTGATAAGACAAAGAAATATCGATATAAAGCTAGTCCAATAAAGGAGCTAGGCGGTTTCTTTAACGAGTTCTATTTTCAATATCGATGTTAAGTTGTGGTATTGTTATATAACAAAAATATAAAATTGTGATTCTCAGTATAAACACTTAAAAATTTGTTGTTATCTAAAGCTTCATCATATAATAAGGTTCTTATATTGAATCTCGTAATCTTGCAAAAAATAAATAGTGAAAATTTACTTACCTTTGCTACTAAACCCATTAAATTGCGTTTTTTCCAGCAAATATATTTTCTCGCATCTGGATCGTATAAGTAGAAGCTGCCTCCCTTTGAAATCTTATACAGTGATCCTGAAACAAATATGGGACTTACTAAGGAATACAAATGAAAAACAAAACTCAAAGTAATTATTTCAAATCAACTAAAAATATAAGGCATTTGTATGTAGGAGTTTTATAAATAAATTTGTAGTGATTGTTTAGGTAAAACTTTAATAATGATGCAAGCAAAAAAATAATGAAAAATCGTTATTGAAGGGAATAATTAATGCCAATGGCAATTTACAAACTTATATACTTTTTATTTACACCCTACATAAATCCATTGGGCAGAATACCTGAAAATAGATGCTTAATCAATTCATACTATATCTACTAAATAATTGTCACGGAAAGGGGAAAAAGTTTTTCATTTACGCAGATAGAATAGAATTAGAATACTGTTATTAAGGCACAGAATTTGGTAAAAACACCATTCATCAAAAAGCCTTTATAATGTTAGTTAAATTGATTTTATAATCATTTCAGTTCTTGAAGACAAAGTGAAGGGGATATTTGCCCATAATGCACTAAGAACTGAGGTACTTTTAAAGCCGACTGTTAGAGTCAAACAGCATTCTATAAAAGCATTTGACACACATGGATGGATGGATTTTTTATTTTGCATAATATTTTCCATACGCTTCAGCAAACGTAGAATCCAAAAATGTTCTTTTAGGATTACCAACACCGTTATTGGCTACATTAGACCTATATTTCATGAATAGTGTATCAAAATGTAGAGCTTTCTTTCAATAATATCAGATGTGGTTCAAAATCACTTCAAATTTTTTATTGATATTTTGTCGTGAGCATGATTACACCTTTGTCGAACATTAACAAATGCAACTTGCTCAAATTCTGCTACCAACTGATGAATTGTGCTGACACTCTGTATCCTGAATCGTATAAATCTTATATTCAATGAACACACTCGTGTCAAATATGGAAAATCGGAAATATAGTAAACTAAAATGGCATCGACATTCACATTTGTCAGTTAAATATCGCCTACTTGTTATATTACATTACTTTCTGTATTCTTTAGAATAATATACTTGCATTAATCAATTTTATCTCAATATTGCGAAACATTCATCAACTGAAGTGAATAAATTAACATATCGTTGTTGCTTAGTAAATTAATATGGTCTCGTTACAGGGTTTAATTAAAAGTATAATTTAGACTTTAACTGGCGAATTCACCAGTTTCCAATGTCAAATTCACAATAATATTATATAATATTAACCAGTGTCCTAATGGCTAATATAGAATCCTCGCTTTGTTTTTAGTTAATTTACTCTTTTTATATAGTTGTTAGACAATTATATTTTACGACAGACTATTTATTTGTTTTCAGTTGTATTTTATTTGGAAAGATTCTTAATAAATTTAATTATAATTAAAATCTTCTTTCTTGTATTTCTTCCCGTTATATATCTAATATTTTAACTTTGCCTGATGTGTTTGCTATTCTTCGTGGTTATTTCACATATAGACAAAATGGAACTTTTCCATATTGACCTATTGGCCTATAAGGTAGTTTCGGTCATGTTCGGGCACAGTATTTACAGTATTTATATAACAATTTGTTGGAAAATGTTGCATATATTCCAAATCAAATTAACGTACTTTTAAGTACCGTAACGGCAGATGATATGTTAGTATTTGAACCATATGGCCACAAAACCAACGCTGTATATATCTTTCTTAAAGAAAAATAAATGAGATGAGCAAACCACATACAACAAGCTCAAACACTATATTATCTTTTCAAGATGTGATGCCATGGTCTAGTGTTATTTTTGTTATCACTTATTAATTTTCAATGCTCGGTGTCACTCTTATTGATCGTGTGTTATCTCGTAACATTCCATCCATCAGTTTGCCAACATTCCATTCACTATCAATGTTACGAAATGAAATGATTGAATGGTTTTAATTTTGAGTCTAATTTTAGCTGAACTGAATATCGTAACAATAAGGTTAAAATGTTGAATTAATATATGTTATTTACTTTTATATTTTTTGTCTTGGTAAGATCAGGGGTTTCTGAAACACATTTGTGGCATTTTATAGTTCCAATATGTTTTTAGGTGAACGAGACCACACTTAAAAACAGAAACAAGTATATTTCAAAAATTCAACCGTATGAATCTCAATCTGACCTGGTAATGTTACGGATTAAACTGGTATTCCAATTAGTCAATGACTTTATTCAACAATAAAATAACTTATAAAATTAGAGCAATGTCAAACTAAATTCACTAAACTGAACTCAACTAAAACTTATCTCTTCTGTATAGGAAGGACCGCTTCTGTATATATGTTATGTCTTCCTCGAGTTTTAAAGCATGTACTTCTCGAAGTAGCCTACAATGCACAGATCTTGTGGCAAGATAGAAATAGAAAGCAATAGAGACTAACAGGTTATTTCACTTGGTGGGTGGAGGCTGCCAATGAACAACATGCTGAATTTGAAGCAGCCCCAAATGAGTGAAATAGACTCTTACCGTCTCTATTGCCCTCTCTTTCTAGCCTTCGCATGATTTTGTACATTGCATGCTTAGAGCATGTACCTTCTGGAGACAGCCTGCAATGCACAAATTCGTGACAAGGCTAAAAAGAGAAGAAGAAGTAATAGACAAAGTAACAGGCTATTTCACTTGGTGGGTGGAAGCAGTCAATGAACAACATGCTGATCGTATTTCATTTGAAGCAGCTCCTAACCGAGTTATATAGCCCTTCTCTCTTTAGTCGTACCATGACATTTATACACAGCAGGCTATCTCCAGAAGGTACAAGCTGTAAGATTGCAGGCTACCTCCCGAAGTAAAAGTTCTGTGGTTCAAGTAAATTATTGTGTGTTCTATGCCAAATAAAATTATATTCTTTCACAATACGTTCTTTTTTCCATTGGCATATTTTCTCAGTACAAGATAAAACAGCTAATTACTGTTTTTTTCCTAAAAATATTATTTTTCATTATTTTAACCGAAAATAGTTTATGAAATAATAATAATTTTTTAAATGCTCAATGATAATTAACATTAGAAAATTATATGAGTACTGATAACAATAAATTAAAGTACCCACCACGTGTTAACATTTAGATTTTTTTGCTTCCTTGAATTTCTTGTTCTTTTATATGAGAACTTTGTAAACATAAGGCTGTTAACTTGACAACGTCACTGTTTGAATTTTCATTATTTTTACCACATTTGATTAAATGTTCATCTTCAAGAATTGTTTCTGTGTTTTTCTATACTTGGTTTGATCCAACCTAGTCACAACAACAACACTATATTAAAGTTAAAGTAAACGTAGGGCTCAATCTTGCAGACAATAAGTAGCCACGGTTAGTTCCCAATATACAGGGAACAATCATAACTTTCCTTGATCGTATTTTAAACTAAATTTATAAAATACATTTTAAAAGTAAATTTCTTCAGAATTGTACTATGAGATTACTAATAAATTTTGCTGTTTTTAAACATACTCGGTAACACAAAAAAAACTCCGAAGATCGTAAATACAAGTCAAGCTGCCTTCAAATTTCAACAACATGAAAGAATTTTCTTCAACATAGTGTTCTACAATAAAATGAAAATTTCAGAACAGCTGAACTGTAGATTGTGTCTTGTCGCAATTCCTAGTGTTTTACAACATACGAGTATATTCACAACGACATATTATCACACGAAAAATCACAATCATTTAAATATATTAGAGGTTTTTTAGTTTTAACTGAATATTTTCTTATATTTTCTATTGATGGCTTGATTGGTTGTATATTCCAAAAAATCTAAACGTTTCGAACTTTTAATCTGACTACTTTGTCATTACATAACATTATAATAAAATATCTAAAAAAGATTCATTATACCATCTAGAATTGTCAATACGATCTAGCTTTCAATTTCTCATGTACATTTTTTTAGATTTTAATACTACTGACAACTAAATCAGATGAAGTCTTTAAAACGTTTGAATTTTTCGGAATATACTGATTTTTTTCTCAAATGTTGTTTTATTTCCTATTCAAAGCATAAAATGAAACTAGAAGATGCATCAAATAAGCTTCAAAAAACAAGTTAAAATATATCGTATAAATTGTTTGAATATAATAAAATATGTCAGCATTTATTACAAACATATTGTATTTTCTTTTTAAGCAATATTGTAACTTGTATAAACCGAATTGGAAAATGTACTCACCTTCATCTGTGTCCGTCGCCAAAACGTGTCCGTTCTTGATTTTCAAGTAGGCCTTTGCAAGTTCGTTATAAATTTTCACCTTTGTTACAATTTTGGTGTCGCAACTTGTAAAGGATCCGATAGCGCTGGAGCTTTGCACGATGGTTAATAACTGTAACAAAAGAAGTAAACATAATAACAACTTGTACCAACAAATGAGAATTATAATTTTATAACAATAAATGATCCATGAGAGACTAACTTTGTTAGTGGAAATTGATAGAAACCTAATCAACAGCCATATAATTTGTTTAAAAATATTATTGCACCCGGTAATTTATTAATCTATTAATGATAATTTTCTCTCTCGTACAAAATTAAAAATATATAAGTCGCATGATGATTTCATTTAAGGCTTCAGATCATGTACATATTTACGGAAAATTATTTTCTTAGTATTAATTATATTAAAAATTTTTGTATGAAACCAGTTCAACTGAATTCATATACAGACAAATTCAGAACCTCCATATTTTTGAAGTGTATTAATTTAATTTAAAGTTCTATTCTGTTTTAAAATAACTCATATTCAAATAACAATAATTATTTTAATTTTAATGTTGTCTCCGATAAAGTTTTCCGTATAAAAGTTATTTCACTTTTAAGCACAAATCTCGTATAGACATGAAAAAAATGACATATGTTCATTTCATTTTGGCTTTCCGATCGTGCAGATGATTTTATAATAATAATAATAAAAAAGTTTTCCATATATATCCAAATTAATTAGGAACAGTGTATAGACTGAGGAATTGATAATATCATGCTTGTGTGAAGAAGCTTAATTAACATTTATTCACATTTACTTTCATGCCATTTTCAATGGATTTCATCCTGGAATTCAAATAACGTTAATTGTGTTCATCTAATACCTTTTCTGTCGCCAAATTTTATGGTCAAATGTTTTTTTTTCTATTTTTTGATAAAGATAAATAAAGTAAGACCTATGGTTCATAATTGTCGGAGTAATAAGGTAACAAACATAAAGAAATATAAAGGAATTGAGTGATCTCCCTTTACTGAAGTGGTTACAAATAAACACCAAGATCACCTACATCGTTATTTTCACAGTTAGTAAATAACCAAAGTTTGATGTTATTATAAAGATTAAAATATAAATATTTTTTGAATGTAAATAGGTTTGTGTCAATGAAAACTTGACTACAAAAATCATTAAATATATTGGTTATTGGTACTGAATAAAAAACAAAAAGATGAAATATAAATGAAAACTGTCCAATATTGTCACTTTCGGTAGCTTAAGGTATACATCACATGTCATAGATTAATGATAGAATAATTGTAAAACTTGAATTAAATTAAAAACTCACTGAAAGGTTACAAATATGTTTAACCAGCGAGCGCAAAGCCATGGCTTTACATCTTTGTTTAGGAGGCGCCAGCATTTATAATGACGCTTTGATGAATCCTTATATGTAAGGCAATTATAAGCACTGTTAACACATCAAGCAAAATTATAGGCGTCTAAATATGCGTCATTAATTTTAAAGACAAAAAGACGTATTTTCATGTCGTCTCTACATAAGTTTTCAGAATTATGCCTTGATAAATGCCGAGAGGTCCAATTTGAATTTGCATTAAACGCTGTTGAAGGTGTTGCCTCAACAATAGACAATAAAATCAAAATGAAGATTGTAAATTCAAAAAATAGATGTTCGCGTCATTTATGAATAATTTTGTTTTGATTTATATCTGACTTGATCTTGAAACAAGGTAATAAATAATTCACAGACATTGATATTGAAATATAAAATAAGTTGTTATAGAATATTAACTAAACATGCTTGAAATGAAAATAGTTTATTAGCCAATTTCAGGTAAAAATATGTTTCAAATTAAGGAGCTGTCAATTAGATAATTAAGTTTCGTGGAATCTTTCCAGAAAACCCTGCCAGCCTTGCAAATCAGACTTGTCCACAAAGTTCTTAAAAAAATGGAACTTAAATTAATCAGAGATAAATATTGAATTTAAAAATCTATATGTAACATTAATATTACCATTTTTAGTAAAGAAGTCGTTCCTTGATTAAAGTTTAGTCACAATTCATCCTTGTTGTGTGAAAACTTTTTGTCTAATTTTGATAATATCCAGCTTATATTGTTTGTGGTAATTTTATTCTTCTGATTAACTGATATTAACTCCTTTTTTTTTGGAAATTACGGTTGGATTGAGTTTTAACATGGGTCAAAGTGGAAAAACCAAACCTTTCCTTAAAACTTTCCAAAAATTGCAAACGTTACAAAATTAAGAATTCTTAGTAAAATTATTAACGAAATGTCCACTTCAAGAAGTGAAATGATGTTGAGAGTAAAATGACTTAACTTTATATTTATTCAAGGCACAATATAAAAATACGCAGAATTTTGTAAATTCGTGGGATGTCACAAATTAATTGAGTTGGTAGGTTTGTATCTGTCGTATATTTAACCTTGGGAAGAGTACTGAATGCCTACCTTATGTTTGGTTATCGGAAAAAATTCTATGTTTTGCGAAGAGACAAACCGAATATAAAAATTTAATTAAGGAAAACACTAGTACCATATTATCAACACTGCCTATTACTTTTGTTAAGATCTCTGTAAATCAGATCAGATTACATGTGATTTAGTCCTCTTAAAGCGTAACATAATAATGTGAATTGACAGATTATATCTGCAAATAAATGTTACAAACAGTAAAAATATCGAAACCGGAAATGGAAATGTCTGAAAAGGCTGGAAACTAGAAGACTCCCAACATCAACTCTCTACTTCTACTATAATAAAATTAATAGTAATAATTGAAACCACATGAGACTACCAACATACAAGTTCATGCTTGACTACTGTCTCAAATAGAACTGCTGGAGCAAAACGTGACTTTTCAGGTATGCACCGAAAAGTCAAGCAGACGAAATGAAAACGAAACCGCACAGTCGCAATACCAAAAGTCAGTAACGAATGAATTCTGACTGGTGAACAAGATAAGCTCAATTTATAGAATAAGTAGTATATTGAAGAACTTTTTAGATATCCCACCAGGGTTGTAATGATGTTAACAGGTCAGAACGATATCAAAACAGACATGCACAATTAATTAGGGCGAACAAAAATTTATGTCTGGCCCAGTATCTCAATGAAACTATTTGAACCATCCAACATAGGTGAAAAAGGCACTAAATGATTTATTACCTTTAACTGAAAAAACCGAACTGTGCTGAAGGTGAATCAGATTTAATGAAAGGTAACCCACATCTGTGTACTTTTTCCGGCCCTGTTAAATTTATATTTGCTAAACCTAATTCAAAAGGTTGTTAACCACCAAAACGAAATATAAGTTTAGAAAGAAGACATCGGCAACATTAGGTAAGCAGAAAATACCCCATAATATGACTATGAACGTTAAAGTTCATAAAATCTTACAAATTTTAGTGCTGGTTTAAACATATCTAAACCAACCTTCCATAGTGAAAAACGAAGGTGACACAAGAGATTTAAAATTGAACTACGATTGAACTACCTGTTGTGACGCTTGGGATTGTGGTGTGAAGGTGACATTATTCGTTTTAAATTTTTCAAGTATTTCTAATGATATTCAAAATTCACAGTCGCAAATTTTTAGGACAGGTTGTGTGAGCTGGGGAACCTTTAAGAGCTGGAAAAAATATATTTATTTCTACGTCCTAAAAACTTGATTTTTTACATTTTAGTTTCTACAATGGCGACGGAAAAGTTCAATATTGGCGTTTACATAATCTGGAAGGAATTTATAAGATTTAATTCAAACTATGCCAGGAAGTCATATAAATTCATCCAGATTAACAATTGGTGTTACGTAAGGATTACGCAGTTGTTAATTGCCGTGATTTCCAACAAAGGCTCGAATTCTACCAGTTCAGTAGTCGTAATATAGAGCAGTATAAAATTACTTCTGCTCACAATAAAGAAAGATTATTTTTGAAAAAGCTTAGTGTTAAAACAGTCTTCGACAAACGAATAATATTAGCAAAGATCCGCATTATATAAAACTGAAAATAAATTTCAACAATAAGAATCTGTAAACCGGCTCCTCCACCATTATAAATAAACATAATTTGGTCAAGTGCGAGTTGGACTCGCATACTTAGGGTACCGTACCACCTTCAAGATTCTAATATTCCAGTTTCAGACAAGCAGGTGCATTTTCTTATATTTACCTTTATATCTTTTAAAGAAGGCGTTTTAAATTTATAAAAAATATACACATTGATTTTCCACACATAGACTTTTTATTTTATCTGCTTCAGGATTCGCTTGATTTTTATCAGAATACATATGTATTTAATTTTCTAATTTGGCCCCCAAAAATTAACATCAGAGTTTTATTTTATTAATAAACTTTCAGGGCAAAATAGGTCAAGTTTTAAATTATAAATTATTAAATCTGTTATTCAAATTATTAAAAAATACAAATAAAATATATTTTTCAAAATTTAAATAGTGTAGTTTCTAAAGTGGAAATTATGTCGATGTTTAATATTTTTGTTAATATCTTTTGAACAAATGATTTAAAAATATGATATATTTGTAATTCACATAATGAGCCTTTTATCTGATTATTACATGATGCGTTTGAAAATTGAACCTTTATTTTCCATTTAATTGTATAATTTGTCCCTAAAATTACTATGAGGGTTTTCTAATAATTTATTTTCCGTTTTATTCTATTATTTGGGGGCCAAATAATAGAAGTCGGGATTTTTTTTCATATTTTTCCTATAAAAAAAATTGAGGTCTTATAGTTTGGGGAATAACGGGGAGAATGGGTATTTTTTTTAAATATTTTTGAAATATATTTTAAAATATTCATTTAAAAAAAATTAAAATAATATATTTGTATTCGTCATGTGATTTGATATATTACATGACCCATTAAAAACAATAATAATTTTTTGTTTTCCATTTAATTCTATAATTTGCCCCCCAAAATGGATATTAGGGGTTTCTCCTTATTTTTCCAGTAACGTTCAAGTGAGGGGCTATACTTCAATTTTTTTCAAAATTTTTCAGCTTATGGTTTCGGAGATAAGGGGGGGAATGGATAAATTTTTATATATTTTTGTTAATATCTTTTAATTAATTTATTTTAAAAATATGAAAAAAATATATTTTTGTTTTCTTCATCATGAGCCCCTTTATTTGATATATAACATGATGGGTTAGAAACAATTTTAATTTTATATTTTCCATTTAATTCTATAATTTGCCCCACAAAATGAATGTTAGGGGTTTTTTCTTATTTTTCCAGTAAAGTTCAGTTGAGGGCCTATACCTCCATTGTTTTTTCAAAATTTTGCAGCTTATGGTTTCGGAGATAGGGGGGGGATTTTTTTATATTTTTGTTAATATCTTTTAATTAATTTATTTTAAAAATATGAAAAAAATATATTTGTTTTCGTCATAATGAGCCCTTTCATTTGATATATAACAACATGGGTTAGAAACAATTTTAATTTTATATTTTCCATTTAATTCTATAATATACCCCCCAAAATAAATATTAGGGGTTTCTCCTTATGTTTCCAGTAAAGTTCAGGTGAGGGGCTATACCTCCATTTTTTTTTTTCAAAATTTCCCAGCTTATGGTTTCGGAGATAAGCAGGGGGGGAATGGGTAAATCTTTTTATATTTTTGTTATTATCTTTTTTATATTTTTGTTATTATCTTTTAATTAATTTATTTTAAAAATATGAAAAAAATATATTTGTTTTCCTCGTAATGAGCCCTTTCATTTGATATATAACATGATGGGTTAGAAACAATTTTAATTTTATATTTTCCATTTAATTCTGTAATTTGCCCCCCAAAATTAAAAGTAGAGGTTTCTCCTTATTTTTCCAGTAAACTTCAGGTCAGAACCTATACCTCTATTTTTTTCAAAACTTTACGTTTTATAGTTTCGGAGATAAGGGGGGGGGAATGGGTAAATTTTGGTATATTTTCGTTAATATCTTTTGAAATATTTTTTTTAATATTAAAAAAATATATTAGAATGAGATTTTTTTTTAATTTTAAATTTTTATTTAATTCTATAATTTGACCCCCAAAATTTATATTAATGGTTTCTCCTTATTTTTCCTGTAAAGTTCGGGCAACGTTCTATATTTCCTATTTTTTCAAAATTTTAGGCTCAGTAGTTTCGGAGATCACGGGGGGAACTGTCGATTTTTTTAGTTTTTCCCCCCAGAAGTACCCCTAAAATCAAAATTTCTTCATTTACGATATGTACTCCTGATCGGGTCACCAAACTATACACTGATACCAAATTTCAACCTCTTCCGTCCAGTAGTTTAGGAGAAAATTGCTGTGATGTGACAGAGGCAGAAATCCTGAGTGATATTATAAGGGTATCCGTATATTGTATATACGGAACCCTAAAAATACAAAATATATGCTTTACTGGTGTTTATATTAGATTGGATTAACTTCGTCCGCGTAGTTGAATTAGGAGAAATGAAAATATTAAAGTTTCGGTAGTTTTATTTGTGACTCATAGGTTTCCATTGGGTAAGGAGTGGCCCTCTAACAGTTGTGCTATTATGAATAATTTTAACCGTAATTTCGTTAGGGGTTTTTTAAAAATGACAATGTTCAAATTAATGCTGTTGCTACCCATTAAAAAAAAACTAGCATAACTTATTATGTCGTTAATGACATCCGTGTGTTAAACATAAAACACAGAATAGACCGAAATAGGACCATGAAAAGATCTCTCAACTCAAAACGAAAATTTTAGCTAGACATCTTGCATATTTTCAGCACCTACAGAAAGAACAGAAAAAATTCTGCCACTTCGGGTTATAATTATGTAACTACAAAAAGGAACTTTATACCCCAAGAGACCAATGTTCAACGACATTATAGAACGGTGATACACAAACTTAGTTGCAACCTGGGGTTCTCATTATTAACTTTATTATTATTTTATTACGGGACCATTCGAGCATTTACATAAACAATATGATATATTTAGTAGCCACGAAAATGTTTCGCTACCAACACTGTCAGCTTACTCGACATTGGCAACATAATCGATACAAAATCAATGCTACGTCGAAATGCCCTTTCAGAGCATTAAGACGGCTTGGATTGATTCATTCAAATTATTCAAAAACTCATTAAATGGGCGAATTCCGAAATCCTACAGGAGTTAAGCCAAAAAATCATCTTTTCTGGTGACATGTATTTTTAAGTGAATACGTGAATGTCTCCCAAGTTCAAAGGCATAGGTTAGTGCGTTTTGAGCGCTCATAAAGTAATTGGCCTTGTTTTTACAGACCTCCATGGAAATCGTGTTACTATTACTGGCAAATACTACAGAAATATTTGTTTACACTTTTACAATTTGGCTGACCAAATTTTATATTCCAACAATACGGTACAACTTAATACGCAGGCGACCATCGAATTCGGTTTATTTTCAGAAATAGAAATATATACCAAGATCTTCCGATCTGCCAGTCTTAGACATTTTCAAGTCCTTCAAAAAAGTTAATAAAATGATACTCAAAATCATTAATGTATCGTATCATGTTAAGACTCCTTTTTGTTTTTTCCGGCACCAAAACGGCTTCAATGTTGGGTAAAACACCACCCTACGCAACTGTTATAACAGGCAACATCTTATGCAATTGGGAACGTAGGTTTTCGCTGATTCTGGTTTTTCAGGATTCATTTATTTATATATCTGAAACCACCATATAAACAAAGTTTTCCGAAGTTTCACCCACGCTTATAAGATGAGAAAACAAAACAATTTTTTTACAATTTGTGCGTCAGTGTGACAAGTTTAATAAAGTGAAGTTTCAAAGTGTGTTTGTCAGAAAAAGACGAAACGAATGGAGTCGCCGCAAGGTAAGTAACTTTTGTTTGGTTTTCTATTCCTTGAAAAATAAGTGTTGGCGAAACGTCTACTGGTTTCAGATATATAAATAAATTAATTCGAAAAAATGGCGCGGTCCAAATACGGATAAATCAGAATCAGCTATCTTATTCAATTCTTCGTCGCTTGTAATGACAAACAATTCAAACAATACGGTTCCTATTGTGCAGCATTTCTGGCAATACTTAGAGTAGGCCATTCGATATCACGCATGATACAAATCTGTTGAAATTTAAGGAAAAGTGATACTTTACTGTAACAAGGACATACCAAACAGGTTCAACTCCTCGCCACAAATCATATATCTGCAACTTAAGGTTATGAAAGACTCGTTACGAGCACGGTTAAATGAGGTAGTATCATAAAATTCCAAAAAAAAAAACATAAAAATGGGAAGGGTCCTTGACGATAATAACTTGTTAGTGTGTTAAAAAATGTTATTATTTTTCATATTACTGACCATCACAACACAAAAAGATTCATTTTAGTCAAACAGTCACAACTCATTCGCATTCCCATTTACGTTGGGAATCGACCATTTAATGAGGATACTTAGCGTTAAATCTTCCAAACACTGGCATGTGAAGATGCGTATACATATGTACGTGTATCTTTTATAGTTTGTCTCTCTCTTGTGTGGGAAATAATAAGCACGCAGGTGGTAGACAAAACCATCAGCAGACGGGATGATGTTGGCAGTAGTTTAAAGTAATCGTACTGATAACAATACAAAGAAGACAGCTTTATTGTGGATGAGCGTTATTGATGACTTGCTATTTATCAACGGCTATATTATGACAAACAAATCGGTTTTAAAAGGGGGCATATTAGAAATGAATTTGTTGTGAGTCTTGTTGATTCCGGGTGATTTGTTATCGAACTGTATGAGATTCAAAAATTTTCGTGCCGGCATTTGTGGAAGTAGGTGGCCCAGTTGAAGATGAAGGGGGTGGGTGTACTAGTCCGTAGCGTAAACGTTATGAAATTATGAACTATGTTTAGAGTATACGGATAATAAAACGTTACTAAGAGACTAAATACATAAATACAAATACCGTATTTTGGTAAGTAATGGCTATTTTACAATTTAGAGACAGAAACCTAAAACCATGGTACTACTACCTAATACTGCTATCCACCTCTTGTGCTGTCATCTTGTCAAACACATTTCCTATAGTAATTTTAGAAATTTTACTCTGTGGATAACGTCTACTACTTAAGTGTTATTCCTAGTCTAATTGATGCTCTTTAGAACTCTTTTTGTTATTCCTATAGTACATCCCGTCACAGATCTATGTTTGACTTAAATATTTATCTTAGGTGGTCTAGTATTATTTACAAGAAGATTATGGAGTTTATTCCGAATGTTACTGGTGCAAATATATACGACTTTTCTACTAATTTAATTATAATGTTGTAATGATATCATCACTGACTATCACTTCTCCATATTTGTGTTTAACCCTGTTTCATTACTTATCTCGTTAATTTCAGTTTTTTGTTGTTGCGGTTTTTGTAACGTGCTGACAGCTTCTCTTCTAGTACCTAGTGTCTATATTGATAGAAATTCTCATTCGGACAGCAAACTGTCAACTATATTTTTAGCACACAGAGATTGCATTTCTCATATTGGGAATACACTTTACCAATTTCATTTAAAACATTGTTACAAATTACTGTGAGTTTTAATTACAAAACACTGGTCGTTCAATTAATGACTACTTTATTCAACGATAAAATCAACAGACAAACAAGAATTGAAAATACAACACAACTTATAAATTCAAATTAGAATTTGATGTTTACTGTCAAACTAAAACTGAACTGTAAGAATTACTCAACTGCAGTAACTTATTCTGTGGCGGGGAACTTCTTTATATACTGTTTGAACATTCTTGACATTTGTAGACTGTTTTCTCGAACTGTCAGTTTCCATTTGATGACAGTGACATCTAGTTTGTATATACAGATTCCTCCCGCATTTATACCTTTCCGTGAAAATATGAAATACACCTATTAAGAGCAGTATTTATACTTTTTTCATTATTATGCATAGTTTAGTGTTGTTTGTGTGTTCCCTCTTAAAATTTGTTCTATATTTTTCTACTTCTAATGCATTCCTAAATTAAATACTATATCAAGCCAGTTAAATTTTCTGACTGACTCCTTATTTGAATAGTTGCGTAAAGTGTGAGAGATTCGAAATTGAAAGCACCTTCCACTAACTTATCCAACGTTCTCATCCCTAAGAAATCGTTCGAGTATATTTTAGAGAGAACAGGATAATTAATAAAAAATATTAACAGTATTTCTAATAGTAGTCGAGGTCAATGTGAACCAATAAAGATACATTCTGGTCCATGATTTAACATGAAGAATTTTATATGTTTAGCAATGTATGATTTAAACACTATCTATTAAATATTCATGAGCTACTCGTATTTACTAAAATACTTACCATAATATTCAGCAGTAATAGAATTGCCTTTTCTGGTCGTTTTTGTATCCTATAACAAGTGAAAACAGATGTTAGTAAGTGGAACAACATCGATATCTGTCTAATTGAACAAAAGTCATGGAATACGGTATCGTTTTACAAGATGATTGAATATCAAAATAAAGTGAAAACATACAAGGCTAATAAAATCTATGCAAATCGCAATACAACTGTTCTTTGAATAACGCGAACTTCTGAATGGCTATAATTGTGGTATCGTTGTAAACCAGAGTAAAACCTCGATCTATTAAGTTAAGATTTAACCCAACATTTAGTTATTTCATTTTATGTTTTTGGGGCAATAACACCACAATCGAAATAAAACGACGTATATTGAAGGAAAACCAAACGTTTCAAAGTCTTTACTGACTTCGTTCTCAATGGCTTTATATTTATTGATGTAATTGCAAAATGAAAATTTGATTTATGACATTTAAAAATTTTCATTTTGCAATTACATCAATAAATACAACACATCTTGTGTTGTATTATTTTAATCATCATCCTGAAGCATAAGTCAACTTGGAAATACCAAAGTGTATACCCAGGAAAGCAAGTTATTTTTCATCATAATCTGTTGAATCATTCAAACGCAATAGCATTTAACTTAGGAGTTATTTTGTCGATATACTTCCATTTGTCCTTTAGCAGAACACAAGTAAACTTGTACGTCTGAATATTGGCCATGTCCTCTAATTTTTTTCTCTCTCCATGCTTACATTTTGAGAAATTTATTCAGTTGAAGAGCATTGATGTGAAGGATAACAATTCGCCAATGCAGAACCTACGTTAAATTACGCCAGAATATTATTTTAATTTTTAGACATTTTATGACATTTTCATTAAAATTTCCTCACTCAATGAAACTTCTACCCTAACTGTTTTACTAGGCTTAAATGACTGTCAAACAAACAATCGACGATGAAAGAAAACATATATCGTATTTATCGTGGGCAATGTAACGTCCTTATCACTGCAAGTATTCTTCAAGGTATCTCTAAAAACTGGCTATGGCGCCTCTTAATATTTGCTGAGCTACCCTTACTAGGTCTTAATGACTGAATACTTTCAAATATAACATTGTGGTAGTTAGTTGCTTGATGTATTCCTGTTATTTCTTGCACTTGAGATAACCCCACAAAACACCGAAGGCAGAGAGATCTGGCAAAGAGGTAGGCCGTGAAATTGTTACATTGGGCAAAACTTCATTTAAAATATTTACACTCATTCAGGGTGAACATGACCTTGAATGCTTTACAACGGGAAATCATATTTTTTATTAGGTAAATTTATATGTGTTTTTTTTAATTTCTTTCTTTCTTGAAGTTTCGTATGAACAATTCAATTTTCCCCTTATGGAATACGTTTTCCAAGCTAATCATAAAATTGAGTGTGAAGGTCATTAGTTAAGGTCTTGTTCAACGTTATACCTGGAAATGAACGTTCCGCTCTTTTCATTTTCAAAATCGAAATTGAAGATTTCCATTCAAAAACCATTCGATAGCATGAAAGTTGTTTCTTGATATTCCTGAAAAGTTACCTTTTAGAACTATAGGAAATCATCAACTATTTTATTACTGTAGATTGAAAATGATCTCTTATTCTGAACTTTCGAGTAGTCTATAGGTATTTTTGTCATTTCTATTAACTAAATAAACAATGGTTTCCAATACGAATGATGAAGGAATTTATAAAAATATACATTATATAATTGCAATTTAAAGTATTCAAAACTAGTCGTATTTGTATGCTTAGCGGAACTTCATCACAAATTAATGAACAAATTAAAATCACAGAACAGGCTTCTGTCAAGTTATAAAAATACAAGTAGTCCCACGTAAATTACGACTATTTTTCTTGTTACGTTATTATTCTTCGGCTTCTAATACCAAACATAAATTTAATATCATACAGATATTACCTATAAATTTCATTTTTTCTCCAATATACAATGTTCACAGATTTTTGTGTAGGTGTACTAACGATAAGGACACATGAGCCCTTGGTTATAAAATTTGAAATTCTTTAGAAAACATAACTAGTTTGTTTCGAAATTTCGACTTACAGATTTATTGTGTCAAGATGTTGTTAAGATCGTATTGTCGGTTTTCTTTGAAAATGAGAACTTCCCACACTGAAATTTTGTGGTGATGATGATTTTATTATTTGTTTCCATACGAATACAATGAAGTAAGTAGACAAAAGTAAAAGTTAGGTTAGACTGAGTAAACGTCCTAAAAAATTATGAAGTTATTAATCGGATTGTCATTTTCCCCCTCTATACAGCTAGAACCGATTTGTTTGGTGAAGTAAACATTTTTTCGATTCGGCAAATTCCGACAATTTCGAGAATGTTATAAGTTTAATGTTCAAAGTTTTTGTCATTAATTATCATTTGTGAATATTATTTTCCATTTTTCAGGCTGTACTAACATGCTATGCTAGTATTAACAATTATTCAAAATAAGTACTTTACTAATAAATATTTTCCAAATATATCTTATTGGGATTTTAATAAAACGCCAGTGTAGTAGTTTGTACAAAGTTCGAAAATATAATTAAAAGTTGACTTTAATTTTAAATTTGAATCAAATTTGTAAGTAGGGTACCGAATTTTAATATATATATATATATATATATATATATATATATATATATATATATATAGGCCAATAGCTACAATTTTTATTTATTTTACTTAATTGTTTGCAACTATAAAAATGTGCCATAAATCACCGTATCCATTAATTGCGTTCTAGAAATGTGTTTTTTTACCTCCAAATGATCATTACGTCATTGTATTTGCAAATAATTTCCTCCGTTATAAGAAATATAGTGCTGACAAACGGTTACAGAACAAAACAATGATATAAACGTTCTGTTTTTTCCCTTTTGAGATAAGGACCCTAAAAATTTAGCTCACAGTATACTACGGCATAAGATAAGTTATCAAACAAAATAAATACGTTTTCAGACACTAACAACCATCTGGAAATAATGTATATTTCCATTTATTTAAAAAAAAATGGCTCATACTGGCCAATCGTTTTGCTATCCAATAATTATAATTACTGAGTGTTAAAATCGCCATGTCAATATTCTAGGGATAAATGTCATTATCGGAAATGTTTTCTAGTTTAAATGTGGTAGACGTCACGATAGTAATCATCTCAATGAAGACCAGCTGTTAAAAATGTTATCTGTTATATTTCCAAGGCTTTTTATATCAGAATTTGTAAAACAATGTGAGTTGTAAAAAGTTTAAATCTAATTCAGTTTTCTTGCAAGTTATCACTTTTTGCTAATATTGTTGTAGATTTGTTTTTAAGCAAAGTGATTTTAATTATATACATATTCTTTGGTCTGAAGGTATTTACTTATTTTTTAGTGCTTAAATTACTAATAAGTAACTTTTAATTTAGAATTGGCACCCCACATCTCAAACTCTATATGCTGGGTATAAGTATTCATGTTAAAATATTTCAAAGTATGTTTTACACATGTTGCTACTCCAATCGCTTTCAAATAAGTAGTAGCAATTATTGGTGCTGCATGTCTGTTAATTTCGTATTATGTTTTATTAATCTGTGGGTATTTTATATATTATTAGTTGTTACTTATCATTTAATTATGTTCGGGAAACTTTTTTTGTATAACATATTTTTCCCAATTATATTAATAACATTATATATCATTTTACATCTTGGAATTGTCATTTATTAGAAAATAATTAGACAGTTAATAGCAGCCATAGAAACATACCGTTGCCTCTGTATTACTCCTCATGCATACTGACATATATTCAATTACTAAATGCATTGTAAAAGTATTCCACTGAAGTCATAATTCGGGATATCGTGACTGAAAATCGATTCTCTCTAACGATATAATTGGTTAATAATTAGAGACTATGCGAGTATATACACAGAGCTTTTCTGAATTATATATAGAACTATAAAAAATATAAAATCCAATATTTTGTATAAACTTATAGTTTTAACATGCCTTATGCCAAACAAAGTTTTGATATTTTGACCCATTATTTATGCAGATAACTCAAGTCATTCGAGATTGATTTTTTTAACCTTTGGAGTTTATAAATCTCGTCACATCGTCTAACTAAATGCCTACATTACTTCCTTGGTGCAGAAGAAATATAAAATAATCAATTCTCAAAAGGTCAATGTGAAAATGTTATGCGTCAAGGACGTAGGCGAATTGGGATTTCGGCCAACTCTTCGTATCAATTTAAATTGCATTACAGTGTTTCACTTTATTGGACAAACACCAAATATAGAGTGACCCTGCTCAGATTCTTATCGATTCGTTTTAAATAAAGAGCAGAAAACATCATATCAACAGCTCTCTATTATTTTGTAAGCCAACCGAATTTCATTAGCTCCTATTTTTTATTTTTTTTACATACTTTATATTTTCTTTACGTATATAACCATGAAACATGTTTGTTATAAAATATTAATTATTACTGAGGAAAGCTTGGTTAATATAAAATAAATTAGAACAGCTAAATCAAGTATTGTCTTAATTATAAATATAGTCTAGTACCAAAATAAAGGAATCTGGAAGAAAATAACTTCTATGAGTTGACACCTTAAAACTAGCCCCAGGAAATACTATATCTAAAACAACAGATAATATATAATCCTCTCCAATGTTATTTGGTCAAATATAGTAAATGGTCGGCTTCCTTCACTGAAGCATGAGATCTCCTTGAAGCTGTCTGGATTGCATACATCAATTAAGAACTTATATATATATATATATATATATATATATATATATATATATATATATATATATATATATATATATGTTTGTGTATACTGTTTCACGGATGGAAATATGTGGTTGATGATTTATTCCGGTGTACATCCGTTCGTCTGTATTCGTTTGAAAAATCACTTGACGTTTCGCCAAAATCATATTTGGCTTTCTCAAAAGATACTAAGTAAGTTACTTAGTAAGTTACTTAGTATCTTTTGAGAAAGCCAAATATGATTTTGGCGAAACGTCAAGTGATTTTTCAAACGAATACAGACGAACGGATGTACACCGGAAGTAAGTTAGTTACTTAGTATCTTTTGAGAAAGCCAAATATGATTTTGGCGAAACGTCAAGTGATTTTTCAAACGAATACAGACGAACGGATGTACACCGGAATAAATCATCAACCATATATATATATATATATATATATATATATATATATATATATAATATTGTTTCCCCTTTAAAAAATATTAATTTTATTTAACAAACGGAATATGTCATTTAAAAGGGCAGGTGATAAATAATTGTTTTATTTTAACCATAGTGTTTGCTTATCTCTTTCTTCTTATCATGTCTTATATCATAGCTATTGGAACTTTATTAGCAGGAGACCTGAACATCTCAATGGAGCTAACCCCATACCATTTGAGCAGATTTGCTGTCCAAGAAATTCTACTTTGCCCTGCATGATATTCATGTCATTTGTTATGTGGTCGGACGAAGGTTTCCTTCTGTAAACTCACATCGCTAAGTCCTAAATTCTTTTCACTATAGCTTACATGACTGTGCAACTCCATACAGAAGCACCGTGTAGATGTAGCATAATACTCTTCGTTTTTTCATCTCGCGAACTGAAATCTCCGTTGGTGAGCCGGAATTCACTGTAACAAATGTACTTGGTACTTTCTCTATTCGACATTTAAACTCCATAGATTTGTCCTAAGTTTTAGCCGACGAGATTTCGGAATAAGTGGATTTTCAAATCAATTTAACGACTTCATTACTGGTCTACCGTTATAATATTGAAGTTTTGCCAATAATTGTTTCTCCGGCATTGAGATCTATGTCAGATTCTCTGCTAGCACCTTTTCTAGTACTGTCGGCTATCAACACTGTGTTGATCAATTGCTTTAGTGTAGTTCACAAAACATTCTTATACATTACAACTAGCATCTCTGCATCCCTGACTTATACTTTAAACAGTGCCTTACGGGTTCCAAGAGCATTACGAAACCCGAATTGAATATCAGTGAAATAACTAGAGCAACATTTTCAGCATGATGCTTCTTATACTAATAATTGTTCGAAAATCTTTGCAAGATTGTGCATTGCACTTTATTGGCATGGTAGTAAAAAAGGTCGTTAATCATAACCATCTGGAATAATCCCCTTTTTATAAATTTTATCAAAGAATTGTGTAACTATTCTGAGACAACCTTCTCCCGTGATTTTTAGTTTTCCAATGATAAATTGTCTGGACTAGTGCTTTGCCACTTTTTGCCACTTTTTGCCATCTTAATTGCATACTGTACCTCTGAAATGGTTATATCTGACCCTTCTGCATTTTTTTTTCTTATACAAGGTTATCCCTTATGGTCCCCCCTCAGTTATTCCTCTCTGTCAGATAAAAAAGTATTTTTACAAATTTCGAACGGCAGATTTGTCTTTGAAAACGCGAGATGTAAGACCGACATCTAGGATTTTCGAGAGAATCAGCACACAGAGGTTCTAATCTGGAGTCGTTCCGTGTAATTGCTGTTCTCCCTTAACTCTTAGGACAGAATGTCACGATAAAATTTTTCAGGTTACTTCACCTGTCAGATATAATGAATATTCTGAAAATTTTTATCGTGACATTCTCTCCTAGGAGTTAAGGGAGAACAGCAATTAGAAGGAACGGCCATATTCGGAACCTCTGTGGGCTGATTCTCTCGAAAATCGAAAACAGGAATGACTGCTCGAAGAGAGATTTGTCTTTGTTTTATATAATTTTTATAGTGATTAATTCATAGTTTTAGTACATTTAGATGCCTAAGGGTATCTCCAATGTAAAAATTAATTCTATTGATGCCAATTTTTATAAGCACAATTTGTTGTTTTGTGAATTTGATGTAATTAATTTTAGTTCTTGTGTTGTTGAATATGGGTTTGACATTAACTCGGCTGTCTGATGTAAATTTTCTTACAGTGTCTGTATGTATGCTACGATTCCCATTGTAATCTGATTGTATTGGGTGTCAGAACTATTTCGATTAGTATTAATTGTTAACAATTGTTTGTGTTTAATTTATAAATTTTTTGGGTTATTGTTTGCAGAGACTACACTTTAAAATTGTTTTTTTTTACTGGCATTACTCATGTCAGTCACAATAGTATTTAATATCTCTTCTTAAATTCTTAGAGTAAATTGAGCTATCTTTTGTACAGAATCAAGACTCTATTTGGTTAACAAAATAAATATGTTACGAACATAATGCCACCAAACAAAAGTTGCATTTTGTTTAAAACAGATATTTTATAATTATCGAGTTGGGTGGAGTCATATTTAGTTAAAAATAGTTTTCGTACAAAATATCAATAGATACACTATGAAAGTAGAAAACAATCCTTTTGTATAACTATATGATGTGAAAACTTTCAAATCTGAGTCAATTGTTGCATTGTATTTGTATTGTATATGAGATATATATCTATATTGGAAATGAGATTTAGATTTACCCGTTAAGAAATGATTTAAACAAGAAATTTTAATAGCTCACTACATGAAGAATTTATAGAACTGTCAATAGGTCTTACAACATATTGAATTCTTTGCTAAACAATAGAAATATGAATATTTGGAATAGTGTAGGCTGAGAGGTTTAAGGTCTAGGTGAGTACAATTTTTTAGCAATATAAAGTTGTTGAGCCCTAGTTAGTTTAATACATTTTCTTTAATTTATTATGGTTTTTTTTATTATGAAATTGTAATCATTTTTATTTGAAATTCCTGCATTACGTCTAGCATCTGACGCATTGAAAAAATAATAAAATATTAACTATTTCATTTAATAAATACGTTAGAAAACTCACCAATTTCCCAATTTCATTACCAATTTTTTAACACACGTACACCCACTAACAAAAATTATGTTACATCACCATATTCAAACGTGTTAATTGAATGAAAGCAAAACCCGAAATGACCAAAATAGTTACAAAATATACCGATTTTGTACATACTTTTCAAGACGCGATTAAAAAAGTGCAAGACGCCTATGATGCCGTATACGCCACAATGAAATATGAAATGAAAAAACGCCATCGTCTAGCCGCGATGTCTTAGTGGTTTCGTGGCGTCAAACGACCACAGTCAGAGCGATTCTGATATTTCTAAGTGATTGTAATTGTTTTATAAGATGGCAATACGTAGTGTCACACTTCTATAAACACCAAAACATATTCGTAAATCTGATCGGATATCGAAAAAAAAAATGGTCGAAACAACATGCAAGCATTATAGTATCTTGTCGTCGTAAAGGCGGCATGTTGACGATTTAAGATTAACAAATCACACGGTATTAATAATGTAAGTTTCGATGATAAAGGAAGTACATACAAATGTAATATCATATATGCTTCGAGAAATTGTTACATGAGAAGTTACGACCGATGAAAAAAAAAATGATAAAGTGAAGGTAAACTCAATGAAATACGACATGTTTATGGAAATAACCTTCATTTATAAATATTTAAAAATATTGAATGGAGCATTCTACAGTTGTTTATAGATATCAGTTATGCATATAGTTTGCTACAACTAAAATTAACAAAGTCGGTTCCGTAGAGAATACAAACCAACATGTACATAGAAGTAATTATACATGCATATATTAAATTTAGTGTGATCAATTTAAACATTAATTATAGAATAGAAATATTTAATGTATTAACCCTGAATGCCGAATGATAAAGGAACTAAGAAATACAGTTCAATATTTATTAAATAATTTAACAACATTGTACTTTATTGTCTTCTAAACGTTGTTTGTGGCATATTCTTGATTACTTTTATGTTTTTTTGGGCAATAACACCACAATAGGAATAAAACGACGTTTATTGTAGGAATACCAAATGTTTCAAAGTCTACTCTGACTTCGTTGTCAATGGCTTTATATTTATTGATGTAGATTGCAAAATGAAAATTTTATTTATCCTTTGATTATATTATATTTGCTCTATTATTAAAAAAATAGAGTAGAAATAAAATACGAAAAATTTTACTTTTATTGCTTTAAGGGACAAAAAGCCTTAGTGATGATAGTCAATTGTTATTAATTAATATTACAATCGGTATTTACTGGCTAATTTAAACAATAGTACGTAGTGTATGTGAAAAATTTAATTTTATTACAATTTACAATTAATTATTAAATCAAATACTAAAAATAATTTATTTAAATCTGTTTCTCACAATTTTCTGAAATGATCTATATAAATTTATCAATTCTGTCAAAGATTCCATGAGAAAAATGATCTACCACTTAAATTTGCTGATGACTAACTTTCTTTATTGTTATGAGCACACAAACAAATCCTATGTATTATATATTGTGCATTTCGTTGAATTTGAAACTGACCGTACATTTTTTTATTTGAAATCAATTCATTCTTAAAAAATATATATTCTTTTAGTTGATTGTTCTATACTCTCCACGACTGTATATTTATCTCTTTCTCCCGTTTTCCTTGTCTTTATAATAACGTCTTTGCTCTTGCATTAGTTGCTCCTTTTCAAATACAGAACACAAAACATGAAGCATACAGTGTCTTTGGGCAGTGATTATTTTATGGGATTCAGGTGTTTCGAAAGCGACATAACAATTTCTGGCCAGATTAGTATTACAGTTATGGGTGGCTAGAGGTTATGAATCTCATGTATTAACAACCAATAATTGAAGATACAAGATGGTCTTGCTCATGCTGATCTATTTTATGGAACCTTTAGAAAAGAGCTTAGACGATCTTAGTTGCTGACGAGCGATGATTTATTCCTTTGTGATTTTTCCGATTTCGGTTGTATTTTTAATTTCGTTTGACCTACTGATTTTGGTCTCGAGTGAGCATCATAAATAAATACATAACGCCCATCATAAAACAAACAGAAGGAAAAGTCATTGGTAATTATTGGCAAACTAACCATTACAATGGAACAATAAATACAAAAATATATAAAAGGTAAAAGAACAAGACGCCGCCCATAAATGTTAATGCGGATTTGAACAAAAATGCTACAGAATAAAGTCTTAAAGAAAGTTCTAGATAAGATGATCAACAGAAAAGAACGCAAATGGAGAAAAAAAAATTAAAAAACAAAAAATTTTAATAACCTGAATTAAACAAAATAGTACAGATCTACAAGCGAATTGATAACGCTCAGTAAAGCGAATAATATAAAATAGTAGTAATAAGCAATAATCAGAAAAGGGGGTAGGTACTGCCATTAAGGCCAAAACATTTTGCTTAGAAAATAATCCACAATCAGTAAATCAAGATTGATGCCTGACCAACACATGAAGGTTTTCGTGAAGATATATAAGGTCTTTTTATCAAGTTAGTAAAAACAAAACAATTTTTTTTCGTAAAGACCAACTTCTTGAGTTTCTCCACAATTAGGTACATACTGACACATACAAAACTGATTTTATACAAAACTGATATATACATAGGCTTTCAAGCCAAAAAAAAACTTAAGTCTAAAGTTAAAAGTTTTAAGTTTAGAGTGATATTAAAATATTAAAAAATAACAGTTGTTGAACTTCAGTAGGTGGATTTAATAATTATTTTACATTTATTCCTCAAGTCGTGGTTTAAAATCAATCAATGTCAGTTTGTAATAATTGTAAAACTAAGTTTTTAAATTTGTTTTTGTCAAATAGCAACAACATTATTTGAAAATGTTGACGCAAGACCTTCGACATCTAGGACTTTAGGTAATCTAGCGCACTTCTTCTGCTTCTTCTTCTTCTTACAAAACCCGTCTTATGGGTTGGGGTTAGACTTGATCCCTAGCGTATTGACCAGGTACCAGTATGTATTAACCAAAAACAGATTATATTTATGTATGTATGATAACATTCCAAAAGTACTATAATGTCCGAAAAATATTCTTTCTTTTTTTTATCTTCATTTATAATAGAAAACCATAATTGATGTTTCCAAAAAAATATACCTGTGAGACAGCCACTAGGACTTCCAGCCTGTACTAAACTTTAACACTAATCACTTCTTGAGCGCCATTCACTTCATTGTGAATCTATTTCATCGGGGTAGGCCTATTATCTAAGATTATTTGGAACATCGCAGCCAGGATTCCAACTTTAACTCCACTTTTCACTTCAAAAACCTTTAGCACTATCATTCTATAAAACATTTTCTAATAATACAATTAACTTAACTTCATTTGTCTTGTTTAGATACAAACTTAAATTATTTACTTCTAGAGGTAACCAGCAATGCACAAATATCGTGCCTAGACTAGAAAGAGAGAGCAATAGAGATGGTAACAGGCCATTTGGTGGGTGGAAACAGCCAATGAACTACATGCTGGACGTATTTCACTGGAAACAGCTCCCAGTCGAGTGAAATAGCCTCTTGATCCCTCTATATTTCCCTCTCTTTTTACTCTGGCCAGAATATTTGTGCATTGCAGGCTACCTCCTAAAATATAAGCTCTAAGTATAAAAATGTGGCTGTCTCGCCATCTTGACCGGAAGTTAAACTAGCACACGGTGGTTTCGGATCTGAAGCCGAACCTTTCCATTGCTGTGATTCAATTATCTGTTGGAGTTGTCAATCTTTGAGTACAAAAGATTGACAACGTGCACGTAAAGTCGATTAAAATACATATATAACAGCAAACCAATATATGTTGACAACAATGAATTTGCTTCATTGATTAAAAAAAGGCTGGAAGAGTACATATATTTAAATCAAAAATTAAATTGCACGTTAAAAATAACAGAAACAATAATACTAATTGTTTTAGTTCTTTTCCTCAAACACATATCACCCTAAAAAAAGGCAGGCAGAGGGAAAGAATGGGTATATTTCGTTAAAAGCTTTCGCTATCATCGGTCAGTTCTAATGACTGCTAATCTTTTTTTTCTTGTTGTGTTGCTTCAATTCAACCCTTCAAATATCTTAATTAATACTGCTTTCATAGGCATGAAAATAATAACTGAAAGTTAGTAATTAAAGAAAAATTAATGCGTCATTTCTAATATTAAATGTTGATGTCACCACAAAATTGAAAAACTAGTCAGGTAAGTTACAAAAGTTGCTCACTAATATGCAATCTCTAGCTGTCGCCCGATGAATATAGTGCTCAACAATGCATATAATTTCCGTAACACTTCCAAGTGTAAATCGTTTGCATGTGGTTAAAATTATTTTAAATGAAACCACCGTGATCGGTTGTGCGTGGTGGCAACACAGATAGACGAGCACTATCAAATATTTGACCGGTCTTCATTAAATTCCTCTACCAAGTGCTGCAAAACAGATTACATTCGAAACATTGCACAATTTACAACCTAATAGGTACGAAGATTAATATATCTCCAACACCGCTGGAAAAACGTAAAGTGTTAAACAATATACGAGCTTATATTCCATTCTTGTTGTATGTTATTTTTTTTAAGACGATCACGTAATGAAATGTTGAACATTAATTTATTCACTTGGTATATGGTAAGTTGTGGGTGGCACATGGCGTCTACGTCTGCAGGGTGATATGTCTCCTTGGAGTGACATTAAATTTGTCAAACATTATGCTGTGTGCAAGTATGTCCTTTACAATTGCTGAGACCTTAAAATTATATAAAACCTACGTTTAATGCTGAGTACTACCTACCTCGTTGGATGAGTTAATGTTCTGCAGTCTCAGTACAAAGCTAGTGTTGTTTTTTTTATCGGTGTTATATCTACAACATTTACAACTGACAAACGGAAGGTTCGAGCAGTTATCAAGTGAAAATATGGTAACAAAATACATATCAATTTTTTAATGAAGACCCAAACTTACATTAATAAATAATTATGTAATTTTTTACGAGTAAATACGATTTCGAAAATATAAACAAAAGTATGTGTATCACTCTTAATATTTTTTTAAATAATCCCTTCTTCAGCTTAAAATCCTTTTTTGCTAGTTATTCGATAAGTTTTGGAAGAGTGGATAATACTCATGAAGCATCAGTTCGCGAGGCTGTGTTAACTATCAACTAAATGTGTAAAATTAGCAGTATTATTGTTAAAACGAATCAAATCGAAATTTTTTTCATAAACAGTCAACATGTCGCCCCCTTATAAACATATTCAGTTCCTTTATTGAAATTGATATGCAACTGTGTAATCTCCACAAATTTCAATTTCTTATAATATAAATCAATATCTTACATATTGTGAACTTAAATCTTGGCAGCATGTGTAAATTTTCTTCTTGAATTTTCTGTTGTTTCTTTTGCTAACAAAAGGTATATTTTAGAATAAACCTACGAGTGATTCAGGAAGTGACACACATTCGTAATGATTTTATCACAAAAATATCAAAATTTTCTTTACCACTAATATATACAGGATAAAGTGAAAGTTTCAATACCTTCATTAAGATGAATATTTCTAAATACATCTACTTTCAGACGTTACTGTATTTTTCCAAGATGAACGGCTGTTTCAAAATGGAACTTCCTGTCAAGTAAGCTACCCTGACGCAAGTACACATCGGTCATATAAAATGATGAATGAACTTATTAGGTTACAGCCGACTTCCAAAAAGGAGGAGGTTATCAATTCGGCGCGTATTCTTTTGAGTAAACACTTACTTCTACTTTATATACAATTTGGTCAGGTGCGAGTTGGACTCGCCTACTAAGGGTTCCGTACCATCTTCGAGATTCTAATATTCTAGTTTCAGACAAGCAGGGAATTAGTGAATTTTCTTATATTTATCCACACATCGACTTTTTATTTTATCTGCCACATCATTCGCTTGATTTTTATAAAAATTTGTATTTAATTTTCTAATTTGGCCCCCAAAATTAACATTAAAGTTTTATTTTACTAATAAATTTTCAGAGAAGCCTTTTATAATCTACTGCCTAAATTTAAGGCTCTGTAGATTAGAAGATAAAGATGAAAATAGGTCAAGTTTAAAAAAATAAATTATTAAATCTTTTAGATAAATTCTTTAAAAACACAAATAAATATATTTTTCAAAATTTTAGATAGTGTAGTTTCTAAAGTGGGAATTAAGTCATTGTTTAATATTTTTGTAAATATATTTTACACAAATGATTTAAAAATATGATATATTTGTAATTCACATAATGAGCCTTTTATTCGTTATATTACTTGGTGCGTTTGAAAATTTAATTTTTATTTTCCATTTAATTCTATAATTTCTCCCCAAAATTAATACTAGGGTTTTCTACTAATTTTTCTTATAAATTTCAAGTGCGCCTCAGTTCCCCTAATTATTTTCAAAGTTGGTTTCTGAAATAAAGCTGGAACTGAGGTTTTTTTATATTTTTATAATAATATCTTGTAAACAATTAATTTTAAAAATATGAAAAATATATATTTCTCTTCCTCATAATAAGCCCTTTCATTTGATGTGATGCGTTAAAAAACATATTTTTATTTTCTGTTTAATTCTATAATTTGGCCCCCAAAATTTCTTTTCTTCGTATTTTCCTGAAAAAAAATAGGTCTTACAGTTTTGGGAATAAAGGGGGGAATGGGTAATTCTTTTACATTTTTGTTAATATATTTTAAAATATTCATTTTAAAAATATGGAAAAAAATATATTTCCATTCGTCATAATGAGCCCTTTGATTTGATATATTGCATGATGCGTTAGAAATAATTTTAACTTTATGTTTTTCATTTAATGCTGTAATTTGCTCGCTAAAATTAATATTAGGGTTTCTCCTTATTTTTCCATAAAGTTCAAGTGACGTTCTATATCACTAATTTTTTTCAAATTTTAATGTCTTATTGTTTCGGAGATAAAGGAGGTGGGGGAATGTGTATTTTTTATATTTTTGTTAATATTTTAAAAAATATATATTTTAAAAATATGAAAAAAATGTGTTTGTATTTGTCATAATGAGCCCTTTAATTTGATATATTACGTTGTGCGTTTGAAACAAATTTGATTTTATATTTTCCGTTTAATTCTGTAATTTGCCCCCAAAATCAATAGTAGTTGTTTCTCCTTATTTTCCGGTAAAATTCAGGTGAGCCCTTTATCTCCCGTTTTTTCAAAATTTTACTTCTTATAGTTTCGGTGATAAGGGGGGGGGGGTTAACGGTCGATATTTTTTAGTACCAATAAAATCAAAATTTCTTCATTTACGTTATGTACTTCTGATTAGGTCACCAAACTATACACTGATACCAACCTCTTCCGTCCAGTAGTTTAGCAGAAAATTGCTGTAATGTGAAAGAGGGAGAAATCCGGAGTGATATTATAAAGGTATCCGTATACTGTATATACGAAACCCTAAAAAATTACACCATTCAACGTAAGATAGTCATTTCAAATTAGAACTTCCCATCAGGTTATGTAGCCTGAATGACCAAGATCTGATCTCAAATACTTGAGTGGAAAATTAAGATAAAAGTCAATGAAAAAGTCTATTAGATGATGACTTCTTTTGCGTAATTCATGTAGATGAGGGCATATTTGTGATACAACATACCATACTGCGGTACAAAACATAAAATTAATATAAATTTGCTAATCCCACTAACAGCGGTAAAAAACAAATTAAAATTAATGATCTTATTCTCAACGACTAACTGATTTTGATTATATCAAGTATATGATGTCATTTTCTTTCCATAAAATATATCACATTGTGCCATTTAGTTCAAACCAACTACAACCCTTTTTACAGAACACCACCATTCAACGTACTAGGGTCGTTCTAAAATCTACCTCTGATTGTCTTAGTTCTAAAATAAAAGTGGAATACAAGAAAACATCACAAGACTAGCCATAAAGGATATTTACCATCATTTGGATATATGAGGGCATTTTCTTGCTACAAAATATGCCGGTCTAACTGTTAATATAAGGGTTTAAATGATACATACATATAAAACTTAGATGTTTAAAAATTTATATTGGAGTAAACAGAGCATAAGAACCGTTTATGTGAACAAAAACGCAAAATAGAAAAAGTGTATATTCGTATAGATATTATTTTGCCTGATCATTTGGGGTTATTCTCCTCAAAAAACCGGTACCCCCAGTATCAAGTGATCACTGACCGTCAAATTTGTCACTGTCACAATTTTTGTGACAAAAAAGAACATCTGTTTCACAGTGAAAATATAAAAATAAACCTCCAGCTGCAACATACATGAATACTAGTTGATCATACTGTAGACATCTCTTTCTTTCAGAATATCTGTGGATAAGAATTTCTGTACAGAAAACATAATCCGCGCAATTCTTCAAAATTGCCTTACAAAACTTTGTGCTTCATTTACAAATTTCAAATATTATCTGCAGGAGAAATCTGAATCAACAGCCAAAATAATCAAAGACTTGCTCAGCAAGCTTTTTGAAATTCCTTATAGATATTGCCTAGAGATCCATGAAAATAACCATTCTTTCTGTAATTGTAGCCATATATATATATATATATATATATATATATATATATATATATATATATATATATATATATGGCGAATAACTAGAAGCGAAAGCAGAAGGCTACGAGAATTATGCGAACCTGAAGAGGGCAGATGTGACTCTGCCGAAACGTCGTCATTTTGCCATCGATCCCGGCAGGGATCAGTTATCAACTACGCGGATGAATTCCCGGAAACCACCTAAAACATTTAGTGCCCGCGAATACTTAAAAACAAATATATATATATATATATATATATATATATATATATATATATATGTATATATATAAGATTAACTCTAAATGAGATATATTCCATCGTTTTGTCCTAGATGTCAGACATTTACATCTCACATGAAATATGTAGGTATATTTGTTGCTAACCATAAATCGTTATCGCTTTCAGACAGTGATTAACAAATTTAGTTGTAAAGTATATAGTCGTAGTAATGTTTAAATAAAATAATTGGTTGCGCAATATCTGTAGTTATACATTTTCGATTCTCTAATACACTTTTGCCGGCAATTTGTCTGTTTTCTTTATTTTTAAAATAAAACGCAAAATTATAGAATTTTTATTGCATTGCATAGAAATGTAAATATTATTTCCAGTAAGACTGTGAGCTTAAACTAGCATGTGCAATAAAAATACTATGGATAATATAATATTTAATTTTATATAATAATTCTTTACATTTAATTTGATTTTTTGATTTTAAACGACATATGCTATGTGTAATAATGTGGCGATATTAGGTATAGTATTTTAAATTGAATCTTGAAGATGATCAGTATAATGTCTCTGTTTTAAAAATGGAATTAAAGTGTAGGCTGTTTTCAGAAATAAAAGATGATAATTTATCTAGTGTACATGATACAAGTAAGTAGGCATGTTATCAGAGTTCGATCTATAATTGGAAATAGATACGATAATAATGTATTGTGAAACATATGTATCCTGATTACATGTGTAAAAAAAGGAAACAATAATTATTTATATAATTTCAGAAAATAATACACTTTGAAACCGATTAAAGATAATTTCTCCAGACCTCATACAGATTTATAACCGCATATGGATGGTCCTAAAAAATTTTAATAGTTTTGAAAACATTTGTAAGTTCTTAACAAATAACTTAACATTTTTTTGTCTTAAATTAATGAGAACATCACTGAGAGAGCTAAAGCTTAGAACACAGAATATTCGAACAAACTGAATATCTTTACAACTCTTATACAATAAAATTTTATTGTGAACCAAAATGTTTCTTCAAATATTAGCCGTTTGGGAGTTTGCAGCCTTTTAAGCACATGGTAGCACCTAAAAACGATCTTTCATTCAAAACCGTCTAAAATCTCGAAAATTCAGTCATATTAAATTATCCTTGGTTTTCTATCCTGTGATTTTTGATCGAGAAAAAACAACATTACACTTATCAAGACACTTTATTCGGAAGCTCAAGTAACTTGTACTCCTGACACTTCCAGTTGTCGCTCCTTATTTTACCTTTGAATATTTAATAAATGTGTTGTATTGCGAATTGCGTATCATCTTGATATTTTGTATTGAATCTCAAATTGCGTTTCAAAATAATCTCAAAACTATAAATTTAAACAATATAACACTCCAATTCAACTAACTGATTTTAATTTGTAGTGGAATTATTCATCTAGAGCGGAAATTAAAAGTTTTCGTTTAAAAGTGTAGCCTATTTTGAGAAACAACCGCATTGCAAATTTATCAAACATAACTGATGTAAGTACGCATTTTATCAGGGTCTGGTCTACAATCGGAAATGATAAGACATTAACAACCTGTTGAAAGGTATATTTCCTGTTTACATTTGTAACGCGATTGGGGCCTCAGTTTGATTGGCATATCGGAATAAAAATCAAACTCCACGACTCAAAACTCTGTAATGAATACCAAGAGATTTGCATAATATTTAACAAAGACAAAGTGAACAAGAAACAATATCGTCAGTGAATCTTCTCCTTATATTTATATTAATTATGGAGAGTCAAAGTGCAAATTACTAAGTTATAAATGAAGTTTATCAAAATAAACAAATAAACGTAAAGGTGTCACTTCTAATTTATGTCAATTTTGAACTTCTAAAACTCAAAGTGAAAACTGTTAGTCTTGACATTCTAAACATCAGGAATATTTTGTACATTCTCTTCAAAATTTCATGCCTTTGTCCAGATAATTTTGTAAGAAATTAAAGGATATCATAAAATATAAATTTCAAATACCATACAAAAAAACATATTAAACAAATATATGATTAATGATCAACATTGATTGTACGCTTCTTCACTTTTTCCACACTTGTAGAATGCAAACGATGTTTCGGAATTGACGAATCCACTCTAATTAGTAGTTTTTAAACAATGTAGAACCATCTCAACCTATATCCTAAACATTGTCTAAGATCTATTTTGTGTTACACAAATGAAAAAGAAATACCTTTACGTTAGCTTCATTGGAGTCATAAGTTCTACTCACTTCCACTAAGTAAAAAAGCAAAAATACAACTAGCCATGAAATATGTTTAAAAAATTGGAATCTCAACGGGAAGTCCCATCAAAAATTAGTTCCCCCAATGCTATAAAACTAAAATTCCTTAGAAAATGATGAAACCATAAAGTAAAATCCTAATCACATAATCATAATAATAATAATAATGTAATAATGCCTGTAATAATGTCATTATAACATAACCTAATTATTCTTTAAAACAATTAATATAGTTTTTCTAATATAAATTTTTAAATAAATTGTCCATGAATGTTTCCAAGAAGATACCAAAAATATTCTGGATTGTATTTTTCTGATTATTTTGGTATTAATACTACAGCTGCTGGTAAAGGTGTATATTTCAAATAGTCAAAAGGTTTTCGACTCTACCTCAGACCCGGTTTCCGTTTTCAATGGCCATAAATTTAAGACAACTGAATAAGGAATTGACTGTTCCCTCATGTAATGGGTCATTAATATAAAGTTTCACATTGAAATTAATTTCCTTTGTTGACTTTTTTATCATTGTCAAGAATGCAGACATCCTCATCATGATTTCGTACTTTTCCTTACTGGAAAGAAAGTAGTTGCCATAATCAAAATATCCAATTACATTTTTGCAACGTTTGATATCCTGAAGGACCAGTCATTCTAAGCACTTAATACTAGGTCTGCAGTTTACCCTGCCTAAAGTAGGGGGACCCCACTTTCTAAGCAACCGATCCCAATTCCACACACCAAAAAGAAAACTTTGTTTCTCTATAAAAAAAATCATTGTTTTCTAACGACTCTGTTTTTTGGGTAAAACGCAAACATTCTTATATATGATCGAGACTCTTAACTAACATTCAGCAACTATACACTATTTATAAGCTTACGATAACATAATACAATAAAACTCAAAATAAAAATGGCAACAATACAACTGCCGCTTCATATATCCATATCTCCCTCCTAGGTGCCTTGTAAAGGTTAAGGTTGGCGATTAATATAGCGTATGATTCTCGTGCAGAGGTTGTTGAGTCCAGTCTCTTATATTATGCCGCCAAGATTTATTTTCCTGCTCATGCTATGTATATGTACGAGTATACCTTACCTTTGCAATGCCTTCGATTTTGCCTTCTATTATAAGCTCTATTTGTTCAAATTCTGCGTGCCGCATTATATGTCCGAGGTATGTTACTTTTCTCATCATGATTGTGCCTGTTACCTGTCCATGAGTGTTCATTTTTTAACGCTTCGCAATTTGTTGTTCTGGAGGTCCAGCTTATCCTAAGCATCCGATGATACATCCACATTTTAAAGGCGTTAAGTCTCTTTAACCTGTTTTAATGTCCATTTTTCGCATCTGTATACAAGTAGGGGCTATGTATAACATTTTAATGTCCTTAACCTCGTATAGATATTGCTAATTTCGTATGAGACAAGAACTTCCGCATTTTGAGAAAAAAAAATTTTTCTTTTGATCTCTTTAGAATCGTCTACCTGGCTGTTCATTTCTCTGTCCAAGTAAATGTATCAATGCGTGATTTCCAGTTGGACGCCATTTATCATTGTGTTAGTGTTGTTATTGTCTTGCAGATTTCTGCTGAAAAGGATAGTTTTTGTCTTGACAGTGTTAACATCTATACTCATCCTTGCACTTTTCCTGTAAGTTTATTCATTAATGTTTGTCGGTGTCGTATGTGTACCTTTTGTTCCTTTTACTTTTACCCCTTGTTAGCAATTGTGATAATTATGTATTCGGCATGTAAGTTAAATAATAATTGAGACAATATGTACCCCTGTCTAACACCTATTTATATATCTAAGTATCTTGTGTTACCTCCTAATGTTATAATACAACCTTTATGATTCCAATATACATTGATAGGTAAAAGAATTTATTTTTACAGTGGAACCGACCTCAAATAAATCGAAATGAAGACAATTCCTTTTTTAACCGACTTCAAAAAAGGAGGAGGTTTTCAATTGGTCGGCAACTTTTTTTTTTCTCTTCTGTATGGTATACGGTTGTGATATTAGGTAGTACATAAGCAGTTGCATACAAGGATGGTTGAAATATAAGTTAGAATTGAAATATATTATACAGGGTGGTTCAAAAAATATTGTATTGGGTGGCAGATAAGTAGTTGCGTATACAAGGTGGTTGAAATAAGAGTGGAGCAAAACTATAGTTATACACACTGGATATTTGCTTTATATGACGGAGTATAATTACAGTAATACAGAAGGCTACAAAAAATGTTAGAAGCAGTTGAATATAGGTACAGGATGGTTTAAATATAAGGTGGAGTAGAATTACAGTTATATAGGGCGGTTAAAAAGTTATATAGTGTGAAACATAAGTAGTTGCTTATACAAGGTATTTGAAGTAAGGGTGGAGTAAAATTATTGTTATTCAGGGTGTATCAAAAATTTGTTATATAAGCGTAAGCAATTAGAATATTTGAATTATAGGACGGGGTATAATATAATTGTAAACATAGGTTCAAAAAAATTTAGAAGCAGTTGCATATACCGGGTGGTTGAAATAAATGATACAGTAAAATTATAGTCATAAAATGTGGTTCAAAAATGTGAATTTTGTTATATAGGGTAGACCATGAGGAGTTGCATAAATGGAATACTAGATATTAGGGGCGAAGTAAAATCATAGCTATACAGGAATAATTTAATAGAAAAATAGAAGGAGTCAATAGTGTGAAGAGGATTTATACTTATACAGGGTGGTTTTAAAGATATTAGGACCGTTGCAATATTGTGCGGAGTTAAATTATAGTTGTACAGGGTGCTTCAGAAAATGACAGACAAATAAGTTATATAGGGGTGACCAATACGCAGAAGTATATACAGTGTAGATGGAATATTGAGCGAATTAGACTTGCATTTATAGAAAGTTGTCCAAATAATAAAACCAATAAAAAAAGTTGAAAAACATTTGGAACATATAGAAAACGAATACAAATTAGAGACGGTTAAAGAGATAGAGAGGGAGATAAGAATCCACTAAAATATTCAACAGAATTGTACCTTAAATCCGATAAAAAAGAAGAATGCTTCTAAACGGTTTTTATTTTAAGCCAGCTGAAGTCGATTCTTTTTTCAATATAGATTATTACATTTACTTATCCAATTTTTTAAGCAATGGTATACTTTACGTATGGAATTGCCTTTGTTTAGTTAGAAAACAATTATATTAGACAAATTGATTAAGCCGTTTCAGTGAAGATTCCGTGGACGTAGATATAAAAAACCATGTGACATCGGTCAGAAAAGTAAAATCTAGATAGCTACAATACAACCCTTGTGATCATAACAAACGATCTATTCTTATGTTTGAGTATTTTTTTGGTATTTGTAAGACCATTTATTTTGAAAAGAAATTTTGAACTTTTTATTAAGAAACAAATTACCAAAATATAAAAAGAAAATATATAGTTAAAAGCGACTTTTAAGGTAGATACCTTGGTTTCATCATAACTTGGCATTCTCAATATATATCACTCACCCACTCAATACGAAAGTAGATATATGACTGACTGAAGCTGAAATATCTCCCAAAAATGTTTTAATACTTCAAGGGGAATTCCCATCAATAGTACAAAACTACAATTTTTCGGAAGAATGTGATTCCGTGTGATAAAATTGTAATCTTTATTATCAGATATTCAATCCCTTTATGCTAACTTACATCATTTGTTATCTCTAACGCCGTCTAGAAAAAAAATTGCAGTTAAGATAGCGGCGGCCTCTGGCTGTCCGCTAAACTCAAGTTGTGTAACTCGAATGGTACCGTTGACTAATTACCGTAAGTCTTAAGTGTCATTCTGTTTAAACTATGATTTACGTGGAGTTAGCGCTTCTAGAAGTATATGTTATTACTGGTTAATATGTATTGTTTTCAAGTCGGAAAATATTGCGGTAAAACAATCACTTCTTCTAAAATCGCTCGATTTAATTCATTTTAGTATGGCATCTCCTATCTTCTAGTCACATAATTGTTTAGTCTGATTATGTTACTAAAAATGAACGTTTGTAAGACAGAAACAAAAATATTTTTTGAAGAGAAAGCGTCTTAGTGGAGAGCCACACTTATACCTTACACATATGAAAATAGATAAGTATGGTAATGAAATGCAAATATTGCATCTGTTTTGACCGACACGACACTACTTTGACCTTGATATACCTATACGGCTTAGTTTTCTGTACTTAGAGCTTATACTTCTGGAGGTAGCCTGCAATGCACAAATATCATGACATCTGTAAATAGAGGGCAATAGAGAGTGCAACAGGCTATTTCACTCGATTGAGAGTTGCTTCCCATATGATCTGTGGCTGCTTTCACCCACCAAGTTCTGGACTTGACACCATATTTGTGCATTTCAGGCTACTGTCCTAAGTTTTTGTGTAACAAAAACTGTGACCAGGTTATATTTTAATAGTCTCTTCTTTTACAGAAAACCAACCTCCAATTAATGTACAGCACAAGAATTTATTTTCGTTCTAATAATCATTTCAATTATCTGTTAGCGATATTTTTAATTATCAACTTGAAATATATCAGAAGTCAGAACACCTCAAAAAAGGAAACGTTACTGGACTTGTGAATAATAATAATTATTTTCAATTTGTCACGTAATTATCCTTTACTGAATTGTTTAATATCCGAGCACGTAAGAAGTAAAGGTAACCACTGCTTAACCTCAAAATATACTGTCTATAGACGAAAACACTATACCAGATTGTCTGTGCCACAAGAGCGATAATTGATTGTACCGAGTTTAAAATTGAGGTTCCATCAAGTTTAGATAATACAGCTCTGCGTTATTCACATTATAGGAAAGGGTTTACTGGAAATAACGAAAGACGGGAGTGAAGTATATTTATTTCGTAAGAAGCTTTCGCTTCCATCGTTCAGTACAAAAGCAGCTTTTTTCTTTCTTCTTCAACGCGTCTGTTTGCCTTGTTTTCCTACTTCATATAGATGTCCTATTTTTATTGGCAGCTAGATGTCCCCCCAATCCCTATCTTCTTCTTGCAGAGTGGATTTCACTGTCAGATGACTTCTATCATACATGTTTGAGTTTGGTACATGTCATACACGTATTCGCCCAATTTTTTTATACACTTATATGTATGATTTCTTTGTTACAAAGCTCTCATGTGGTATAGTTTGTATGTCTACATGTTAGTGTTTTACCCTTGAACCGTCTTAAGTACTTCTTCTTTGTGTGTGACCTTGTCTTGAGATTTGTCTAAACATCCTTTTTATACTCCCAAATTACTTTCAGTAGTCAAAATTTATTTTTCAAAAATATTTAATTCACACACCTGCCAATATTTCTAGGCTTTTTCTTGTCCTCATCGTTTTACTTTAATTCCGTATCTAGGTTATCATCTGTTCCATTCTTATAAATATCAACGTTGCATACTTCTGGGCTGAATGAATCGTCTTGTTGTATTCCTACTTTTGTAGGGTATTTTCGCTATCGGCATTCAAACTTCGGTTATTTAAGTTTTTTAATTCCGCTCCATATATATATATTCCATATATTTATATATATATATATATATATATATATATATATATATATATATATCCGCGTAGTTGATAACTGATCCCTGCCGGGATCGATGGTAAAATGACAACGTTTCGGCAGGGTCACATATGCCCTCTTCAGGTCGGTTCTCATAATTCTCGTAGCCTCCTGCTTTCGCTTTTAGTTCAACTCCAACACTGTAACTACAATATATATATATATATATATATATATATATATATATATACATATGATGACTTGGATGGTAAACTGACGTAAAATGACAACGTTTCGGTAGAGTCACATCTGCAATCATCAGGTCAGTTCGCATAATTCTCTTATCCGTCTCATCAGAACTCATTTTTTTCTAAAAATTGGAGAAACTACGGTTAGGTAAACATAAATTATAATTATATTATTACCTCATAAGAACGAAAAATTAAGTTAAACAATCTTTACATTTTTATCTACAATATATCACCAAAACTTCAAACCAATGTGACTAAGACGTTCATATTTAATAAATATTTTGAAAACTATACCGTCATCAAAATAATATCACAGTGGCGGTAAAACTTTTATGGAGTTTCAAACCAGAAATTAACAATTTTATTATCGCCATACTAAAGAATCACAACAATGGGGTCATAATTCATAAGAAATTGTGATTTTAAATGTCTTTGGGTCTGCAACTATAGCTTTTAAAATTACTAATTAAATGAGAAATAGTGGCGATAAACCACCCAAGGAGATTCTAACTGCACCATTTATACCCCTCAATTACATTGATCCCAATTAGAAAATTTAATCTGCAATTTATTTATCTTTTGCCGCACAAACGGGCACTACAAAATAATAGAATGTCTTAATTTCGATAATTGAGAGGTTATAGTCGACCTGATGGCTTTCTTATTTATTGCGATGCCTTCTGGCTTTTTTTCTGTGCTCTCGAGATGGATGGACAATTTTTAAATGACAGGTATGAGATTTATGCGAGATTTTATAAAAAAAATTATGTTTCTAATAAATTATGTTTCATATAGTTTGTACAAAAGAAGATATCATAATACGATTTTATATAGAACAAAAAATCTAACAGTGAGGGTAACAACAAATTGGATAGATTAACAAAAATGCTTTTATTTCTCCTTTTCTCTTTAGTATTTTATTTTATGGTGGCACTTCACTTGGTGTTAGGGTATTTTTGTTTTGTATCGCTATATTCGTCCAAATATTTGAAGTATTCGCAAATATGCGAAGCGTGCCATCCACACATATCGCAAAACACTCAAACATGCCAAATATGTTAGAATACCAGTAAATGTGACACATGCCTCACCGTAAAGATAAATAAACAAAATTAATGAAAAATGTTTATTTATTTTTTACCTACCTCAGTATTCGTAGATGGGTTGCAATTTTAGATGGCTCCCAGAAAACTATTCATTTATTTGTAAGCAAACCATGTGGGTTTGTATACGCTAGACGTGCCTGCTCCTGATGTTTCTGATTTCTTAATTTTTGTGTTATAACAGACATCAAAGATTCCCTCTTTTTCTTTAAATCAGCAGCATTGTGCATGGTTGTCCCATATTGTTTTGGATATCTATCCAAGCATCATTTATTTTATTTTTATTTTTGTGGCTGATATGTTTGGGGTCCCAAATGCAAGGATGCATTTGGTACAACTCGAGAAACTTCATGATGTTATTGTTCGACCACTCCATTTTGCCACAAACACTACTTTGCCATGAAAAACAACACTAGTTCATCACGATCGCAGCGCCGCGTGCAACTATATGAATCTAGTGTGGACGGCTAAAGCAAATATTTGGCTTATTTGACTCCTTTGGTGTGTATTGCAAACCGACAACTGGACGGTAAGGCGTATTTGCTGTTGGCGGGATTCGTCTTATTTGTTCAAGTAAAACAAAAATAGCGAATAACCTCTCTACACATCGCCGTTTTTGGACAAATATAGCAAATATACGAATACGCTACACCAAGTGAAGTGCCGCCATTAGAATTCGCCCGAATAGAACGTCAATGTACAAAGCAGTTGCGAAGTCATGGTAGCGAGTGTCAAGTTGACGCTAGCGTAGGCAGTGGAAAGTCTCGGCGTTACAGGCGGTTGCTTTTTACGAGCGAAGACATGTATTGTGAACTCTATATAAATACACGCAAAAAAAGAAGATGCAAATGTTCAGAAATTCCAGTTGCTGCAAAATGGAAGAAAAATCAAAGAAATAAATGGATCAGAATTGCCCAGTTTTATTGTGACAAATGCTAAGTCGAAAAAGATTAGTTTTAATTTACAATGGTACCCCATTGAATTTTTTAATGAACACCAACGTTGTTAGTACGAGTGAGCTATATAATCTTGTGAGGGAGACGTTCTGTAAGAGACAACCAGTAAGTTGGTCTTTTTTTCGAAATTGACCTTAGTACTCTTAGACCATTACAACTATTGAATTCTGATCTGTTACAGAAAAGATTTGAAGATAGAAATCCCTAATGAACAGTCAAAATAATTAAAACTAACTAAACGAAATCAGTAGATGCTGCAGATATGATCCATAATGTGCACCAGAATATTAGCAATGTTGATTTGAAAGGGTGCAGAGAGTAAAAACACCACTTGTCAGTTTTTCAGATTGAGTCCATCGGCCGCAGCCACTTATATTTCCAAAAGTGTTTGCTAACTGATTATCTAAATATGTTACATTTCCAGCATTTGAACTCTATTAAAATATGATAAAGAAGAGCGACTGTAATCCTAAGTTGCAATCATTATTACTGTAGATTAATATATACTGACGAATGTGATTATAGTATTCCTATACAGGCTTTAAGTTCCTAATCCATATAAAAATAATTTCAGGTTTTATGCAACTTATTACGTGATAGGTATTGTCCGATGCTATCTTACATTGTCTTAGACCTCTTGCAGATATATATTAATTTTTCAGTGGGAACTAATATGATATGTTGAGGCATTCTGTGGAAATTCTGGTTTATACCTCAATTGAAAGTCTTGGAACAGTAACAGACAAACACAAATTTTAAATAATTTTACGATGCATGGTAGTTTTCTGGTAAATATCTCTGTTAACCAGCCTAAACAGTGAAACCGAACACCATACACCTCCAATTTATCCAAAATAAATCCAATATTACTATTAGATTTATGAGACAATTCGTTAGTGTAACTTCACCCCAACATATTAAAGTTTCACGTATCAGTGTCGATTTATCTCGAATCTCAAAAAATGCTCCTTCTTCATTTCCAAGGAATATGCATAACTGCTTAGTCTGAGCACTAATATCTGCTGATTTTCTTTGTCATAAATCTATAAGCGTTAACGAATACAGGATAATGTCCAATGAAGTATAGATAACACAAAGCAATACCAATTTTAAATATAATGCGTATAATCTTCGAAGTAGAATATAGATCAAAGATTTGTAAAGATAATAATTACAGAGACAATCAACTAATGCTGATTATCTGATCAAATTTGGCAAGCAGATATTTCTATGTACATGGCGCCACCATAACTATATATATCCCTCTTCAATAACTGGTATATCAGTTGCGTAAATGCAAAGTACGTTTATGTTTCACAGGAATTTTAAATTGTCGGAAAAGCCGCTTTATTCGTGTATCATTTCCAAGCATGAATTAGCAACATTTTTATCGTTCAAGTTCGTATTACTTTAATAGATATTTCACCTGCGCGGTTCAAGGTGCAAATCACGTACGATCTCAGTTTATGCATCAGGTTGTTAAGTTCATTGCAACAAAAGTATGCAGTAATCCCATATCGACATACATTACTATGTTGTTAAAAGGTCGTGAACTTTGTTATGTCTCGCGAAAATAAACATCGATTTTCCGTACTAATCATAACAATAATAGAGCATATCAAAATCAACATCATTGTGTTCTGAAGTTTTATGCGTATGTTCTGAAAAATTAATTGACAGCTTGGATAACGTTTAACTTTCACTTCTTAAAGAGGCGGCATTCTTCAATAGACGTAATGGCTCTAATATTAGATTATTTAGCAATAACTTTCTTTTAAATGGTTGATGATTAATTCAGTGACCCTTTGAAATTTTGAAGTTATTAAGATTGCCTTCAAAAGTATAAATATTTTTAACTAATTATAAAGCTTTTGCTTTAGATAATATTTTATTTTCTTATTGTTGTTTCCTTTATAATAACAGTACAGGCACACAGTTCAATTAGATGTCTTATGCTGTGTTTTAACTGGCAAAATATTTTAAATTATCTCATAGAGATTTAGAAAAATATATATATTTTACATATCTTTGATGAAAAAAAATTAACAATTCACCTCATACCCTTTTTCTACACCAGCGCCATTCTGGTCACTTCTTAAATTTGTTGTTTAATGCTTTCACCTTAATAAGTTAAGATCATCCAGTATTATTGTACATTAATAGGAGGTAGCTGTTTTGACTCAATTCAAAATTCAAGAGTTCGTTGGCATATCATTATTCATGCAAATTAGTTCTTTTACCATGAATCCAGCAATAGAACCCCGTTTCAGTATCAGCTTATCTTATGCATCATTTGTTGTCCAAATTATACAAATATAACATGCCTTCGTGTTAAAAATGGCGTTTTCACTTTAATGTAAGTCATTCCCATGAGTTCATACCATTATATCTTGTTGGTCTCTCTGTCATAACCAATTTCCTCGGATAAAATAGTTAAAGTTTAAAAAAATGTTACAAGTGCATCATGTGCAATTTACAAGGTTGCTTGTGAGTCGATATTTTGTACAACATGGGGCCTTAATTCATAGGAAGGTCTAAACAAAAATCCTAAGGTTAACTTTAGGCGCAAATTAGAAATTAAAACAAAATCAAGTGTCAAATAATTTAATGCCAATACTTTTTCAAATAACTAGAGTAAATTATAGTGTTTTATTGAATTAATTATTGATCTGCATTTCTTAAATATGCATAACAATATTTTATTTTGAAAAACGAACTGATTTCAAATAAGTAAAATACCCTGTGGGACCCATATATTATTGAAGACATTTTATACGGCGCTTCCTTGCCTTTCGTTAATTACTGCATTAAGTTTCTGTTTTCTGAAAATGTGTATATTTATGCCATGGAAAATATACGGCAACACATGCATTGATCTACAATTTTAGTAACTGTTTTCATCCGATTTTCTTGGAAATGATAAATCGCCAGTGATAGAATATTGGGCTGTACATCTCCGGAGTAGTCTATTAAATTATCCGAACCTACTAAGCATACATAACAAAAATTGAGCACCTGCTTCATTTTTGATATCAGTTAAAATTTTAGAACATAATTTTTAATTATTATTGGATAACAGTACTTAAATATAAAATGAGCATTCACTTTGACTGACATATCTCAGGTTATTTTTATACGATAAATATTCTGTTACCAAGATATTGACAATACAATTTTGATTGAATCGTTAACTGTCGCTGTATTGATAGGGTAACTTTCTATAAAACACATTTTAAAATCGTTGTTTTTGGCTGTCTATTTTTAGCTTTGAGCTTTTACAGAAGGAAAAGTAATTGCCAATCATGATATATGTGAAACAGTACAATATTTGGTCAATGCTCAATACTTATTAATACTATACCTTTTAAAAAAGATATAAATAGAGACATATATTTAGTAACAAATTACTTAATTATTATGATACTACCCTTGTTAGTTTATAAAAACATAAATTTTACATGCAGCGTTTTTAAGCTTTTATTAAATAAAGAGTTATATAGCAACTTAAACTGATACGTTACTCTTAACCTGACCTGTATAAGTTATGCTAGCGTGTGAGTTGCGTTAAACTGTTACACACGTATAGTAATTTTAAAACCCCAGACCTAACCAGCTAATCGATTCTCATAAATAAAAGTTAATTATTCATAAAAAATAATGTATGCATTATCTTTTATATTTCCTGATACCCAATCTCGAATTGATATGGGTCAATCATCCGCAGACTCGAATTTCTCACATAATGGGTGGTCATGACTTTTCCAGCCGGCCGTTACGTTCAGCCAGTTTGTCCCTTAAGCTGGTCACCCTCGCTCGAATATAGTTGACAATATTTTCCCAAAAAGTACCGCCTGAGGTCTACACCTCTCTTCGTAATCGTATTATTGTCAGTATTATTGTCAGATTAACGTCATTGTATCTGAACTATATAAAAGGATCAAGTAAATCATCATTATAAAGAACCTTTCAGTGGACCATTCACTCTGCTGTACACATACGGCCGTTTATGTCCAACGATAAAAGGATTAGATTCCATTTTGTTTACTTAACAGCTATAGAAATGTTAGTTTTAGAATGTGTTCAACATTTTGTGAGATTAACCCGTTGTGAATGAGTTTCTTCACAATTGAAGACTATAAGAACTAAAGAGTTACCGCTTAATACCATCGACTGAAGTTGTATAAAATTATTTCTCAATGAACTATTAATCTGATTTTAAAGACAAGTCAATCAATGGGCTATTCAGTGAGAAATAAAACTATTATTTGAATATATTAAAAACATAACTAAAAGTTAGGCACTTTTATAAAAAATAAACTGTATTTCTTTGCCTCAGATCCAACAATTAGAATTTTTTTTTAATTATAGTTTATAATACTTTTATTGTAGAATTTATATAAATTCACTTACATTGCAGACCAAAAATCTAATTGTAAATTTAAATTGAAAAATAAAACAAAAATTATAATACTAGAACAAACAGCAAAAAGATCTAAAGGAGAACAGGAGCAGTATACTAGTTGCTAAACCAGAGTTAACTGCTTCAGTAATTGTTAAGAAACTATCAAAATAAAATCAATGGATTATAAACCCGAGAAAACTAGTTGACAGATTTGTACTCGCAATCAAATAAAAATAGTTGTTACATCTTGAGTTAAGCCTGACCCAACCTACCGTAATCAATGATAATTTTGAAAAAAATGCATGAAAATTAAAAAAGTTTTTCCATTGCATTTTTGTGTTTTTTTACCCCCAGCGGGGTAAGACGAATCAATACGCAAGGAAAGAAGTTTTAGCAATTGCAATTTCCTAAAATCAAATCCAGAAAGGCCAGTCATAGATTGTGGACTTATGTTCATTGAAAGTAATTTTATAATCAATAAATGAACAGAAATCTTTTGTATTTGTATATTGTTCAACAGTCTGATAAAATGATATTGTTTCATGCGGACAGGTTAAATATCATACATTGCTTCTCCCAACTTGTAAAACTCAACCAAAATCTGAACATCTTAGAGTATCACCGGTTCGCTCTGGTATCTTAGCTACCACTGGATACAAATCTTTTAGTACTACTACATTGTTCATAGTACTGGGAAAACTATGGAACGTTTGGTATGTCATAGATGAGTAAACAAAGTTTTGTACCAAACACCAAACCTTTTCTCTTTCCAAAACCAAAACTAAAAGTATTTAAATAAAAAGTTTTAATTTAGTTTACTCCATGATGATAACAGCTTTGCTGTTGAAATGGCTTTGACTGAAAAAATAAAGGTTTGTCTACAAAATTTTCTGTTCATACATATATTATTCAATTAGCTAATTTAGTCGGGCTACTATTGCCACTGTCTCTCTCTTGATTGATTTCGGACATATTTTTTGCAACCCTTTTTCTGTTAGGTAGCAATGCTGAACAAGGTTCAGAGTCTTACCCTTGGGCTTCAATAATTTGCCTAGAATGGATATTTCTCAGGGCTTAGTAGCAATTGATTGCACCATTTGGGTTCAGTCTTGTGCTCATTTCGTTTTTCTTTGAGGAATTTTGCGATACATAAAGATTGGATTTCCTTTTATGTATAAAAACATACTTACTTTTCACATCACGATTTTTTTTTTTTTTTTTGGTACACGAGGTCATCTGATGTTCAATGACACTTTATATAAAAGCTTTATTTGATATCTCAGCTTTACGATCGATTTTCAGATCGTGAGCAAAAACTAGAATTTAAAAAGTGATAGAAATTTGTAAACCGCTACTGAATGTGGAAAACAGTAGAATACCAACTTTGAAACCCCAAAAGTCATGAAAGTTTGATTTGTAAGAATTAAAACTAGCAAACTACTGGCGGCTACTTAATAAGAATAACAAAAACAATTAAAATACCAGGAAATCATAACCACAAAATTAAAAAACAGCACATATAATAATCTCAAATTATAGAATAACCAAGAAACAATACATACAAAAAAATAAAAATATGGCAAAAGAAACTCGTGGATCAGCGTATTTGGACAAAATCGCAAAGAGTAAAATGATAACCTTTTTTAATTGCGCTTACCACAAACTAATGATATCTTGAAATACGAGGGTTGTATTTGTCCACTCCCTTTAACCATAAGTAATTAACATTTAAGGTTACTTCTCTACATAATCTCTTTGAGAATTGAAGTATTTGTCATATTTATGATCAAGTTTTGCAATACTCTGTTCATAAATTGTTGCCGCCAGTTATTTGAACTGAGTTGTGAGGATTTCTTTGAGTTTACGGAAAAGACCACTATGCGATAGGTTGGACCTATAGGGCAGATGTTCAAAAATGTGTCATTGAAAGTGCACAAGGAGCTGTTGCGTTACCCGAGCGTTATGGGGACAGTCATTGTCGTCAGAACTATTCCAGAGTCAGCATGCCTCTTCTTTTGTTTTGAATAGCTCTGCGTAAGAGTCGCAAAGGTTCCTAAAAGCAATCTGCTGTACCATTCCCTTCTGCCCGCAAAAAACACTTGGCGAGAGAATCAGTAGAGACAGCCATGTTAACATGCCTAACATGCCACTTCAACAAGATATGGCATGTTGGACTTGAGAACATTCTGCATGGCCTTCATATTGTGCTCAGACGTTGAAGAATAAAACAGACCTCGTACAATATTTCCAACAGAACCTAAAACTTTATCAGAATTCAATGCCCAACGCATAGACTCTGGATAGATGTTTTCGAAAAATTATAAAGTTAATTATAGACGATTAACAGATGAGCATGTAATGTGAAATAAACTACTTTAACAGAGGGATGATATGAGTCGCAAGGACTCATAAAAACACTGGAAACTGAAGCTTCTAACAAGAGATTGATAGAAATCTTAAGAACATATTTAAAAGATACATTTTGCCATCACATTTTTGTGACAACTTTTAAATGTTTTGTTGTTATTTATTCTGTATTGGAGCTTCCAAGCTTCAAATACAGAAATATATAATACGGTAAGTTTTAATTTTAATTTATTTCATTTTACTGTTGAGACAAAATTATAATAATGCACTCCCTAAAATTGATTAGTTTGAATATCTCCTCAGTATAGATGTTCTCATTTATATGATGGCACTATTATAGCCCAAACAGTAATTTGTTATTTAACCACACCTACACTATAATAATTGATCCCAAATAGGGTCATACATAGAAATCAGAAAAATGATTTTACTTTCCAGTATATATTATCCTGTAAAACAAACGCATTACCATAAATAAGTATAAAATAAGTACAGCTCGTAAACGAGTCACCTGTTACATATAAGAAACTGCTTGTAGTCTTTACCAACTTTATTGAACTACAAAGGCCAGATTAATGACCCCAATAATATTATAGTTAAATTTCCTGCATTCCATTTTGTATTGAAACGACCCCAATCTTATAGTATTTAAGAAAAAACATTTTTTTCTGTTCTTCATAGATCCGCCACTGTTGTTTTCTGTCTGCTTAGATGTAGGTACAGTTTCAGACCGTGGCATCACTAAAACTAGATGACGAGATGCCTGTTGAAACGCAGCCTTCAATCTTGATTATATACGGGTTTAACAGCATTTAAGTCCTGTCAGGTGCTCATTAGTTAAATTTACGAGGTTAATCAAATAGCTGGTATAATGTAACAGATAAATTGAATGGCGGCCTTTTGGATTATCGGTAATCATTTCAAATATCCTTTGCGGGAGACGAACACGTCAAAATGGACCGTAAAAAGTTATGTTAAAATTTTAGTTTACACGGATGATGAAGATTTTTATCGAAAAATCACGTACGCTGAATCATTTTGGTTGTTACTGATGAATAATTTAATCAAAATTCTTAATAAATTACCGACTGGAATTTAAATGATTTTCCACAACGGCATTATGCTATACAAAGTGTATCATATTTAATTAAAAATATAGGTAGAAAGCACATGTAGCTTTTTCCAATATATTTGTGTAAAAAGTGCTTTCCATTTTTGTAATACAATGGCTTACTAGGAAGAAAAGTGAAGTTTAACTGAGCTACCTATAAATTGCGGTCAGTCTCAACAGGTTTCGACCAAATTTTCAGTAATGGCAGTCAACAAAAAACAAAATAACAGTCATTATCAGAAAATCCAAAAACGTGAACTGTCTGTGTCAGTTCATAACGCTGCTGTTATACAGTGTGAAACAGCCAAATATAATAAATTCGAGAACGAATAAAAGGACTTGTATGAAAAAACGCTTGGACACGTCGATTTGTATTTTTAAATATGCATTTTTTCAACAAAATAAAATCATATAGGGTGTGTCATGTGACAGGTGCCAACATCCACTTTCTTATTTTAAATGCAAGCTCCTGTATATTATTTATTTTTTGGATTCTCCAGAACATTCTAGACATAATTCATGTTATTTTTTGTAATAAATCTGAAAACACTTAATATTTCTCCCTTTCTTATATAAATTAATCCAACAACAAACTGTGGCATGGGAAAGGCCATCTTAACCTAATGTGGTAACGATATATCACAGCAATATAACTTAAAATAATAAAGATAGAATAAAACTTCACATGGCAGGTGCAGAACTTATTACTAATATTAAAAGAGGAACAATTGTCTGTTTATTTGTTTGTATTTTGTTTGTTTGCTTACATGGGGAAATATCAAGTTCTGCTACAGCAATTTTAAAAACCTTTGAGTAACAGAAAGCTACAGTATGCCTCAGTAAAACAGGTTGTATTTTATTTTGATAAAAATAAGGGTTTAGTCCTAAACTTCAACATCTCTAATTCAGGCCGGAAAAATTCTGATTGATTGCATTTTCGACATACGCCGTACAAATGCTTGAATATATCAAAAATTAAGGTAGTTCAAAAATACTAGTGCAAAAAAAGATGTAATGAAATTCAGCAACCCGAAATAACTAAAGTTTAGATTTAAGCTACAAGATTTTTTTCATAAAATTAAATTGAAACGTATAAGACGATCTTTACCTTTATCTAATAAAACAGATATCTTAAAAATAGTAACCGATACAGTTGTAAATATACATATACATTTTGGTTCAAAAGTTTTTGAGATATGATACCTGATCGAGATTTTAGAACTCGCGATATGTTGCCATAGAAATTTAGCTCATAAAAACTAATGTTCAGGAAGTTTATCAGTAAAATATCTGAAATATCAAAAAACAATTGCTCAACATGCAAAAAAATTTAGAATTCCAAATAACTAAAAATCCGAAATCGTAAATAATATCAAAAAATGGCAAACAGGTCAAAAATGTCCTAAAAATGTCTGATTCTTCAAATTAATAAAATATGTAGCCCATATAACATCTAGATAGCTTACGGTTTTTGTTTTTTTTTAAATTCTCAGATATTTACTTTAAACTATTGTATTTTTTTTATTTTTCACAGTATCTTCACCAAATAAACTTAAATCTAATCTATGATGTTTTGTTTGCTCTTCTGCATTCGATATTTGACATAAATAATTGGTTCTCAAATGGAGAGGTTCCATAAAAAAGTCATTAAGTTAAACACTTTATCACATTACAAAAATAAATAAGAAGCACATCGAGAACTTCGAATACTTACAAGACTTCTCTACTTCAACCCCTTTCCAACGTTATATCACAGGTATTGGAAAGTAATTAGTATCATAATAAAATTTGAGATTGTAACTTACAAGGTTAGAACTACAAAAAATGAAACAAACATCAAGTTGCAATAAGTTGTTAACAATTTTGTTCAAACTGGCTTCTACCGCTATGAATGCAATCGCGACACCTTTTCCTGACTGCTACAGTTGTAGTCTCTAGTTGCGTCTCACCCCACATTGTTTTAAATCAACATTTACTCTTTCGTTTAACTGGTCTTTGGTTTCTATTCTCTCTCATAAATGGGTTGCATGGCCCGTTCCCATTAAAAAAATCAAAAGTAGTCAGGTCTGGGAACCATGGAGGCTCAATCCATGAGTTTGAGAATGAATTGTCCAGAAGCTCTCTAACAGTTTGCCTATAACGTACTGGACAGCCAACTTTTTTTGAATATTATTGATCTGTCTGCCAATGAAATTTCATCTTATAAGATCTATAAATCGTTCATTAAAAATTCAAGTCATTTAAGATATAGAAATAGAAACCAAGCATCAGTTAAGGGAAAGAATCAATTATGCGTTCCAAACAATCCGGGATAATCGATCTTAGTAGATGATATCACATTGGAAGCCAAACCAATAATTTTCAAATACATAGTTGTCCAACACATTAAGGGGAACTGTCAGAGAGCTCCTTGACAATTCATTCCCAAACGCGTGGGTGAAGACCCCAGACCTGACTTCCTCTGATTTTTTTGTATGGGGAGAGGCAAGCAACTCGTTTATGAGAAAGAAATGGAATACTCTCTTCGAGGTATCATTCTTTTGTACGCAAGACAATATATGTGATATATATTGTTTCTGGTGAGGAACCTTCATCAGTTGCGCTTCCCACAATAGAATATCCTCCCGAACACTTATTTATGTATTTGATAGGTAACAGTAAATTTGTAGACGCGAAAATCCTAGATGTCGGTCTTACATCTCGCGTCTACAATCAAATACATAAATAAATGTCTGAGATGTCATTCTATTGTAGGAAGCGCAACTGATAAAGGTTCCCAACCAGAAACAATATATATCATATATATTGTCTTGCGTACAAAAGAATGACACCTCGAAGAGAGTATTCAACATCTCTGACAGGTGAAGTGTCCTGAAAATTTTATCGTGGCATTCTGTCCTAGGAGTTAAGGGAGACACGAAACGGCTCCAGTAACCCGAAAATTCTAAATGTCGGTCCTACATCTCGCGTCTACAAAAGAAATAGACTCCAAGGAGCAGTTAAGAGTAAGAATACCTAAATGTTGTTTTTGAAACAATGTGGGATGAGACGCAACTAGAGACTATGACTGAAGCAGTCAGAAAAATATGTCTTAATTGCATCCGTAGCGGTGGAAGCCAGTTTGAACAAAATTTATAACGAATTAATACAACTTGATATATGTTTTATTTTTTGTAGTTATAACCTGTATGTTTCAACAACAAATTTCATTATGATACTAATTACTTTCCAATAGATGTGATAGATCGTTGGAAAGGGGTTGATGTAGAGAAGTTTTTGTAAGCATTTGAAGATTTCGATGTGCTTCTTATTTGTTTTTTATGTTTTTTTTGTAATGTGTTTAACTTAATGATTTTTTTATTGAACTTCGCCATTTGTGGACTCATATTTTTTTAACCATTTATTTGTGTCAAATATCAATTGCAGAACAAAACACCCTGTATAATTATAGCTGATGTTGTTTCAAAAGAGTAGCAAATTTTTATACTATATTTAATATGTCCATTCTTGGATATCTTGTATAGCAACCGATATTAATATCTGTGTAAGATAAACTCAATTCGAGGTAAAATTTAACATCTCACAAGGATTTTCTATTAAATAGCAATTTACTCTCAAAATGGTTACGAACATATGTATTGTAATCTTGACGCCACTATAACGCCATCTTTAACAATAATAATTCAGTGATAAACATTTATAGCTCAATATTGGATCAGGTAAATAGTATTCCATAAAATCCTAATCTCCCTGAGTTTTTTTTTACTTCATGAAAATAAACACAATCTAGGAAGTAAATCGTAATGATATTCTCTTGGCCTAAATTACTAGTAACTTTTTAGGACATAATTTTGTTAGTATTTTGTTTTTATGAAGTTTAGTTCTTGTTATTGCGAAAATAACGATATATATATATATATATATATATATATATATATATATATATATATATATATCAATTTAGACGAAGATGAAGAGTCATCGAAAAGTCACTTAAATTGTATTTATCAACACAATGAAAGTAATACAGGGGATTTCCGAAAGCCCATCCAGGCATGTTTGAATCTTGTAGATGTTGCGTCAAGGTAATATATTACCTGATAACACATTGATAATGCCAAGTGAGACTTTGGGGAAACGTTTGCAATATTCGAACATGAATCAAAACCCCAAACAGATGTACTCCCGGATAAATCTTCTTCATATTTTTCTACCCGTGAAACACTACGCCTAGACATATGGCTATTGAAGCCCTCCTTGTATACATCACGTCATAAAAAAATTAAATTTTAATATTTTGTTTATTATATTTTTTTATTTAATTTTTTTGGTAACCTATTTAATTCAAGCCATCATGTCATTATTTGTGAACAATTAAACATGTTCATTAGTGTTTGTTTTCTACAATACAAATTAAAAAAAATTAAACCAACTTGTATATAATGTATAAAAATCTTGTCAAAAATCCTTAAAACACCAAGCCATACCACACGAGTCTTACTCATATTATTATTGTGATTTCAACTAGTAAAAATGTGTTATTCGCTTGAGATAGTGTTGACGAGATTATTATTACAAATGCATAGATATATTACATTTACCTAGAAATATACCAGGCCTAGGACACCAAATATTCACTAATATAGCAGTTTTATTCGGGAGCAGCGACATATCATATCATAACACCAACAGAATTTATATATAAAATTACATCAGTGTTTCAAGCTTCCCAGTAATCGAGTAAGCATATCCTTTCAGATATCACCCAAAGGTAAATGCTCTTTTCAATCGTTATTGAAGAATGTTCAACCTATACACTACTACACTTAATATTACATTTATGCTTATTATTTACCATACCAAATCTTCATTAAAGTATTTTGTAATTCGCATGGCCAGACTTTTATAAATTTCTATTTTGGTATATATACTGCGTCTACGTATTTTACACCAAGTACCTATGATCAAAATTAAAGATTATGAAGGTAAAGATAGTATTCCACAAAAATAAATGAAGGATCTTGTAAACTTGTAAATTATCGACCATGTTTCGGAAAAAAAATTATGGAGCACCAAACCGTTAGAATTCCTTAAAAACATAAAAACTAGAAAGAAGAAAATAGACAACAACATAATCTCATATGAATTTAAGAAATTCCACTCACAACGTTTTAAAAAGAAGATATGAGGTACACCACTACATAATTAGAGACCATTGCAACTTAAAACCAAGATCTCATCATACGTTTCTTGACTTTATACTCCTATGTGTCCCATAATAGAGTTAGAAACAAGAAACAGATGTGTTTGCGACACCTGATATAGAAAGAATCTAACAAAATTAATATTTCCACAATTTGTATTCACAACACAGAAAAGTGATTAGGAAAAATGTTTTACATTTTACTGTGAATCTGAAGATCCTTCATCATTCCAAAAATATTTTAGGGAATTATGACATAACTATTAATATCAGTTTATGAACACGAATAAATAAAAACCCAATGAATAATTATCCAGTTTACGTTATGTATGAAATCAATACCATCTTCAAAACGAATGATGTAAGGTGTGTCAGTGCAGATAATTTATTAAAGCCACAGAGTCGTTTGAATTACGTCGTTAATATAATAAAAATTAGAAAATATATTGAATAAAGCCACATTCCATTTGCATAAGCCATCATATCCTGATGTCATCACATAATATTTGTTGTTTTAATGTTTTAATTAACATTTTCGAAAAATACAATCCCACGAAAAGTTATAGATAATGGTAGGAGATTCATTATAACAATATTGCTATCTGGAAAAGTTTTAATAGTAATATTATTGACGTTTTAATCAACGGATAATTTAGGCAATGATTACTAATGAATAAGATTACAGTAAAAAAAGAAAATAGAATTTTAAATTGAAAATTATAACTTATTTATGATTTGTAAAAACATGGAAATTAAAATTTTCAACGCTGTCATAAATTCGAACATAAAAAAAACTGGTGTCTTAAATTTTGTCGACATAATTTATGCTAGTGAAAATTAAAATACGGTTGCAAAAATATTGTTCTAATCTGATCAAAAAATAATGGAATTAAACAGTATAGTTAAGATGTTAGTAGGTACTTACTTAAGTTGGTATTGCAGAATATGTTTTAGAATTTTTATAAAAGTTTTGAAAATTAATTGAAGTCAAAGTTATTATTTCATAATTCACTATAGTTTTTTAAAAGGAACACTTCTGAATACATATAAAATAATTGGAAGTTAATGACAAAATTTTGTTAAGATATGCAACCTCATGACAAAATATAAACATGAATTTAGAATACATAGTAGCAACAATGTTGGAAAAAAGTCGATATAGAATGAAACACAATGTAACTGAATGAATTGATCTATAATATGAATAAAATTAATAAAACCCAATTCACGAAATAATGAATAGAAAAGCTATTTTAATAAATAATACCAACCTTAGATAAAGTGACCGAACATATTACAGAACATAATTTATAATTTATTTGTTTAATCTGCCACAATCGATACAAATTATGATATATTTTTGAAACGAGAAAAGAAAATAAAATCTTATGAACTTTTAAACTATAACATGCTTGAAATAAGAAACATACACATTATTTGTTATGAATTTTTTCTTCAAGTTTTCGAAAAATTAATTTCAATTAGCTTTGAAAGCTTCTTACTAAATGTATCGAACAAAACTGTTGAAATTTTGAATTTTATACTTGCCATCCGAATCTTGGGCCTTACTTTCTCCGATTACGTTTTTGTCAGTACTCAAAAAAAGATACCGAAAAACAAAATTCCATCCAATAGGCTCTACAAATCTCGATGAGTCTTGGCCCGGTTTACCACTATCTTTCACTTTTCTCTTTTCCCTCTGGTCCCCATTGTTGTAGATTTAATTTCTCTAAATCTTGTCTGAGTTTCTCATTATTTCCGAGTACCGTCCACTGATCTTTTGGGCGTTCCCAGTAAATGCTGTTTAAAAGTCGTTAGTTGTTACTTCTTAATACATGACCAGCCTGTCTCCTTCATTCGCGTATTCTACTGTCTCTAATGAGCCTACATATAATTCTTAGAATTGATTTCTACCTAGATGAGTGTCCAGGTCACACTTTCGTATGTTACTACTGACTCTATGATGGACATATTTTTTTACTCTGGGGATTCGATTTAACGTTTCGAATTGCAAAGATGTGAAAGTGCATGCAACGCACTGTTACCGGAAATTGTTTTTGACTTGATTCCATTGTGTTTGGTGATTACCGTAACCTAAGTATTCAAATTCGTTGACCGCTTCGAAATTGGCGTTTATGGTGATATTCTGGCATACGTGTTACCTGGGAATTTTTGATTCTACTATATCTTGATTTTGACCTCGTTGAATTTGAGGCCCACCTCTCGTTCTGATTTCTCGATAATGGACTGTGTAGTGGTGATCACCAACCAAGGCCAGGACAATTTTAGAATTCTGTGCTTTTTCATGAAATATTGCTTTAATCTCGAAATGATTTTAAATTGTTCTGACATTTCTTTATTGTACCATAACACAAGCATAGGAATCTTGAACACACATTGCTGATAGTGCCATTAGTTTTCTCGGCATTCTCGTTCTATTAGTTGAGGTAACGTGAATATTAGATCAATTGTTGACCTTCAGCGTCTTCTCTCCAGAATGATAGATATTATTTTATAGACTATATACATTTGTGAGATTCCCCTGTAGATCTTACAAAAATTGTTCTCTCCAAAGGTATGTTTTCGTTGTCCGATACGGCTTTTATGATGTAGGTAAATTTAATCATTTCTGCCGCAATGCCCTTCTGCACCGACGGATTTGTAATATTTTAGCATTGCTATTGCTATTTTAACTTCGTCATCTTGAATATTTATTTGTGCTGTGTGAGATTCAGGCAATACTTGATTTTCTGCACGATAAAATTAATTTACAACCTCTAATTATCCTTGTTTTTTTATGAAACCTAGTGTTTTTCTTCATTTCCTCTCCTTTGAGATGTGATGTCTATAAAATGCCCTAATTTATTGTGTGGCTAATCATTCCTTATTTTTTTAATTGCGTGTTCAGATGTTATTTGTTGTTTGCTCTTAATGTCTAATCTAGATATTAGAAAACCATTTGCATCTGTATTTAAAAGTATTTGACTTAAGAAAGTCTGTATATAACCTCGTTTCGAATAGTTTGTTATGAAAATTCTGATCAGTTATATATGTAGAAAAGCAGAAATAGCTTTGATGTAAAGTAATAAATTCTCTAAGGTGATAAAGACTACATAAGTTTTAATGTTTCCTAGTACTTGCAACATATGTTCCCAAGCTTTCACAACATAAGCGCAAACTGATAATAAATTTATAACCAAAAAGTTAAAAATCCAAATCACATTATCACAATGTGGACATAAATTAAATTTATGAGCAATCCGCGTCATAAATTTGAGAGAAGTGTGCCAAACCAACAAGTCGCCCGAAATGACTCACGAAATATGTTGAAGTTTCGTTTTGTCAACCGGTATGAAATGTCCTCAAATTCTCAGTAATTTGACACACCACAACACACCACAAACACACACACACACACACACAGTAGATCATGTCGCATGGCGCCAGCCGAGGATGTGTATTTTAAATTCAAGCAATTAATGCTTTCAACGGGTTTTTTATTATTAGACACATAAATTTGTGATCTCGAACATTGTCGATAGAAGTTTTAATGTAACGGCATTTGATTAACATTTTTCATGGGTAATTTGATAAGGCATAGTCGATTTTAGGTGTGTGGTACCAGAGATAAACTCTTTTCTTCTGAATAACGATAATGGGTTATCATATATTTATTCTCGAAATAATTTGGACATTTATTAATGAAGCCTCAGGGGCTATTTATCTGTTTTAGAAAAGCTATCTTAAAACAACTGGGTAAATTTATCCCGAAGATGTATTTAATTAAATACTCAACTTTTTAGAAAGCTGTCGATGTAAAGATAATAATTGAGTTACCAAATATATATGCTAATTGTATGATAGTGATATTACATTGTAATGATATAATATATGAAATATAAAAAAATAAACAAACAATTAACAAATAGTAAAAATGTGTTAATTGCATACGACATTTTTTGTCTACATCATTCGAATATATTCTGATAATTGATTAATGCAATTGTTAGCTTCCTTGTTTATGATATTAGATTAGTAAAAATTTAAGAGTGCTAAAATAAAAAAACTTTGATCACGTGCAAATGAAATTTTGTAATTTTATGTTTTCATTGCGGTGTTTCAATCTTCAGGGATACTTCTTGATAAGAAAATTTGTTTAATACGATTACATCCCAGATTTATTCTAAACAGAAGTCCCTACATATTTTAACCCTAAGACATATTAGACAGTGAGTGAGACACATCACTTTTTATTCGAAAGTGAGTACATTAGGAACCGATTTATGATCCCGATAGACTAGAAATTTGACAGTGAGACTCCTTTACAGACATATAAACACCCACCAAGAGCGAGTTTTAGGAAAATTGTAACCAAAAGAAATTTTGGCGAAGTCGCCGCTTTAAATAAAACGCTTTCCCCTTCGGTTTATTTATTAATAATACTGTTGTTAACAACATCTAATGCAAATTAAATTGGTGTAATGAAATATTAGGGCAGGCCAACCATTTGTAAGTATTAACACGCTTTAGTATTCTCCTTAGGTCAGTTCTAATCGGACAAATAACAGATGCACAATCTATAACGGACATGCGCAGTAATGAGTTAACATTTAGGTATAATGAAGTCTCTGCGCAGGTAACGGGTTAGGTATCGGGTAATCGTTGGGTTGGAACAGCCCTCTAGTGTCGACAATTAAACTAATGTTATTTAATGATAAGTTTTTACGCAACTAACTTATTTTGAATATGTTTTATAAATAATACATTTGTATATTGAAGCCAGTAAATCAAAAAAAAAGTTGCTTATGTTAACATCCATAATGCAAATTATTAATATTGAAGATGTTTGTGAAGTGTCATATGATACAATTAATATATCAATACCGGTATCGCAAGATGTATCGATGCCGGTATCAGTAGCAGTATCGAAACAGTGGTATTGATACTAGTATCTAAAGAAGGTATCGATACCAATTTGGCAGGGTGGAACGTAAAATCTGCGAAATTATGAATTTATCGAATTTATCGAAATTACAACAAACATCATTTCCAAAAACACCCAGTATCCAACACAAAGTATCAATACTGATATCATATCAGTATTATCGCAATGTCCTTACACAGGGAGGCAGTGAAGTGACAGAGTAAAACAAAAATAATCCGTGCATCTTCTTGGAGTATAGATTCTGTTGGCAAAGAAGTCAAAAATCAAGGTACCGTAATTGATTGATGAATGCAGAATAAGCAGGAACGAAAAGCAAATAACTAAATGTTAAAAGAAACATTATAAGTTTTCTGGCATAATTCAACATAATGTACGTAACATTTCGCCGTACTAATGAAGAAATTGTTTACAACTTATGCCAATTTTCAATAATGTTGCAAAAGATTATAAAGCTCTTTAGCTTTTATTGGAATACTCATATTTAATACAGCTAAGCAAGACATTCACCTACACATAAGACATATTTACCTATTAATTTCGAGGCTGTAAAGTATGACTAATTTCATTTTTAAAATTGTAAATAGATTTGAAGATAAAAATATAAGAAAAAACTATTTCTTTTCTTGTTTATATAATTCATCACCTTATTATCCATGAACAGCTTTTAGTGTTCAGAGGATGATTCTTATTTCAATAAGACCATAAGTAATAATTAATTGTTGAATTATATGTCTGTTGTTGACACACTTGCTGTCCCAGAAAGACAAGAACAGTAAAAAACTTGTTGGGCCATATAGACGTCAATAATAATTATCATCATCATCATATCTTCAAATGTTCGATATGATCTTGGCAACACATAAAAAATAGAGTTTTTTCCAGAACCAACGGTTCCTATAAAGACATTTGAAGTACAAAAACAATATGTTCTTCTGTTCCAATTGTCTAAGAAGAATTACCCCAAACTACAATCTACAGTTTAAAAGAGTAATTTGCGGAGAACATTATACACCACATGTTAGTCTGAAGTTGGTAGACGATACACCAAATGTTGTTCGTAATATTATTTCAGCGATTATTTGTTAGAACTTGATCCTGACGATCATAGTTCTTTCCTGAAAGATAGTTGTGGCATAATTTTTCAATTTTTAAGCACTTTTTGGGAAATAACACCACAATTCACGAAATTACTGTATAGTTCCAAAGGTTTCGGGGTCTAGGTCAGACCCTGTTGTCAATGGCAAAGAAACTATGAAAAAAGGCACAATTTAAAAATATAAAATTAAAATCTTTGACAATATTATTTGATTTATCACGTAACTAAGAGAAATATAATTTCAGAATATACAGGGTAGCACAGAAACTTCTAAAGATCATATAATAATAAGTTCCTTTCATATTGGAAGAATTTTATTTGGCGCTCCTAGGTAACAATCAGTATTATTTTTTTGTTAAAATGTAACTCTGTAAAATGTACTGTAACATATTAGTATCACAGTATATTCAAATCCCATCCGTAGTCTGTGATTAAATCAAACAAATTCAATTGTTTTTTGATTATCTTGTCCTTTGAACCTGACGAGTGTGCAGTGCTGAATGTAACCACCCGATATTGACTTGTGTCTCTCTTATTGATTTTCCTTTCTCAGCTGGTTCGCTTGCTGATATGTTATTGGCTAATCTTAGTTATGTGGTGAAAAATATTGGCGTCGTTTTGTTGAAATTTCAAATATTTATATTTCACAGTTTGTGTTTAAGAAAATGTCATGTGATTGTGTACTTTGAAAACTGTTTATTTCATACACGTTTAATTTTTGGAATAAATTAACATACCTGGACCTCACATGACAAGGAATACCAATATGTAATCAAGGAAATGAACCAGTCGATACAACAAAATTAAAGATATTTTTGGACAATTTTACAGCAACTCGCGTATTCCATCACTATGGTAATAGTATATGGGATATAACTGACGAGATTTTAGCAGGAAACTCGTAGAATTAATTTATTTAAACAATAAAATCACACAGTATGTTTTTTTGTTTATATTATGAAAACGGATGTTGAATCGTAAGGCCGTAGAGAATTAGAAAACTTTCAAATAGGGTAATACTTTTTCAAAAATTTGAATAATTAGAAAAATATTTTGTAAAATCCACAGTATTAAATAGGATCATCCGATCAGGATATGTCAGAGATACATAACTTCAATGATAATGACCCCACTACAGCGGAAAGTAAGGATCTCTCGCTTACTGCATTATTAACACCCACTTTTAACAGATTTTGACTTGTATCGCAAATACTAAACAAAATTAAGGATATTTTGTGAGCCTCAAAGTTTAGACAGAATGGCTATTTATGGAATATCGATCATGAGGGTTTTTTTGAAGACCAAAGCTCCAGTTAGGACATTTACACAAAATTTTTGAAAGTTGTCTTGTTTTTGTTACAACTTGTCAATCATAGCCGTCAGGCATTACCTATAAACTACACCCAATATTTCAAATCCATGTTGAGGGATATATAGTTGACAATGATTTCAGATACAAATTTAAAATGTCTCAGAACACCGCTGACTTTTTTTTTGTTATATTGGTTATTTCTTTAGGAAGATTCAAGATATAAAAAACTGAAGAGTTTCATGTTTTGATAACATGATTGAATATTTATATAGTTTTAACGACCTTTCTTGTTAATGAATAATGATGACCATGATTTACAGTTAATCAAAAAATAATTATAACTTGTAATTTATCTATGTTCGTAAGTATTTTTATTTTAATAAATGGCATGGACTTATTAGTGTTCAGCTAATCAATTCTGGTGTCGGTATAAGTTTCAATGCTACCTATCTACTCAAGAGACCTATCTACTAAGCGGAGACGGAGTAGAAGACCACTTAGATTTCCAAGGGGCCTCTAAATTGTTATGTCATTTTGTAAAAAAAAATGAAAGTTTGTAAAAAGTAATAATTGGCAGAAGTTGTTTATTACAAACAGTAAAATTAAATTATGTCAGATTCTAGGAAATTCCGACTTAAAATAAACAAAATGACACACAAACTCAAGAAGCTCTTGAAATGAAGCCCTCTCTCGTAACAATAGAAATAGGAATGCAATCTTTATATTCTTTCATTCCTACTTCATTAGCTTTGCACACACACAACATTGTTTGATCTTCGAAGTCAAGTGGTCACCTCAGCATCTCGACGTGCAATATGCACTTTTTCAACGAAACGTTTACCTTTCCTGTCATTAACCTCCGTTATCAAACAGATAAAGTCTTGAGAAATGGAACGCTTAAACTCAACATGAACACACATATCTCACCCATAGTGTTTGTATATCATGATGATATAACACTTTTATCTGCAAATATAATAGGCAGGTTGATATTAAAGCGCCATTTATTTTTTACTATTACTCATAGAATATACTATCGGTACTCTCAATACATATAAAATAAATTCCCTCTTAAAAATATCAGAATGACAGCTTAAATATAACAAATGAAGTTACGCTATCCTAAGTAAATAAAAATCAGACTTAGAGCATGTTACTAAATACAAAAAAGTTAAAATAATTTAGATATGATTTGTGAATATTATTTGAATACGAGATACAATGTTATCCTCTTAGAAGTTCATATACTATCACGAACAAATATATAATATATAATATTTTGATATTTATTGCATTTTTGACGTAGATTAAAAATAACAAGTAAAATTGGAATGCCGATTTGTTTACGCTTTCCAAAACTCTTTGCTTAACTAACCAAAACCTAACGATCTGTAGGTACGAAAAGCGTTGCTTTGTTTAAGGTAATATAGTCATAATATATATGTCTACAATTTTCTTTTTTAAGGTAAACAGAGAATGAGTTAAGTTTCTCGTATTTTTCTTACTATCTTATAAAGTTTCCGTTTTAAAATTATAAAAAAATTAAATTTTATTTTTCACAACAAGCCTTTTTGTTAAAAAAAAATATTTAATGTTCTAATTGGGCCCCCAAATTTAAGAACAGGTTATTCGCTCTATTTTACCAGTAAACGTTCAAGAACGCCCTATATTTTCTTTTATCAAAATTTTAGGCTCAGGAATCTGGATTTTTTAAAAACATTATTTTTATCATTCGTTACGAGTCCTTTCATCTGGTATATTACCCTTGAAGAAATTATTATTATTTTTTATATTTCATTAAATTTTATAATTTGTCCATCAACATAAATAAATAGGATAATCGTTTTATTTTTACGGTAAAGTTCAATTACGGCCCTATATTCCTAGTTTTTCCAATTTTTTTGGCTCAATAGTTTCGAAGATGAAGTGGGAAGGGGTAAATTTTTGTAAATTTTTGTTAATAACATTAAAGAAATTTAATGATTTGAAAAAATATATTTGTAGTCTTCATAACGAACCCTTTCCCTTGATATATTACAAAATTAGTTCCAATTTTTTTTCATTTTATAATTTGCCATCTAAAATTAATATTTGGATTATGTTTATTTGTCCTATAATCTTTGTTCAACGCTCTATAATCCATATTTTTTCAAATTATGCACCCATACGTAATTCCAACCTTTTACGTCTAATAGATTTTGAGAAATTAGCTTCGTCAGACAGACGCTGGAGTGATTAAAAAATGTCGATATGTTAATCTTGAAATAAACTGGAAATGAACCCCGCAATACTAACACTTCATAATAGAAAGCATGTTTACTTTACTATTAAAAACATTTCATTGCATAACAAATAGAAATTTCTAGAAAATTATGTGTACAATAGCAGATGTATATTTTTGTTTGTTAAATAGTTTTTGAATTGTTAAAAAAATAAAAAATTCAAGGGGACACGAGCAATATCAAACTTGCAGAATATAGCAAGACAATAAGACAGAAGACTGCAAAACATAACAAATATCACAACGTAATGATGAATATTGAATTAAGAACCGAAGGCGTGCTAAGAATCACATTAAAATAAAAAAGAAACATCAGAATAACAAAAAGAAACAAAATAATGGAGCACCTAACAAAATTCTGAAAACCCTATATGTAAAGCTTTCAAATTCTTCAAATGCAGAAGGCACGAACAGAAAAACACAAGAATACTTGAAAAAGGTGTAGATAATGGTCATATATGGCAAATAGGGAAGCTATAGCTAAAATCAGAATATATGATGATAGCCCCAAATTTTCCCCTTCATTTCTCTTCTTCCCTTTGGTGTGAAAGTTTAAATTATCGAGAGTCGGTTTGCAATTATAAGACACTATATAGCATTATTCAATAAGTTATTTAACAAATTAGGAAAATAAAATAATTATCTGTTTCTATTTTAATACCTATTCGAATATATTTCAGGTTGTTTATATCTAATCAGCATTACTAATAACTATTATATCAGTAAGGCAGATTTAATTTTAATTATTTTTCGGAATTTTCCACCTCTAATGTATACTTGCTCTATTTGTTTGTATTTTTTCTAATTTGAACCTGAGGTCTAAGTGCTTCTAATATTTTTTTCTGAACACTTAATAATAAGTCTCACTAAAGACCACACGAACTAAATCCCTCCTGATTAATTTGTTTTTGAATCCGGATAATCTTATTCATGGATTTTTTATAAACTTAAACAAGCTATTTAGAACGAATATGAGGTAATTGTTTAACAACGAATTAGCAACAATTTATGAAATTAGAATACGTCCGGGAATGAACTAATAGAGTTGTTAATAACTACGTAAAATCTCTTGACAAACGATATTGTTATTATTTACCGTGATGTATTATTATTTCTTGAAAACTCGTTTAAAGCCGTACATTAAAACGAAAAATACAGGCAGTTAATTGTTTCAGTCAAAATGAGATTGTCTATGGGGCCCACGCGAACTTGTCGTTGTAATTAAAATTAATTATCAACTAATATTCTTCATGAATATTCATTCGGAGACAGTTTGCAAAAGAGTTTCAAGTATAGTGAATAATATATTTTGATGAGCAATGAAAATAGTTACTGTTTGTTGAGAGTTTCGCATTGATTTAGTGATATGCCTTTTAAAATATTCAAACTCAGTTTAATAGAAAAGATATATTACTTATCCTTAAGTACAGTCTAATTTATTTTCTCTTCCTGTATAATCATTATTTGAATATATATATGTATTGACTTTTGCAACTTAAGTCGCAGCAGATTAAAATATAAAAACTTATCCAAATACGACTTTAGCGAAACGTCAGGCTATTTTTTTGAACCGAAAACAACACAATACATTTAACATTTTCAAAAGTGCAATTTGAATCGAATCAGAACGATAAACTACAAACTTGATGGCGTTTATAAGGTTTTTATTTTCTTATATATTTTTGCTTGAAGAGAAAGCAGACAGATGCGATGCAAACAGCTCCTTTTACACAATTTTTGGTGCTTCATTTGTAAAAATAACTGAAAATCGGCATGTAGGAGTTTCAGGGAAAGCTAGCCCACAAAGTCTCTGAAGCGGGGCTATGCGTAAAGTCGTTCCCTTTGAATACCTAAGATACAAATACACCAGAGAATTCGTAGGTTAACTAAAACTTATCAAAGCAATAATGATACTTTCTCCATATTTTACATCCATTGAACTAAAGACAATATAATGAGAGCTATCTGTCCCTGAAGCTCCTAAAGTGAAATCAAACAAGATTCACCATTAAAGAATATGTTAGTTGTTGTCGTATGGATAATTGCATTCAATATATTGCTAAACAGTTGCACTGTGTTAAAGAATATGTTAGTTGTTGTCGTATGGATAATTGCATTCATTATATTGCTAAACAGTTGCACTGTGTTAGAGACTCAACCTAAATGAGGTGCTTCTAAATAAGTATCCGTAATTAAGAGTTACCATAAAATGCTAACATTGCGATATTTCCATGACTGATATAATTTGAACTTTGATGGGCGGAATATTCAAAGGAATCTGAGCGGTAATATATAGCCAACAGTTGTAGATTTAATGATCAAAACAATGAAAACAATATAGAAAATATTACACTAAATGCAGCTGTAAGCCTACTATAATGAAATGTTAAATCTTAAAATAACTGCTAAATTGTTCGGAAGAAGTATGTTCTTGGAGCAGTTACTCAACTGCACGTTTATCTCATGAGTCGCCTGGAAGAAGCAGAATTAATACCATTTACTCACTTCCTTTCCAGGGTTTAACTCAACTAAAAAACACAGTTGCTAAAACTAAGCACTTGGCAACTCTCCCCAACTTACAATTTAAACCACTACTACGACAAAAACTATTTTACAGCTAAAGCATCTTCTCAAAATAAAAATAAGTTGGTTTTACATTATTTCATTAAAATTTATATAAAAACTCACCTACATTGTTTCACTTGCAAAGTATTCACATGTTCTCCATGAAATTAGTACAAATTAACTGCCAACAATTCATCACGCAGTATGATATATAAAATAATCATTACTGTTGTTTAGATAAATATAATTGATATTTTTAAGACGTTTTCAACAATCTTTGAATGTGAAAGTGCTTAAAAAGTAATTTGTTTTGTAACCAAGTCAGAACCAAATACAACTGACAGCTTGATCTTTGGAGGGGTCCACAGCATTTGGCAGAAAATAGTTTTTGAATAAGCGGAAAGAAGATAAGATAAAAGGAAACAATCAAGTGAGACGAGATTTTCCATCTATTCAGATATCAAATACATATAAGATAACCATTTAATTTCTTAACTTTCCATTTTCATTTGTACATCTTAATCAATATTTACTAACATCGAATTTAGAAAAATGTTTCTCCCATATTTCCGTTTCAGCCTCAGATGAACAATGTGAACCTCAAATTTTTAGAATTCTTATGGTACCCACATCAGAGAACAATTTATTGCTAAATAACACTTTCTTCAAACACTGAGAACCTTGTAAAATTAATTGTATTAGCCGAAATAATTGTCGAACTTGTTTAAAGTAAATGTGGGTTTATGGGATCTACAATTTCCCAGAATGCCGATCGATTAAAATATTTCTGATAGAGCGAACTTATTAATATATAATAAATATGGAACCAATTTCTGAAAAACAGTTACTGAAATAGCAAATATTTTACAATTCTTTAGAGGACTTATAAAATAAAATGTAAAGACTTGGGATAATCTGATTTGCTCCCTAAAGACACATTTACTTGACTCCAGATATTCACAGTATATTTTGTATAGATAGTTTGGACAGTAACTCCAAAGGAAAAATTTGGACTTACAAGCACTTGCAGCTCTATATCTTCAACATCTTATTCCATAAAAATAATTTCTGAAGACACCAGATTCGTAAATCCAATAGTCATGAAAGAAAGTATATTCCGGGTAGGCATTCAGTTGAATTTGAATTTGGAAATATATGTCAAAGATATGGAACTAAATCAAAATTAATTCAAATGCACCGATAAATAAACAATATATTTTAAGGGAAAAAATGTAAACATAATAATAAGCTAACATATTTGTTAAAAAATTATTTGCTTGAAAAGAATTGTTTCTTCAGTGGCAATATGACTATCCCGTATTCGTTTCGCATCAATGCTAATTAAATATTATTGTCGAAAATGTAATTAAAAATGAGTGAGGTTATCAAAACTCCAAAGGGGAAGAATTATAGCTCTGTCGCAACTGGGTAGGACACAAAGAGAAATTGCATGAACGGTCGGAGTTGCACAAAGGGTTGTTTTAAAAACATATAAACGGTTTCTGTACCTGAGAACTCTAAAATATAGGCCCACAAAAACTCATGGAGGAGTTAGTACAGGACACCAGATCCGCTTCTTAGTTCCAACAGGATGATGAAATCCCACAACACCCCATCCAGAGCTATAAGGCAACTTTTGTAACCTACCGGTGTTAGAGTTTTAGTTGAGACTTAAGGAAGAGACTTCGCAGCCGAGACTTGTTCAGTAGAAAACAACTAAAGGTTCTACAGATATTTTCGCACAATACAAGTGCCCGGCGTAATTTGTTTTTGGAGCATCAAAAATAATCAATTAAAGATTGATGAGATGTACTATTTTCAATTGAGACAAGAATTACCTTACATTATGATGTTTGGCGAATTCATATACGTCGTGGGAGAGCAGTTAGAGTCCGTGCTTCTCAATCGGAACCCAAACACAAAGGTAGGACTGCAATGCTTTGGGTTGGTAGAAAACTGACATGATTCCCATTAGACAAATTCTAACAGGTCCGAGGTATGTGGAAGTAGTCCTACAACTTGTGGTAAGCCTTTGGAGGAGTGCTTTCGGCGATTTCATCCTATTTATACAGATAATAATTTAGGTCTCTATAACCTGCTTTTTATTTTAAAATCATTTATGAGTAGTGAAGACTGTTTTGTATGTAATTGCTCGTTGATTCCATATAAGTTTGGTTTTGTGTACTGAAATAACGTATGCCATATTTACGAACTATTTTCAAAAATGGATAAAGCAAAAATTATAGATTTGCAAAGCAAGGGCAAAGTTTTACGTAAAAACAACCCTCTCTTCACTATTCAGTAATTTTCACCAAAAAACTTGTTCCACAGGAATAAAGTTTAACCTTGATCTATTTTAACTTTGTCAATAAAAAAGTCACTCCCATTTATTTCATACCTTACCGACATTTTAATGTATAAAACAATGAATATATATATATATATATATATATATATATATATATATATATATATAAACTGAACTGAACTTAATTTTATTATATTTTTATAGAAAATTCCCAATTGCATTATGTGATGACTATCAAATGAATGAACTCGCCTCCCTCCCCTGTTTGATCCCTGAAACTACTAATCATGTTTGGACTTCGAAAAGGGAAGAAGTTCTCAATTCGTTAAAAAACCTTTTTGGTATTGGATACCGCACCGATTACCTACTCTAAAACAGTTCCATTGCTTTCAATAATTCAAACTTACATTATGATTTTGCTGATCCTCATGAGTGCAAAGCTCATTTCAACGACAATTTTCAATAAATATCTATTGGTCCGTTTAACCTTCCAAAAATATTAAATGCGCAAAATTCTTTACTATTATTAACTCACTTAAAAAATTAAGAGGTTCTTAATTTGTAAGGATCTTTTTTATGAAATCCTATAGATTACTCTAAAAAGACAATCTATTTAAATAATTTAGACTATATTCTAGTAATTAATATCCCAAATTGGTCACATGACATTTACAATAACATGAGACTTAAAGTTTTCCTGAAAATCGGAAAAACCGTAATTAAAATTGACATTCAATAAATCTTCAATCATTTCTGTGGAGCGATTTGGACAGTTTAAAGTATATTATAGTAGGGCAATGCCGAGGCGGTGCCATATACTTTTCTATAACGCAAACCGTATCATATCATTTTCCATAAAATCGGAAATTTAAATCTAGTATATCAAGAATGTGAACGAAGTATCACATAAATCTTCTTCCTGAATATCATAATTTACTTGCTAATATAAATAATTAAATAATTGTTTTTTCAACATCACTTATTTGAACTCCGTTCATTTTTAATAATAAATTATTTATAAATGTGGAATTAAATCGAATGTGTCAACTCCTTGTGTCTTATACTACGAAGCTTAAAATATTGATCAAACACAAAAAATATTCATCCTGCAGTTGTAGGCGTTTCTAATCAACTCAAATTTTACTAAAATTGTTTCATATGAGAGACGCAATAAACCTTAATTGTACATCATTTAACACTGGTAAAACTCTGCGAAAATTTAATCCAATTCCAAATAAAATCCTGATAACTAGGGTTCTGTAAATACTCCAAAATTAACATTTACTTAAATTTTATTAAAATTTGTCTAAACAGCCATCAAATAGTAGTTGACGTTTGCTACAATGCACTACTTTGAACAATGAAGACTGGTCAGTTGCTTTTGTTATTAAGATCATCTTACTTGTCGAAACAATTTGCTCCACAACAGCATTTTAAAAAAGCATCCAGACGATGCCACTAAGAAAAAAGTAGTAGGACTTAGTTATAGCAGTCGTTACAATTTTTGAGACCTAATAGAAAGTATAATTCAACTAAGAAAGGATATTGACAAAACTTCAAAACTCTTCCACCACTTACTAATTATTTATATGAACATTATTGCAAATTTCACTTCTTAAAAAATATTTATTCCAAATATGCGTGACTTATTTGAAGTGACACGCCATCTTTCAAATCTCAAACTTCATATATAATTTACCAAACTGACACGCGATACATTTTTGCGTGATAATACGATGTTAAGCCTATTAATTTTAATATATTGCGAACCCAAATGGGGGCAATGTAGAGACCTTTTAGACATATTTAAATTAAAAATTTCTCATATACTCTACATAACTTTTGTAAATTTAAAAAAATTACGATTACGAAATAATATTAATTTATAAATCTGACTGATTGACGGACAGTTAGAATTAACAAAATAATTTGAGCTTTCTGAAATCAACAACAGATGTGTCATGAGAAAAAGTCAAAAATGAGTAATTGCAGTAGAAAAGAAAACATTATTATAATGATAAAGTATCGATTTTATCAAAACGACTTGATATCTTAATACCTTTTACTAAGAAAAACAAAAATCCAAAATATTATCATCCCATTCGATCTGTTTTGTTAAAAATAGCAACAATTATAGGAAAAGATAAACACAAGTGATATAATTTACACACGCCCTAATAAATAAATACAGTGGCTAACAGCCACTTGTTGGGAAAAACGGTTGGTTATGTAATATTGATCAACATTTTTAAATTAAACTTATTAAGAAAATAATTCAAACTCTCAAACATTAGTTCATGTAGAAAGAGACAAGATACAGAAAAATAATATCACAGTATAATTTTTCTAAACTAAAATACAAATTCTATATATGTAATCTAAGCAATTCCGTCATTGTGACGGAATTATATTTATCACTGAAATAAATGTCAAATAAAAATTATAATTTTATAACATTATTAAAATCTAAACCCACTTTTAGATACATTATCCACTAATTTTATCACAATCATTTTTTATCGATATGATAGTAGTTAATTATGTTCAAATAACAATAATATGATAAAAATCTTAAAATCATCCCACACCCTGCTAAAAATTGTCCCGAATTTATTTTAATTCAGATTATTTGCGAAAACCAAATTCTCAGAAATTTAAATAATTAGAAGGTAAAATCAAACAATGAAACTTTAATCGAAGGCAAAATTTGGTAGTATGACAAAGAAAATATCTATAGAAAATTATTATTAATGTTCCAGGAATTGTTTTCCAATGCCCTATTGGAAAGCCTAACCAAGGCTAATTTCTTTATTAACATACACATAAAATAAATAAATTCACCACGGACACTAGAATTTCTTTATCAGCAAGAATTTAGTCACTTGAACACAATACAATTCAGTATACCATTGCTAAGTTAAACAAATACTTTTGATTCGATAGCGTACTTTAAAGATAAATTTTATTGAACACCGAGTGAAACTAATTGAATTATATTTTATAACCAATCAATGAGCAGGTGTCAATGACGTTTACAATTTTGCCAGATAATCTACATTTTTGCAATTTGCTTGTCATACAGATATTAAATTTTTTTTCTCAGTAATTAACCGAATTCATTGTGGCTAGGGAAGGAGGGATGCTATCTGATGACTTCCAAAATCACCGGATTTTTCGCCACTTGATTCAGTTGAGACGTATAAAACCACTAATAAATGCCCACAAATTACATCGAATGTTCTCCTAAACATAGGTACGTAAACGAAGAGTTGCTATAGTATTTTCAGTAAATGATTGACATTACCAACATTTAAAGATTTTAATGTCCCATCAGATTATGTATAATGACATAAGCTTTTCCATTAAAAAATTAAAGATTAAGGCCCTTCTCCAACAGATTGAAATTACAGCAATGGAATTAATAGTTTAACCTACCGTCCTAAAAACATATGCCAAGTTTAAAATTTCTCATATAAAGCGGTAAACCGTGCTGGACTTGTTGTCGATAGACCTCGTAAATTCAGGACAAGTGGAATATTTAACCAATTAATCACTATCCTGGAATTTTTAACGGACATGAAAAATAGACTTGACATACTTTGTACCAATTATGGTGAATTTTACAATGATAATTATGACCACTATTGGACAACAGGCAGTGCTGAAACATTTCAGAATTAATTTTTCAAGTGTGATGTTAAATACCTAATCACAAAACTGTGTTAAAGAGCCACGCCTGAATGGAGAAGAAGAGGAACGTGGTGTTCTTGTGCGGGCACGGGGCATGTTCCAAATACGCTGACTTTCTCAATACCTGTCACATGTCTAGGAATGCTGTTATCAAACAAACCTACAAATTTTAAAAAATATGTATTTAAAATGTTTGTGTTATATCATGTAAATTTGAAAATATATAGCTCAGAAAAGTGTCACTTGTTGTAACCTCTATCTTTAACATTTTGCTGCAACTATTAATTATTTTCTTCTGCAAAACCAAGTAAGCGAAAATAATGGCAGCTAGATTTCAATTCTATGCTATCCATAAATTCAGAACAACCGAAACGCAAGCCCAATTTGTTCCCAAAACGGTACAGCCCTAATAAACCAAAAACTTTTTGAATAAACTAAGTCCACATCCCATAGCAGGCTGCCATTTTGAAAAAAATCCATGTACTGTCCATTCAAGGACATGCATAAACCGTTCTCCATTTTTAGGGTTCCGTATATACAGTATACGGATACCCTTATAATATCACTCAGGATTTCTGCCTCTGTCACATCACAGCAATTTTCTCCTAAACTACTGGACGGAAGAGGTTGAAATTTGGTATGAAGGTATAGTTTGGTGACTTGATCAGGAGCACATATCGCAAAAGAAGAAATGTTGATTTAAGGGGTACTTCTGGGGGGAAAAACTAAAAAAATCAACCGTTCTCCCCCCTGATCTCCGAAACTACTAAACCTAAAATTTTGAAAAAAATAGTAAATATAGAACGTTGCCCGAACTTTACAGGAAAAATAAGGAGAAACCATTAATATTAATTTTGGGGGCCAATTATAGAATTAAATAAAAATTTAAAAATAAAAAAAAATTCTAACCCATCATGTAATATATCAAATGAAAGGTCTCATTCTGAGGAACACAAATATATTTTTTGCATATTTAAAAAAAATTAATTAAAAAGATATTAAAGAAAATATACCAAAATTTACCTATTCCCCCCCCCCTTATCTCCGAAACTATAAAACGTAAAAAAAATACTTTCATAGGTTCTGACCTGAAGTTTACTGGAAAAATAAGGAGAAACATCTAGTTTTCATTTTGGGGGGCAAATTACAGAATTAAATGGAAAATATAAAATTAAAATTGTTTCTAACCCATCATGTTATATATCAGATGAAAGGGCTCATTACGACGAAAATAAACATATTTTTAAAATAAATAAATTAAAAGATATTAACAAAAATATAAAAAAAATTACCCATTCCCCCCTTTATCGCCGAAACCATAAGCTGGAAAATTTTGAAAAAAAATTGAGTTATAGCCCCTCACCTGAACTTTACTGGAAAATTAAGGAGAAAACCCTAATATTTATTTTGGGGGGCAAATTATAGAATTAAATGGAAAATATAAAATTAAAATTATTTCTAACCCATCTTGTTATATATCAAATAAAAGGGCTCATTATGACGAAAACAAATATATTTTTTTCATATTTTTAAAATAAATTAATTAAAAGTTATTAAGAAAAATATAAAAAAAATTACCCCCCCCCCCTTATCTCCGAAACCATACGCTGTAAAATTTTGAAAAAAATAGGTATAGCGCCTCACCTGAACTTTACTGGAAAAATAAGGAGAAACCCCTAATATTCATTTTGGGGGGCAAATTATTCTATAATTTGTGTGTAAATGGAAAATAAAAAATTAAACTTGTTTCTAACGTATCATGTAATATATCAAATCACAGGGCTCATTATGACTAATACAAATATATTTTTTTTATTTTTTTTAAATAAATATTTTAAAATATATTAAAAAAAATATTAAAAAAATACCTATTCCCCCCTTTATTCCCCAAACTATAAGACCTAATTTTTTTTATTTACAGGAAAATACGAAGAAATCTTTAATATTAAGAATGGGGGGCAATTTATAGAAATAAACGGAAAATAAAAAATATTTTTTTAACGTGTCATGCAATATATCAAATGAAGGGGCCCGTTATGAGAAATACAAATATATATTTTTAAAATTAATTGTTTACAAGATATTAACATAAAGATATAAAAAATTCTCATTTCTCGCTTTATTTCCGAAACCATACTACCTAAAATTTTGAAAATAATTAGGGGTACTGGGGCTCACTTGAAATTTATAAGAAAAATTGTTAGAAAACCTCCATGGTAATTTTCGGGACAAATTATACAATTAAATGGAAAATAAAAATTCAATTTTCAAACGAATCATGTAATATATCAAATAAAAGACTCATTATGTGAATTACAAATATATCATATTTTTAAAGCATTTGTTTAGCAAAGATATTGAACATCGACTTAATTCCCATTTTAGAAACTATACTATTTAAATTTTGAAAAATATATTTTATTTGTATTTTTAAATAATTTGAATAACAGATTTAATAATTTATAATTTAAAACTTGACCTATTGTGCCCTTTATCTTCCAATCTATAGAGCCTCAAAATTCAGACAATAGATTATAAAAGGCTTCCCTGAAAGTTTATTAGTAAAATAAAACTCTATTGTTAATTTTTGGGGGCCAAATTAGAAAACTAAATACAGCGAATCTTCAAGGTGGTACGGAACCCTTACAATGCGGCACTTGACCAAATTATTTTATTCTTTATTAGATAAAAATAGTGTGTTCAGAAAAACTATATCATTCAGAATAAAATTCAAAACAGCCGTCCCACCGCGGAGTATCACAGTTTTTATTATATTACTTCACACTGAAATACAATAATAATTGCTTATCGTTTTAAAGATGTTGCGATGCAATAAAAGGGGAGTTACAGCCAAACATTGTTTAATTTATGTCAGCACGTTTCCTGAATATGAACTGCGATGCATTTGCGCATTATCTTAAATTATCTTTAGATAATTTCTAAAAATATAAAAACATTTTATCTGTCACTTGATCTCCCACACCTCCCTGCTTTATGACTGGCCCCATTCAGAGTTATGACTAGCACTTCATATTATATCGCCTCCCATAAATTATGGGTGAACTATTTGAATTTGAAGATAATGAACCTAAAGAACATATTTGCATATTATGTATAATATGTAAGATGCCACTAGCAATAGCTTCAGGCCAACCTTACCTTAAGAAGCTGCGCCGATTGTCCTATTGCAAAATATGGAAAGAGTTTAGTCAAATGTAACACTAAGGTACTTTTTTATGAAATATTGATATTTAAAAATTATGGACTATATCGATTAAATTGAGCCTCTTCTGGTTCGAAAACGAAAAAGTTGATAACCCAAGTCAGACTCAAGCCCTAGGTAACAACAACGTAGAAAACCCTATAAAAGTACTGAATAAATAACTTTTGAGAAAAGCAAAATTGAGTAAATAAATAATTAACTTAAATAAAAAGCAAGAATAAATATTTTTGTGCACCAATTAAATACTTTTTTTTAACGAGAAATAAATATCGACATTTAGAAGTTTCGAAGAAAATGCATTACATAAAGTACGACTCCTGATATAGAGTCTCTGTGAGCTAATTTTCCCTGAGACTCCTAGCTATCGATATTCATTTCATTGAGTTATATGTACGAAATAGATAAATAATTATTAGAGTTTTCAGTCAGTAGAGGAAAGCGCAACTGATGAAAATTCTCCACTAGAAACAATATATAGTCTTGCCAACTAAATACATATTTTGAAAAGAATGAGTAGACCTAGTAAGGATGGCTCGCTAATGAGGAAATGATGGATAGTTGAAATGAAAGAGGAAAAGTAAAAAGAATTTTGATAGAATGTCCAAATTATCGCGAAATTACTCGAAGATTAACGGATATAAGAACTCATGAGTAGAAAACTAAAGTCAAGAAGATCGACATCGTCGATTAACGCGAAACTTTAATACACAAATCTGATAAAGGAGGCGCCTGAAACAAGTTTTCTTTGTAGAATAATGTTTCTCCGATTATTTGAAAAAATATGGTAAGATTAAATTCTATTTTAATAGAAGACAGTTTAAACTATCTAAACTTTAAGGTTCAAGCCGTTCTCGAGTAATCGCTTAGCACACACAAAAACCATATATTCAGACGAATTGCGAAGTGCGTGACAATCTAGATAACAGTTTCTATTCTAGTTAAATGAAATACATGATTTATAACTGGACGGTAATGGTCTGAAGATGTTACTTCAAAAACTTGAAAAGTTAACTAAGAGAATAGAAAGTATCCTGGGAGTTTTAAAAGGCAGTGTCCTTCAGGCAGAGAAAACATTTAAGTAATAAGTTCAAAACTTTTATATACGTCAAATATGAGAAAAGTAAGCAGCTGGAATAAAGCACTGTTAAAACTTTTTGAAACTTTCACACAATCTCACCAATTAAATGCCACCAACTCATCATCGATGGCCGACCATGACTTCAGAAATGCATTAAAAACTAGTTAACGCCAAGAAGGCCCCACGCGAAAAAGCACAACGTGTGTGGCTCTTGTGAATTCGCAGTTTCAAAACTGAAATTTTAGCAAAACGTGTCGAAGGTAATAGTTTTAATCGTTTTTAAATTACAAGCTGTTAGATTGCTTCATTATCCAAATTGTAAAGAATAACATTGGATAATAATGATGTTGTTAAACACAACACATTCGGTACGCCCATAACATTTATTACCGAAATATTAAAATGGCAGCGAATGGGTTTAGTTATGGCTATATTTAGAATTTGCTTGAACATATAATACCCTCATATCTGAAATATTCATTTTGTATTCTGAAGTAATTATATGCAGTTATATGATGTATGCGTGTATATATTGTAATGGATTTAAACAGACATGAGATAATACAAAAGTTTTGCAATTTGAATAATTAAATGATTGGGGAAATGTAAATAAAATGCATACATATCTAACAGAAAGGAAATTGCAGGAATCATTCAAAGTTAAAGTTAACCTAAAAATATAAAGCATGTAAAAAGAATGTTTCAAAAGCAAATTGTTGAAAGGATAAAAGGTGGCATATAAAGTTAGATAATCTATCATGCAGATTGTAGTAGAATTTTGATACTCACATAAAAAAATCTAGGCAGAGAGTCACATTTAGGTCAAACAGCAAAAAGGTTAAATTCACTTATGAAAATCACAGTATAGGTTGTAAAACAAGTATAGATCACATATTAGGCAATGACAACACTGAATATAACACATTTTAGATCAAAATTAAGTTTTAAATACATAAATTTGTTAAAAACTTAGAGAATTGAAATGTCAGAATTGTAAAAACCGTTAAAAATTTGAAGGAATGATGGAACAGTAAAGAGATTTATACCGTTAGAAAGAGCTTAGAGCATAGTTTATGAAAATTCAATAGTTCAAAAGATATTAAGTCTTAATTTCAGTAAAAACCAATTTTTTAAAGTACCTGTTAAATGACTGGTGACCAACAGGTTACAAGTGTCAAATCAAAATTTTTGAAAACAAGAATTAAGTGATTTAGATAAAATTTATGAGAGTATTGAAATTCAAATTAAAATTTGTTTAGATTTTTGCATATGATTTGGAAGGAACACATTTGGAAAGTAATAAAATAAATAAAAACGGAAATGGAAATAGCAGGTGGCAAAATATATTACATAAATAGAAAATCTGACATTGAAAGGTTCTCTTTTTTCACCGATCGTCGACCAGAGCAGTTAAAAATTTCGTTCCTGTAAAATTACGTTTCCATGACAAACAGATAAATGATCTGTGATATCATTGAAATAAGTGTTCCATGTCAGTTCTGACAAGAAATTAAGTTTGAAGTTAAAATTTTTGAAGTTTTTTTTTGATCAACAATTTGAAATTAAAAAATTAAATATTCCATAAAAGGAATTATTTGGAATCCATTGGATGGAGAGATAAAATCAATTTTTGTTGGAAGAATAGAAGTATTGGTACAGCAGTAAACAAATCAATTAAGCAGCAGAATTTAGTTTTATATAAAAAAACAGAAATCAGGAAGTAGTATACCAAAACCAAAAGTAAGGAAAAGGGAATTCAAGCCAGGCAACTGTGAGTTTTTGAAACATTATTTAATAAACAGATTATTAAAATCTAAAATCAATCAGTGATAGAAATAAAGGTTTTTAAAAATTTAGTATAAGGAATATTTGTGTTTAAAGGATTGAAATTTTTTTTGTAACAAATTGCTAGAAATTTACTAATATTTAAGTACCCAGGAAATTTATTTTGTTGTAAAGGCAATATTATATCAGAATTGTATTGTGGACAATCATTATAAATAAATTGTAATTTGATTGAGAATTTGAAAATTATTTATTAGTCATTTAAAAATCTTAAAAAGAAAAATAAAGTGAAAAATATAATTTCAAAATTTTAAAAAGTGGTAGTGTAACCAAGAAGAAAGAGAGACTTATAAGATAAGTATAGAATTCATTTATTTATTTAATATCTGTAACTTGAACCCAAGCGAAAAGGACCCTGAGATAATCATAAATTTGAAAATTAATATATTACAGCAAGTTATAATATATATATATATATATATATATATGAATATGTTATATCCGTCATAAACCACACTTAGAATATTTACATCATAGCAACAATATAATAATCATTTCTCATAAATATCGTATTACATCTCATATTTCACGATATAGCAATTCCCACGGACAACGCTTCGCTTCCTCGCACGTGTAATCTGCTGATGCTTAGCTTGCAAAACCAAGATTATAAATTCACATGCGACGACAGCGAGCGTCATTAAGTGTTTTAAATTCATTAAGTTAAATAAAAAGTTTTTTAAAAGTTAATTGTGTTAGTAATAATATAAAAATTGGCGCAGTCAGTAGGATTGTTCCAACACGGCAAGAACACGAAGAATTCTCACTCGTCGTGGTGCTTTCTAAACCTTTGTGGAACAACGACCTTCGAGCTGGAAACACAACTGCGAGTAAATCAGCACCAGGAACAAGCCAGGCTAACCAGTGCGGTCCTCACAGAACAGTCCATGCCGAGATTTATACTGTAAGAATCACGTTTAATTTACACCTAATCACTATTTTTATTTTTTATTATTTTTTGATCGAACATTTCTATCATCAACGACAATTTATTTTAACATATTTATTCATTTTTGTACTGATTTATTGATTTTTGATTTCCTTTTTAACTAATTTACTTTTCCCCTACACTATATTTCGATAAAATATTTCGCAATATATTAACAAGGTTTTAAACATTTTTACAAAAAATTATTATTACCACTTTTTAGTAACATTTTATATACTTTAATCTGATAGTAGAATTCTTATTCTGCTATTGCTATTTTTTTTGTTTTTCTATTTTCTAATATTGTGCAATAATCTTATTCTAAATACAAAATGGCAACGACTAGACAAGGTGCCACTACCCCAACGGTAGAACCTTACAAAATTTCAGAGATATTTGCGATTATTCCTGAATACGACGGGAATCCCATTTTCCTTAACACTTTCATTAGCTCTTGCACAACAGCACACAACATGGCTGTTGCTAATCAAATAGCCTTATTAATCCTTCACATAAAAAACAAATTGAGAGGCCGTGCCGCCGAACTTGTAAATTCCCGGAACCCATCAACTTGGGACGACATCAAAACGCTTCTTGAAACACACTTTGGTGATTCACGCGATTTGTCTGCATTAATCCAAGATCTTCAGAGAATGCGGCAACTTCCCAATGAGTCCCCATTAACTTTCGCGGCCCGCCTTCAAACACACGAAGCCAAAATGCACGCGGCCGTCAATAAACAAAACATAACTACAAAAGAAAAAGACGCACAAATTTCTCTCATTGACTCTATGGCTCTGAACAGCCTTTTAACAGGTCTTGAGCCGAAAATAGGGCAAATTATACGTGCTAGCAACCCTGACGACATTATAACTTCTTCTTTTATTCTAGAATAAAACGGGAGATACAACTGTGTCACTTAGAAAATCAAAAGTTTCTAGTGACACGTTACCAACAACATCAAAAACGACCAAACGCTACAACTTTCATAAAGCAATGCTCGTTTTGCAAACGAACAGGGCATTCGTTTAACGAATGCTTAACTAGACAAAGACAACAACAGCCAAACTCGAATTTTAACAATAATCATTTCCAACAATTTCGACCTAGTCAATTTTCTCAGCCCGCAAACCAAATGAGACCCAACTTTGACTAGAATAGACAACAATTTCAACAAAATCGACCATCAACTAGCGGACAAAATCAAGGTATTAACAGCTTTCGACCCAATCCAAACTTTTTCAGAAATCAGCAACAAAGGGCCCATCATTTTAACCAGTCGGATTCTTATAACACTCCCAATTACACAAATGATCAGTCAAACAATTCTTATGACTCTGATTACCCTCAACAAGATGAATACTCACATTTGAATACAGAAACACAAAGTAACGATTTGTATTACTCTCAAGTTCACAATTATGAAAATTACGACAATTATGAAAATGTTTACCCAGAATTCTGCTCTGATATACCAGATAATTCTCAGCGAAATTTTCAAACGGCTCTCACCGTAGACAAACCACCGGACACTCAAATCCTCAATCGTCAGTCCCAATTCGAGACTATGAATTTCAACGACAGCTTCAATCCAAACCTCAACTTCCTGGAAAACGCTTTCCTATAAGCCCCGCACTTTCTGTTAACTCAAAGAACCTCTTTTACATCAATGACACTTACAAATTGTTAATCGACACAGGAGCAGGCTTATCAATTTTCAAGCCCAAAACTTGTGAAAAATTTCCCAACCGATCTCCTGAAAACGTTGTGATACAAGGTATCACTAACCAAAAAATTCTCATAAACGAATCCACTTTAGTCCCGTTCAATCTAACAGATCCACACAAAGTCTACATATGCAATCTAGACATCGAATTCGATGGCCTATTAGGCTCCGATTTCCTGGAGCATTACAATTGTGTAATAGACTTTAATAAGAAAGTTCTCGTCACAAATTTCAAAACCATCCCACTCATGAAAGTTACTGAAGAGACATTATCAACCGACAGACAACTACAGATAAACAACCAAACGATTTCAAATACCATCAGTATCGAACCGCGGACAGAACGCATTTTTAAACTTAAGTGCGATTTACGAAATACGGACGCCATTCTAACTTCCACCGTGATAGAAAACGTAAGATTACCAAACGCTTTAGTCCAGGTTAATGACAAGGGTGAATTTTTCACTTCTATTTTAAATGCAAATGCTAGTCCAAAAATTATAAATTTCAACAAAATCCAACTAAAACCCATTCAGAATCTTTCTATTAACCACTGCGAACAAATCTCTTTCGGAAACAATTCTAACATAGACAGACTAACAGAAATTCACAACCAACTTCGACTCGAACACCTCAACGAGGAGGAGGCAGAATTAATCCAACAACTTTGCATTGATTACTCGGACATTTTCTATCTAGAAGGAGACAATCTTAGTTTCACTAACGAAATAAAACACTCTATTGATACAAATAATTCGAAACCCATATTTACCAAATCTTATCGCTACCCCCAAATCCATAAGGAGGAAGTTCGGACCCAAGTCTCAAAAATGTTAGAACAAGGTATCGTTCGCCCTTCAAATTCCCCTTGGTCTTCCCCTGTGTGGGTTGTCCCAAAAAAACAAGACGCATCCGGCAAACAAAAGTGGCGCGTAGTCGTGGACTACCGTAAACTCAATGAACTCACAGTAGACGATAAGTATCCCTTACCTAACATATCGGACTTACTGGACCAACTTGGCAAATGCCAATACTTTACTACACTAGATCTTGCTTCTGGTTTTCACCAGATCGAAATTGAATCGAAGGACATTCACAAAACCGCTTTCACCGTAGAGAACGGTCATTTTGAATTCGTTCGCATGCCTTTCGGTTTGAAGAATGCTCCCTCAACCTTTCAAAGGGTGATGGACAACTTTCTCATCGGAATCCAGAACGAGAGATGCTTGGTCTATATGGACGACGTAATCGTCTACTCACCAACTATACACGAACATTTGGCCCGACTGACTGAAGTAGTCAAACGACTTAGGAAGGCAAATCTTAAGATTCAGCCGGATAAATGCGAATTTCTCCGTAAGGAGGTCGCATATTTAGGACACCTCATTACCAAGGACGGAGTAAAACCGAACCCGTCCAAAGTCGAATGTATACTTAACTTTCCTCAACCGCAGAACCAGAAAGACATTAAATCTTTCATTGGTCTAGCTGGCTACTACCGTCGATTTATACCAAACTTTGCCAAAATATCCAAACCTCTTACAAAACTGCTCGAAAAAGACGTTTCATTTCATTTTAATTCAGACTGTGTTGACTCCTTTAACAAATTAAAACAAGCTCTCACGTCCACTCCGATCTTGATCTATCCCGACTTCAACGAACCTTTTCTTCTAACTACAGACGCTAGTGCTTTCGCAATCGGCGCTGTACTTTCGCAGGGACCAATAGGCAAAGACCTGCCCATTGGATATGCCTCTAGAACATCTGCAAAGCAGAGACTAGATACTCAACCATAGAGCGCGAACTTCTGGCCATCGTCTGGGCTGTCAAACACTTTCGTCCAATAATTTTTGGCCGCAAGTTTAAACTCCTGACCGATCACCGCCAGTTAACGTGGCTCTTTTCTATCAAAGATCCGGGTAGTCGACTCGCGAGATGGCGCCTCAAACTTGAGGAATATGGTTACGAAATCATATACAAGCCAGGAAAAGTCAACAAAAATGCCGATGCCCTTTCGCGCATTAAAATAACTCACTTCAATGAATGCATCCATTTCCAATCAACCAACAATCTTCAATACTTCCCAATAAACCCCCTTAACGAAAACGATGACACAGACTCAGACGAACCTAAAATGAATAACGACGATGACCTAATATTTACCGAATTTCGAACGTTCGTAGAACGTTACAAAACAGTTTCACTCATTGACTACAGTAAGATACAATACTCTAACTACCAACTTCTTGACAGAGAAAATAAAAACATTCTAGTTTTCTTTCAAACCGACAATCTTAAAGACTTTCACCACCAAATCTTGGAAGATATCTTTGAAGAAAATGCCGACTTCGAACGATATAAAATTAACGTATTCTCCAGTAAAAGTGTTAGAAAAAGACGGTATTATATTATACCCTTACCATCTAATCCTGAAACCGTAAACGAGATTCTATTTGCTTCAATATTTAAAAGCAAAAATGTACTGACCGAATCAGACCTCTGTTGCGTCGAGAACACTTGGAATTACCTATTTTAGAAATGCTTTCGTTTATCTTTGCAGAATTAAACGTAAAATGGAAAGTTTGTCAAAACATAACTCAAACTATCGAAAAAGATCAAGTGCCAATAATTCTTGAACAGTTTCATAACGGAAAAACCAACATACATAGAGGTATTAATGAAACAATTAGGCGAATTAGGGAAAAATATAATTGGCAGGGTCTTACAAAAGATGTTAACAATTATATTAAGAACTGTCGAATATGTCAAACAGCTAAAACATTTCGCAAAAACCTTGATAGCCCTCTGGTAATTACTGAAACTCCAAGAACTCCATTCGAAAGACTTAACATTGACATCCTCGAAGTCCCGAATAAAAACTATGCCTTGACCATAAGAGACGAGTTAACCAAATTCTCCCAAGCATACCCAATCACCGACAAGTCTGCTAAAACAGTAGTCAATACGCTTCTTTTATATTTCCAACATTTCGGAACACCTATTAGAATACACTGTGACCATGGTCGCGAATTCGATAACGCCCTACTTAAAGATCTTTGTAAACTCTTCGACATTAAACTTTCATATTCAAGTGTCGGACACACACAATCCAATTGATCATTGGAACGGTTCCACTCTACTCTTCTAGATATGATACGAATTCATAAACAGAACATCTCGATGAACACCCCTTTAACATTTTATCCTATGCGGTAATCGCATATAACAACTCTGCCAATAAGACACATGGGTTCACACCCTATGAACTTATCTTCGGCCATACTTCCAGCAGACCCCCAGAAACTTTATACAACGAAAAAGACCTGATTACAAAATATATTAGAGACCTCAATAATAGAATTTCCCATTACTATAAGATCGCCCGCGAAAGGACAGAACAACAGAAACAAAAAGCCAAAGTCCGATTTGACAAACATATTTCGGGAAATCCTCCTAATTATCAAGTAGGTGATAAAGTGTACATAAGAGAATCTCAATTCAAAGACAAACTGCAGAACAAGTTTAACGGACCTTTCGAAATACTAGAAATCCATAAGAATTCGGCAACTTTATTAAACCCCCGAACTAACCAAAATACGAAAGTAAAGTTTGATCGCATGAAACCATTCATAGAAGACTAATTTGTTTACAGGGTCATCCTGCTGTTCGGATCAGCAGCATCCCAGTTCGAAATAAAAACCATAAATAACACAATAGGAATTTACTATCACGAGGAAGCACGAATTGACGTTTCAAATTGCAAATGGACACTATTAGTTCATAAAAATCTTTCAGCTCTAGTCTTCACTACTAATAACAGACTCCTTGACACATTAATAAGATCTATTTCTTATAACCTCAACTCAATGAACCTATTCCGTGCCGACGTCCAAACTCACTTAAATCTACTTAACCAAATTTCAAAATCCATAAATAACAAATTCAGCGAAATTCATATGGATACAAGGAGATATAAACGCGGATTAATAGATGGTGCCGGTACAATCTTCAAGTCAATAACTGGCAACCTAGATGCCGCTGATGGGGAATATTTCACAAATAGTATCAATAGATTAAATCAGGGACAACTTCAAGTAGAAAACCTTTTGAAAAATCAAATTAGCGTAACAACTTCATTGATAAAAAAACTTTAACAATACTATACAACAAATCCAACTTGACGAAAAAGCGTTCAATGAAAATATTCGGAAAATTGAAAATACTATACGTAAACTAAGCGATAAAATGACTTAAGTGGAAGCTAAACTTTCATTTTTAGAAATGTCTGAAAGACTTATGGAAAACTACTTATTCTTAGAAGATAGCTTAAACGACGTGTTAACTCAATTACATTCGCCTGTTTGAAAATTATTCACACTTCTATTTTAACCCCCGAACAGTTCATAACCGCCCTACAGGAAATATCGCAAAACCTCGTAAAGAATAATTTGCCTCTACCTGCTAAGTATTCGAGTATTGCGCGATATTTAGAAATCACTGAATTGGGGGCTTTTCAAACAGACTCAGACCTTGTTTTTATATTAAGAATACCTTTAATCGAACAACAATCATTCACTGCTTTCCGTTTATATCCTATTCCCGTCTACGATGATAGAACTGGCTTGCATCATGTACTGTCATTTACCCAAAATTATATTGCCAAAAACGATGATTCTTTGCTGTATATCCCCATTAAAGACTTAAGTGAGTGCAAACCATTAACGATCCGGAAGAAATTGTGTTCAGAACTTTATGCGTACCCAACAGACTCGAGTGCTTTGTTTGAAGCCCAACTCCTCAAAAACTTTAAAACCGTACCTGATAAAAAGTTAGAAACCAACGTATGGTTAGTCATGGTTGCGGAACCCCTCCACATCACAATCAGTTGTCCAAATATTAGTGCAAAGATTTTAACAATTACGAACAATTCCTTGTTAAAACTACAGAGCGAATGCAGTGCTTTTGTTGGAATAACTAAAGTCCAAGCAGAAGCATTCAAACCCACCAACATAATAGACAATTACCAGCCATTTGTCATCCCCTTCAATTGTTGTGACACGATTTCAGAGAAAATCCAAGTCCCAGAGCTGAAACCATTAAAGCTCAACGACTTAAATGTGGATGAATTAAACATTAAGTTGAACGAGTATTCGAAAGAGTGGGACGAACTAATTAACCAACCATTCGTCAACAAAAATATTTCGTGGTTTACATATGCCACCATAATTTCCATAGTTATTATTATCGCTGCCTTCGTGCTTAAAACATTTTGGACCAGTGGTGACACAGCCTAAAAGGACGAAAACCCTACGAAGTCATCACAAAGTAGACTGTCTAGACTCTTACCAAAGTTAAGACCTATTCTAGAGGAGAAAACTGCCAAAGAACTTCAAGCAAATAAATAATTTTGTAAATTTTGATTATTACGTTTTCTCTTTACCATTTTTATTATTTCATATTTAATATTTTTAATCAATATATTTTATGTAATAATGTGTATGAAAATTTATTATTATCTTTAGATTATTGTTTTTAATATTTTAATTACCTTATGTTCTATATTCCTTTGGAAATTTGTATTAGCATAATATTTTTATTCCTGATTTGCTTTTGTACTTATTTTATAGAAAAAAAGTTCCTGTAACACAGCAACTTTTTGTTGGTAAGGGGAGTTGTTATATGCGTCATAATCCACACTTAGAATATTTACATCATAGCAACAATATAATAATCATTTCTCATAAATATCGTATTACATCTCATATTTCACGATATAGCAATGTAGGTCAGACCTCACAATGCTTAAAAAGTATAATCGCATTACACAGAAGCGATATTAAGAACAAAAAACAAAGATGTGCGTTAACAGCGCATGCACATGAATGTAAACACAAAATCAACCTAGAAGATGTTAGTATCCTGGACAAGTATGGCAAATCCAAAAAACGACTATTGTTAGAGCATCTCTAATATTACTCGTTTTTTGGATTCTATTCTTCTCCGTTAGTATGCTCCAACTTGGTGATCCTTAACACCCACATTCCGCCTTCTTTCGTGGCAACTAAGCTAGGGCTGGCTTGTTACTGTCTTTTTCATAAGTTTCATGGTAAGATATATGTTGTGGTCATGATTTAGCTTAGTGACACGTCTTCTTGCTGTTATTGAGATGTGAGAAAAACTGAGATTCGCTTTTACAGAATCGTACTGAAATGAATGCAGAAAAGCCCAATAAAAATGATGATTAGGTTCTCTACGTTCAATGCTAATGCTATACCTACGAAAATATTTGCAGACACTATTCATGATGTTCTTTATGTGCTCAATTCTAGACAATTAAAAAAATACTCTTATGGATATTCGTTATACAGTTTTCCACATCATAAACGTGGGAACATGGTATCCCTTTTTCACATTATAATAAATCACTGTTCCTAAAACGTAAAATAAACTGACTTCTGGAATGTTAAGTGTATGTAATTTGTTGGACGAATAAAATTTTTAATATCTACCTATTGTAAATAACAATGTTACAAATTTCAAATTTAGAATTTAGTTATGTAATATGATATGATTCTTGCCAATTACTGATTTCTACAAGAAGGTATAGCATATCGTGCATTCATCGTTTGCACATTACTTAACAAGCCAATTTTAATGACAATATACTACAATAAACTTTATTGTTTCTGGTAATATAAATATTACAATAATCAAAAACTTTTTTATTATACAGGTGTTAATTATACGCCTACATTGAAAGAATTTATAGGAAAGGTATAGTTTTTATTATTATTAAAATAATTCAATTAAAATATTATTTTCTATAAAAAATAATATTTAAGCAATATTGAGCAGTGCTGTTTGGGTTACTCTATGAAGATGACAATTTAGGGTTGCTGAAACGGCGTTTTTTAAATAAATATTTGCTGTTGGGGTGCAAAACTGTGTTTTTAACATGTGTGACACAAGAAAGGTTCCATACCAATTCCATTAACTTTTTATTATATGTTTTATTTTTATAACTTTCTTGATTCTAGGTTTGGTGCCGGATCTGTGACTATTTCCTGCAAATAAAACTTCAAATTTAAAATGTATCAATTTAATTAAAATTTACGTTTCATATATTCCTTTGTTGGTACTAAAATCTTTAAAAAAAACTTAATAATGCTTTCACTGATCTACAATAAACGTTTGTTTATATCACCTATAGCAAATATACACATCTAACAAATAAAATATTACGTAATATTTTGTGTTTGAGATGATTTAGCGTACTAAAACAGTACTAATGTTTTATCAAAACAATTTGTTAAGATAAAGATCACAAATAAGCAGTTTGTCACCTCCATCGATCTTTTTTATCACATTATTATAGCTAGAAATAGTTTTACTATATTGTTGACAACTATTTGAGTCTGGGGAAATCGGCTAGTGTCGAACAATAAAGCCAAATGTTTTGTCATTCATTTTTATTGTCAGCAGATAATAAGCGTTTCGTATTTGAAGAAGAATTTTCTACTATCCATCATTTTTCGACAACGAAAATATGTCACGTGTGTACTACTGTATTGTTGCCCCCTAATGTGATACAAGTCTTAATTGAAGAAACCTGTCAATTTATCTTTACTTATGTAACAAATATAAAAGTTGTTAAGCCTATGAAAATGAACTTCAAAGACGGGGTTCAAATAAAAGAGAATGCCGCTTTGGCACAATGATTTATTGAAATTTTCATAAAATAAATATGGCAAACAATAGTTCGAAATACGGCACCGAGTTAGTGTTTTCCTCACATTTAAGTAAAAATTCGATTGTACAACTGAATACAATAATGTCGTCCTAAAAGTTAAAGATTTTGCAAAATAATTCCAAAATATGAAGCTAAATTTCAACTGCTATCAGATTTTTATATAGTTTGTGTACAACACTACTGTCTGCTGATCTTGAATTCGGAATGCATCTTTTCGTAGATTCCGTGTAGTTGCAATCATTAAATCATTCATTAAATAAAATATTTTAACAATGTGGATGCATTGTAAGATCTTGAAGCACTTTACGATTAATTCGACTCCACTACTACGCAGGTGCACCTACAAAAAAATTGATCATTCAACATTTATCGATTCATACTGTACCCTGTATAAACGGCATTCGGAAATTAGTTCGTACTATGGAAAATGTTTGGTAGAGTTCCTGAAAGTGTAGTGGCGAACCCTATCCATCATTAGACACTATTTTAAAAACATACTTGCATTAGTAGCAGTACAAAATAGTCACGATACAGTTACGCAATATTGCAGCTAAATAACTAAGATATCAATTTATGCCTGAAAATCCTAATATGTGTTGAAGTCCACTTCAATTTGGACATAATTGTTAACAAAAAGTATTGTCATAACTCGGCATTAAAATGTTCTCACGTTATTAACGACCACCTCATATCTATCGGGCAGAGTTTGATGAGGTTGATGAGGAGGTGCTATCGGACCTAACGTTTTTAAGATGCTGCGAATAATTCATTTATTGCTTCGTGGCTCCTCAACTTCGGCACTTAAACTGTAAAACATGTCATTTCAGCAAGGCGGGGCAGTTTGTCTTTCAGCTACAGAAATGAGAAATCTTTCGAGTTTATATATATTATACGATTTTGTTTGTCCCACATGATCACCCGGTTTAATGGCTCCAGAATTATTTCTATGAGGATTACTAAAGAATAATGTTTACTTTAACAATCTAGACGCTGTAGACCAACTGAAAAACAGTGTTTGAGTAGCGATTGCAAATATTCCTCTCAAATCCTACCAAACACTGATGAAAACTCCAATTAAGAGCGATAAAATAGGGGCGGGCATCTTCCAAAAGTGGGCATTTTACTAACATTTATTTGTTATAGATAATTTCTAACTTTCAGTAAAATATTTAAATAACAAACGCGGATGAATTTAAAAGAAGGTACACATTAATATTTTGAACACCTGTTATAAATTTAAATCCACTTTCAGGAATCTTATAGCTCACCACATTATTTGTTTGACAATTGTCGTGTAATATATTAGTTTCAAGTACAAAATAATATGTATTGAATTTGAGAATATTTTTTGGAATGACACCACTTGAAGAAATGCAGTACAATTTAAATTTTGGAATAGTTAAATGTTAGCAATGGCAATTTTGTGTTGATTTTATTTCCACGGTAAGTTTCCTCCCACTTCTTGTATTATCATTTGTAGACGATATGCTTTTCAAGACAGTAATTGTCTTATTAACTAAATCCAAGATATTATAAGACAGGCTGAAGGAAACATTTAATTATAAGATCAGATATATATAACTATAAATTTCGCTCTGAGATTTTTTCTAAAGGGAAAACCCCAGATTATTCAAATGATAATTCTCCCAGCAATGACTTCAACAGCGATCCCGACACCCAGTTATTACGAATCTTACTACTGAGATTAGATGGAGGTAAGGAGATCTTCACTGAGGGTAAGTAAGAAATTATTTTCTTACTCGTATAAGAAACTATCAATAAAGTCGAATAAATATGCACTGTAGTACAAACTAATAATAATTGAAAAAGAAATAATTGGCTTTTTAGAATTAGCAAGGTTGCCAGCTCAACCGATTTGTAATTTAATGACGTCATTTCAGTTGTGAATCTATATTTAGAGTATTGGTTTAGATCATTCTAATTGGAAAAATATTATATTTTAATTAAAAATGAAAGTACGCATGATAATTAATCCTACAAGTATTAATCATGGTAAAATCTAAAGTTATAGTTTAATTAAAAATTAAATTACATGTTACAGTTAATATTAAATGTGTTAAGAAAAGCTGATAATGATTCACTCCATAAAAAAGAAATAGAATGAACATTTCGTAAGAAGCTTTCGATTCTACCAGCAGGTTCAAATAACCTTACAGTTTTATATGACGGCAAAGTATTTCTTTAAAGAAACAGGTTTTTGTACCCAAATCTCGGGTTTTTAGCAGTTGTTTTTACTTTCATGGCTTGAAACACCAATGGCGAATACAGTTTTTGGATGTTGACATCAGACAGCGGTACAACAAGGGGTCATGTTGTGGGACGCCATATGTGTAAGAAGCAGATCACTTCTCATCAACGCCATTCTAACAGCTCGTATATAAATGAAGCCCTAAAACCAGTTTTATATTCCTACCCACAAATCATACCAAATGCAATCTTTCAACAGGATAACGCCATGCCACAAAGTCCTGGTGACATTAAAGCTTTCATACAAGAATCTGGCATTAGAGAAATGTGAAATACCCATCAAAATTACGTCTTTCTCGATTTGTCCCCCATCGAATACGTATACAGTGGATAAAAATAGGCAAATTGTAATAATGAGTATACGTATATATTGAAATACCACTTGTAAACAGACACGCACACTAACGAATACAACTGCACTCGATTAGTAATATAGCCTAGCTCTTATTCGCCATTATATAATGTGTAGTAAATAAGTTATGGGATACAGGAGACAAAAGTTAAATCTATTGGGAAGTCACTACCAAACATTGATACACACTTTCTAATCCTAAGGAGGGTTTGCATGTGGATCCCTCAATGTGATATAGACCATCTAATTATATCAATGCTCCATAGAATTTACCAATGCACAAATAACCATGGGGGAGCTACTTAATATTCAATTGTTTGTAAAAATTATTATGGAAGCTTGTTCAAAAATTGATTGCTACGAAAACCAACAGATATCTATATAACAGATGAATAATAAAATAATTTTTCTTTCCTGGTATTGCATTTTTTTGTCTCAAGTGTAAGTATATTGTTAATTATCAATGAAAATTGTTGGCTAACTTTAGCCCTTTAACGAAAATATTAACGTTCTTGGAAGCAACCTTTAAATAGCAGATAACCTTGTTTTGGAATCACAGACAGAAAGTTGGCCAATACAATGAAGTATATGGAGCAAGATTTTTTATCAACTTTCATCAAAATCTAGACATACGAGCGTTTGGCAATCATAATTTTTTTATCGTTGGAATAATAAAGTCTTCAATTAATTCCCGATCACAGAATTTTCCATGTAACAATTAATTAAGGCACCGCACGTTAACGGTTCCTAGGTGTGCGTGTTGATGGTTGGTAATCAACACCTCACCAGTTTTGTGCAACTTCATTAATTGTCATCTATTTCATTAGGTCGTTGTATGAGAAACGATTTTCTGGCAGGTGAACACGCACAACTAATGTTCGACGATCGTTCCTTAACTCCTTCTCCGTGCTTTCGCTCGTGTACAACCATATTTTCAATTTATTGGCGGCACAACCTCAATCGATGCATATCATTTGCATAATTATGAAAACTACCATACCTGCTACGTTTATGAGAATATATGGAGTCGCTCGCTTGTCTGTAACAAACGTTCATAATTAGCTTGTTTACCTATTGATCAATTTTGTAATCGAATTTTATGATGTAACAACTGAAAACGATCAAGCTGGGCCTTGCACATAGACGCCACTATATTGTGATATAGTTAGAGATCCAGATTGTTAGTACAGACACAAAGAATAATTTTGGCTTTATACAATGAAAAGTAATCTCAAACTTTAAAAAACGGTCGTCAATATTGCTTTGAGAATTACTACTTATTAGCTGTTATTCAACCAAAATGTTAAGTAGTTTAGTATTATTCACAGACTCAATCAGTTAAAATAAGGGATACTACTAACTGTATCAGTACACTGATTCTCTTGAAAATCCTAGATGTCGGTCTTACATCTCGCGTCTTCAAATTTAACGAAATGCATCAAATGCATAAAGAAGTGTTCGAGAGGATATTCAATTGTGGGAAGCGCAACTGATGAAGGTTCCCGACCAGAAACAATGTATATTATATTTATATATAATATATATTGTCTTGCGTACAAAGGAATGACACCTCGAAGAGAGTATTCAATATCTCTGACAAGTGAAGTAACCTAAAAATATTATCGTGACATTCTATCCTAGGAGTTAAGGGAGAACAGCAATTACACGGAACGGCTCCAGATTCGGAACCTCTGTGTACTGATTCTCTTGAAAATCCTAGATGTCGGTCTTACATCTCGCTTCTTCAAATTTAACGAAATGCATCAAATGCATAAAGAAGTGTTCGAGAGGATATTCAATTGTGGGAAGCGCAACTGATGAAGGTTCCCGACCAGAAACAATGTATATTATATTTATATATAATATATATTGTCTTGCGTACAAAGGAATGACACCTCGAAGAGAGTATTCAATATCTCTGACAGGTGAAGTAACCTAAAAATTTTATCGTGACATTCTGTCCTAGGAGTTAAGGGAGAACAGCAATTACACGGAACGGCTCCAGATTCGGAACCTCTGTATACTGATTCTCTTGAAAATCCTAGATGTCGGTCTTACATCTCGCGTATTCAAATTTTACTTTATTTTTCTCGAAATTTTTTCAAATGAAGCCCTTTAAATAAACACTAATAATTGTCAGGATTTGCTCAAACAAGTCTGTTCTTTCCAAATCTTTGAGGTTTCTGCAAATCGGTTAGTGCTCAGAAAATGGAGTGAATATCAGAATAATTTAGTTTCCTTATCAATGAATCCTGCAATGATAAGTACTGGATAATGAAACACCTATATGTAATTTTTTTTGCAGTTCTCTGCCAAAACTGATATATTAGATTGTTAGAGAATTTCAATGGCAAAAAATTGAAGAAGCTACAATAAATGTTTGAACTGCTCCCAAACTTCCAAACATTATTCAACCCTTCTTAAGATCTGCCATGTATGGCACTCACAATTTCTTAAGGAAAAGTTAAATATGGAGCATGTTAAATGTATCTGGATACAATATTACATAAAATGAATAAAAATTTAAATAATTAAATAATATTTTGAATGTGTCTGTTTTAACAAAGTTGGCGTCCATTTCCGGCATAACCAACATTCCAGAAAACTAGACTAATGTAGTAAAGATATAGGTAATGAGTCGGACATGTTTCGATAATCACGATTGATTTATTAAAAGTTGTTACAAAAAAAAACTTTCTTTGGCTGCACACAAGTAACTTTTTGGTTACTTGTAAATTATGTGAGGACAGGGAAATAGTGATGGGTTCCACAATTTGTCAATATTCATATTGAATCATAAAGGCAGTCAAAACAATCCTGTTTGAAATTCCAGTGATATGACAAGAAAAAAATTATCTGATTAATGAATCATATGTTCGCTTCAGCACGATACACTTCTATCCGCTAAATCAAAATCGTATCATTCTAAACAAAATAAGAGCCAATAATTCTAAAGTTTTAATTTCAAAACCATAATAATATTTTCTAGGTAATGGCGAAACTCTTGAGCCCCATATCATATTTTTTGTTGTCATAGCTGATAAACGGTTCCAGTTATTTATAACCAAATCTCAAACATTTTCTTAGAACTTTACTAGTAACGGGACTTATTTGAAAAATGATTACTCATGTCATCAACATCTTCATTATACATCTCAATCCGTTCTAAAATTCACAAAACATGTATTCAAGCTATATTCTGAAGAAATTTCGGGTGTAGATCTATCTGTACTGTAGTGTGTGCTTCTCAAATGCAACAATTGAACGCCTTATTTGGCGTTGATCACTATTTTTATACATTCTAGCATTGAACTTGATTCCGTTGGCGAGTTTTAGTGAAATACATTTAATCTGAATTTGGTATTATTTGGGGGTGACCATATTGGCAAATACTTTGTTAAATGTAAACTTTTCATGTAAAACTCTCAAACAGAGGTTGGTGTTAACTTCCCCTGTAGTAACAAGACATGCTTGAGATTACAATTCCTGTTTAAATAGTTTTATAAGCTAAAATGATCAACGCTAAATAAGCTTACTTCATGTTTCATACGGAATTGGACTCTTCTGAAAATATGATCATAAAGTCGACCTATTGGACAAAATGCATTCAATATCTTATCACAACCTAATTTCAAGGTTAAGCATTCAAAATTTAGGGTTAATAAATAAAAAGGATAACGATTAAAGAGTCATCTTCAGCAGAAAAGAATTTCTTTGTAATTTTCATTTGTTTTATTATTTTTGGTGCCAATGATTAGATACTTTCAAAATATTTTACCATTAATATATAGACTGGAATGTTGTAAATCTATCCATAGTAATAATTTATAGTAGAATGAGACAACAAAAATGTTAAATATTTAATTAAAGAAATTCGTTGGTGATATATTACTATTCTTTGAATAATTTAAAAATATAGAAGAAATATCGTTCAACATCTAAAATATGGACAAAAAATGCAAACTATTTTACTACGTATTCTACGTGTAGAGAATCTAATAGTAATGCCCAGAGGCGTAACCCACAAAAAAGCCGATATCGTTTATTAAATATTAGCGTCCACTGATACAACACATTTAAATTATTTAATAGATTAATGGAAATATTATATCATAAGAAACTCATTTGTAGCACTGATAAGTCCGGATTAGTTTGGAACTTCGGAACATTATAAATAATTAATTGATTATTTTTTATGCCGTTAGTTGTCATAAAGATAAGTATAATAACGGTGGTTTATTATTTGTTTTATATTAAAATTTAATGGAATCGAATTGAAAGTACTTAATATTTTTTCACTACAATAAAATAAGCTACAAAAGTATAAAATAATCTAGAAATCCATGTATACGAAATTTTGACTTGTGATATACAGGATGGTTAGGTTTCTATTTCGAACGAACCCCACAGATTTAAACTAAATTGCAGTTAAGAGCTAACAAAACCATAATAGATAATGGCATTATTAAGGAAAAAATATGAATATGAAGGAACATATACATGTAGTAAACAATAAAATAACTTCACATTAATTTTTTAACGTACGAATGTACTCCAATACACTTTTTTGTATGAATAATTATTTTGGTGTATATCTGTATTCAAAAAAACACTGAGTTAACTCATAGCCAAAATGGATGCAAGTTTGTGACTTACTAACTTAAGGTCAATGCTATTTATGAACATGTCAAGGGAGTACCTACATTTAATTAACCGAGTACCAACTTAGAAATGACTCAAACTCGTGGTTGAAGAAATTATGTCTGTCTTAATTCAGAATTTTTTATCAATTGGCATATAAAGAAAATAATGGTAGGATTTATTACTAATAATAATACAAGTTTACAATGAGTAATACCAAATCAAAGAACCAAAATGAAAAAATATTAATTTAAAATAAAACCATAAAAATATTAATTTGCACGCAGCCACATGCTAAAATATCTATTTTAGCAGAACTATATTATTATCTAATAATATAGTTCTAATAACAGTAGTGTCGTAATAATATTTAACATGCATAATAAAAACAGAATAATACTTATAAAATATATTAATAAGAGTCAAAGGGGATCGAGGTGGGAGCTCGCAGCTACTTTCTGTGGAACAGCACTGGATTCAGGTATTAAGTTTTTATCCTTGATCTTTTGATGCCGGATTTTCGTTGGAGTACCATCATGTTGAATCTATTTGTCTTTGAATAGGCTCGACAGCTTTAAATCTGCTGTCATCATCATTCACCTGATGACGACAGCAAAAGCTAACGAATCGTTTGGAGATGAAATAGATTCAAGAGGAAGGAAGTCCAAGAAAACGCCGAGTGTCTTTGCCTACCACCTTCAAAATACTTTACCATGCAAGTTATTAACAATAAAGATCCGAGCCTAGAAATTATTAATCTATGAAACCTGAAGGCGAACATCTCTCTGGCCAACAGATCAAAATTAACTATATACAATTCCCGTCAAAAATCTGTGTAAATAGAATCCACAATATTATTAGTATATCATGATAAATGCGCAATGCTGGTAATTGGTAATTAGACTCTTGCACTTCATTCAAACAAATACATGACAATATTTTCGCCAACATTGCAACTTGTTCTGACCATCTGTCAAAAGAAGCTCCAGTGTCAGTGAAACAGTTCTATGTGCAGAGATTTATTTGGGTGCATCTGAGGGAAAAGAAGTCATAAATTTAAAGAATACGGTAATTACTGACTACTTAATTTTTAAATGTTATTTTATGAATATCCAAACTGGTTCAATGTACATATGTAAATTATTTTATGCTGTTTAGGATGAATGGGTCCGTTGTTTCAAATACATCTTTTTAAGTGACTTTTACCATCTAATGGAATTTAATATGATGTTAAACAAAAATTGAAATATTTTGATGTCCATTTGGTTGATAAATATTTCACAAAATATATCAATTATGGGGTTATATATAACACCTAAAATGGACTGAGTATAGGGATTTATATAAATTATATATTTGTCAACTAGTTTTGAAATGGTGTATATCTAAACATTAAGTAGTGGAGGACACACAGTTCAATTTGTGCTACTGCTGAAGAACTGAGCGATAAATGTCAAGTACCTAAAACTTTGGAAGAATAGATAATGTGCTAAAAAGTATCAACAATAATTTTCTACAATTTATTGCGACCACTACTGTAAAAATTATCATGCCGAAAGTAGATTGAGGATGGAGGAATGAAAAAAGACTGATGATGAAACAACTATAAGCGAGATATGAGTTAAATGTTTGTCAAACAAATATATTGGAGATGTGAAAAATATACAATAAAATACCCGATATCGCAAGCTATCATTAGTAATTTGCACAGAGCTCGAACTGGGAAATTAAACATCAAAATGGTTGTTGCTTTGGGTGTGTATTTTAAAGTGTCACTCCAGCTCGTGCGCAAAAACAAGTTAATATATAAATTATTATTTAATGTTGAGGAGGTAGATATCTATTTTGATTACTCCCCTCTCAACCATTTCTGAAAATAAGAAAAGTGAAGTTGTCTAAACACTAGCCCGCTTGCAGAAAATTCTTTTGCAGCATTTAGAAATCAGATCCATGAATGTGTAACTAGTATTTCCGTGTAATACGTGTGATTGTATATTGCAAGATACTTATCTGGAATCTGTTGCTATGATACATCTATCTCTACAGCGGGGTCCGACATACAATCACTTTCCTAGAATTTTCTTTTCTTATTATGTTCTTCTTTAAGTAATATGATCTTGTCCCAGTCATGATTTGCCAATCACGATATCTAACTATATAACTTCTTGAGACGTTGCACCTATTGTTGTTCAGTTTTCCGTACTTGGAGAGGCCTTGATGTTTCACCTGAATATTTGCTCCTGTATAAAATGTGTATACCTCGCAAACCTTGTGTTTGCGGAACACATTTACTGTTGAAACATCAACGCCGCTACATAATTCAAAGGACAACTAAATTTCCTAGAACTTATATGATATTATATTTAATATATAACAGTTATAAAAACTATAGCAGGAATCTGCAAAGTTTTAATTATTTTGTTTAATTTCCAAGGAACTGCTGTGAATTGTGAATGTATATCTCTAATATATAGAAATGACGACTATATGAAATTCTTATTAAAATTACAGCTATACTTTAATATATTTTTTATGCAATTATAGAAAAAATGATTGCCATATAAAAAACACATATAGCTTACTCTATTAGTTTATCCCAACTATATTGATAATCTAACCTGTCATTTCACTTAATTGTTTGCAGTTTATAAGAGACATAGACAGGGGTTCAAAACCTTAATACAAGTGCTAAAACAACCTTCCTATTTTTACTTAAGTATAGTGAATTTTTGTCACTTATCTTCAATTTTAACAACTTTAAGTATGTTCGGCTTCATTAACCAGGCAAAATTTCTTTTCATCTTATGAGAAATGCTTTTCAAATGTCACATAAAACACAAAAAATAATACAGGGCAAAGTAAGAGGTGTCTTAAGCAATCCGAGACATCCAGCAGATTTTCGTTTATTTACAATATACATACTGTCAACAATCTGTTATACGAAGGTTGATTATAGATATTTGTATAAAATCTTAAATATTAAATATAAAAAACTAATCAGAAACCTTTCTCTAACTTCTAATTATCTTTAGGTATTCATTGGATTTTTCTACGTCACTGTCGGTACTACTGTGTTGAGTTTATGGGGTATAGCAAAACTGTAAAATACCCTGTAGGTAAGAAAGCACCCTACCGAGTTGACAGGTGACCATTAATATTTTATTGTTTATGCCGTGTTTGACCTTCCCTTAGTTTAACAAAAGGATAAGGTCTTAAAGTAAAAGATTAAAGAAACTTTGTGATTATTACGGATTTAGAAAGTGTGAAAAAATTTACAGGGACATTCTTATTACTGGCATTGCGGTCTTTATTACTTCCTATAATTGGAAGCTACTTTCAAATAAAAAGTCATTACGTTTTTAGAACAGGTGGAATGTATTTCTGAAAATTCTAAAATATGTTAACTTAGGTCAAAAATTCTATTGAATTTGACATAGTAAATATTTCCTTTATATTATTAATTAATATTATGCAACAAAGTCACCGTCCTGGGCGTTATCATGCTCATCTCGTCATCGTCAAAATCAAAAATCGATAAATAAAGCAAACAACAAAATTTATTAAATAGTATCGAAGTTCCTATTCAATATAATAACCACTAGTTAATGTACAAAAGGCATATAGACATGACATTAATACTTGCAACAATATCTTAAGTCTGTAGCAAATATTCCATCTCCCTTATAAATTGCCTGAAACTCTTCAATAGTACACATTCACACTGATTTTGCAAAAAAAAATGATGGCACAAGACTGACTTTTTAATATTGGATCATAGGAATAGGAGTTGTTCATTCTTTTGAATCTTTTACATTATATTTACATTTATGTGTTACAAGTATTACAGAAATGTTTTATATGGCACTTATTTCTTAAGACACTGCGTACAAAGAGATTCTCACTAAACTATTTATAAGAGATGAATTTGTTTACGTATACACTTTAAAGCTGTAAATGACTTGTTAGCAGGATTCTGCATTTGAGTTAGTCGGAGGCCTGCTATAGATCCACTAAAATGAAATTCTTGTAATAAAGTCGTTTCGTTTATACAGAAAGCAAAATAATCATATCTTTAAGCGACAATAAAGAACATTCCTGTCGTATATAAAATTCTACGTAATAAATTCATTTTATCTGATAATTTTCAAAACAAATCCAAAGAAAGAAAGACGAGAATAAAAAATATGATGTGGAAAACCAATTAATACTTCAAGAAAAATTTCAGTAATCTCCAGAATGACATACTAAACTACTGACGAATAAGATGTTGAATCGAAAACATTTTAGATAAAATTCATTTTAGAGATTCTGGACGATCGTCACACGACAATATTTTGAAGAAAAATCGTACGGTATTCAAATTTATTACGATCTAATGAGATAAAACGCAGGCAATATCTGTGAATGAACACATAGAGTTTAACACAATCTTATAATCTTCAGCGGTTGTCATAGAATAAAAATTACCATAAAGCCAAATAAGGCGATATCCAATGTTTTCGTTATAAATATTTCATTCGAAAATATTTGAAATAGCCTTCTCACACAAATCTTTTAAAATTCTATATACTTTCGATAATTTCAAATAAATTTAATATATCTATGACCAGCATACGAAAACGGAATTTTAAATATCGACTGTCTTGAATTTTTCTAAGCAATATTTATCGCCGTTAAGTCAGAGGATACCTCTAGATACTGTAAACCAGATATTTTATTACGCAAACCACAATGATTCAGATATGAAATGTATATTATTTCGATTGGATAATAGGCTCACCATATCCGTATAATAATAAAAATAATGCTTTAATGAGAAGAATAAATTACAAGTAAAACTTTCCCACTTAAACATCATATGAAGCGTAGTCGACAGAAGCGCTTAATAGAAAAGCAGTTTAATGCCACATGACAAACCAGCTACTCATGTTACACAATAAAAATGTTAAAATCGGGTATTAAATATTTTTGAAAATAGTTAACACAAGCAATCAATTTATATTGATAACAACTTATACTTTATATGTTAACACTAATGTCTTTTGACTCTTAGTTACATTATACAAAAATTATATTTAGAAATATATTTGTATTAATATTCTTTATTTCTTGACCCAAACTATTTGGTCCAGTGAATGAAATAGAAGTTATTTCATGAAGTATACTGTTACACCACTAGCACTACTACACAAGCTAAAAGTACTAGCAAAGGCCACATAATGTGTGAGTAATCATCACTTATGAGTATCTTTAACTGTTACTTAACAACTGAATTTTACAGTTAATACACTAGATATATTTTATCCAATATCAATAACTTCAAAGGTAAAATCTATTTAAGAAGTAAATTTTTTATATATTATTATAAAATAGTTATTATCAGAATAATCAAAATAAGACTAACAGTTTCAAAATCCATATGACAGATCAAATTTCCCGAAGAATATACTTAGCCCGGAATGCTTTCAACAAACTGAGCTCTACATTCAAATCCAAAATATCAATTTCTCTGAAAAGTAAACTATATAATCAGTGTATCCTACCCGTTCTAACTTAAGGAGCAAAACATGGTGTCTTACAGAAAAACTAACACACAAATTGTCAACAACAGAGAGAGCTCATGAAAAAATACTTAAGCCCACAGACTGAAAAAGAAATTTCTGGATAAGACTAAATAAACTAGAACTCCTGGTGGCCGGAACAGCTAAATTAAAATGGGAATGGGTAAAACACATAACCCGAAGAACAGACGATAGATGGACAAAGCGTATTCTCGAATAGAGACAAAGACTAGGATGTAGACCTATCGGAAGACCAGGTGCACTGATAACATTAACGAAGAACGGGAACCAACTGTATGAGAAAATCACTAAACAGAGAATGGAGGCGATGTGGGAAGGCCTGCATCCAACAGTGGATAAAAATAGGCATATTGTAATAATGGGTATACGTATATATTGAAATATCACTTGTAAACATACAACCACACAACTGCACTCGATTAGTAATATAGCCTAGCTCTTTCGCCAAGTGTTGGAATATAATGTGTGGTAAATAAGTTCGTTCGAATAAATGATTCATAGGCACAAATTTATTTTATTGTTTCATTTTTTGATAGGCTGACATAGCAATCCAAAATCTGTATTTGCATACCTACACATAGGTAGCCACGATATTTCAAATTGTATTACATTAATCTTGAACTAAGAGAGGTTCAAAATCTTGACATCAATATAGCTAATTCCTGAAAAGGTCAATTCGGATAACACAATAAGTTTTTATATAAGCAGGTAATAATGAAACAGTTTTTCTAATTTATTTTTTTAATTTTAATTTTTATTTCAAAATTCAGCAATAATGAAATTTAAATTTCCATCATTTTATAATTTCTGGTAGAAATTGGTTATACAATATTGTTTTCCAATATGTTAAAATTAAATATTAAAATAAAATTTCTAATCTAAATTTATTTCAAATTTTCATTGTCATGACATATCTGAATCAACATATAACTTTTTTGCAATCACATCAATAAATATAAAGCCATTGACAACGAAGTCAGAATAGACTTTGAAACGTTTGGTATTCCTGCAATATACGTAGTTTTATTTCTATTGTGGTGTTAATCCCCAAAAAAACGTAAAAGTAATCAAGAATATGCCACAAACAACGTTTAGAAGACAAAATATTTTTAGTGATACTGGCAATCCAAATCTGAAAGCTCATGGTTACTGTACTCTTAGCGCCTGTCCAATAAAAGGTATTCATTACATAAATATTCAGGTAAAAATCTTTCACGGCCGGATACAGTGCTAAAATCAGGTGACTAAAACATTGAACTTGGCTGTAAATGCCTTGCATGTCCCTTTTTTGAGAAGCCCGCCGATAAATTACCTTCAAACAGTCGAGTCACTCAGGCAAGAACACCCAGAATAAAGATATTTGCCACCATTGCGTAAAAGCAATAAAAGACCCAGAGTAAGGTGTCATTTCTCAAATTGCCTATCTTCGATCTGATAAAGACAAGCTGAAGTTAGGATCTGTCCTCGAGTGATACATTAATTTCACTCATTGATGCTTCGTAAGATATCTAAATTGTGCAGTTTCCCACTAGAATGATTGTGAAATATTTTAAAGATAACAGAATTTTTTTAAACATTTTCAAAAAAGTTATGTTTACTAGATGATAATGAAAATGTCTTTTAGTAGCTCTTACGTAAAAAAGTAAATATACAAATAATATTACATTTTCTGATATTTCATTGTAAACTTTCTAGAATATTTTATTGTCAATTAGTAATATTTTAGTTTTTCATAAAGTTTGCATTACTCAATATAATATAAGTGTTATTTATGCAAAAATATATATAAATATAATTAAAAACAAAAAAATTTTGCTTCAGGGGAAAAGTTTTCTCATTGTTCCCCTGTGACGGGAGAGAAGTACCCCAAATAATAAACCGATATTGTACTTCAAAATCAACAAGGAGCATTTCCACATCTATAGGTCCCAAAAAAATCTTAAAACACACATGAAACTTTTTCCCTACATGTGCTGCTAAATCTGATCTTGGTATAATTGCAAAAAAAACCTTAAACTGTAGCACCACGTTAGTCTAAAGGTGATAGACAAGGTAACTTGATGCTTGGATTACATACAGGAACCGTTATAGGTCCATGTAAAGAAATATCGAATAGTTGTAAGAACAACCAGATACGAGACGAGGAAAATTCAGTTACTCCGAACAATCCATTTGACAAATTGTTTTGTTACTTCGAATAGAGTGATTAATACAATCAGGAAATAAACATAGAGATGATATTTGGTGGCGTGAACACCTAGCATAATTTAGAAATATCGCTTTTGTCAGTTTAACTCAACCATAATTAAAAGCCTATTATTACTTTATAAACCATCTAGGCTTATATATCAAAAGAAAGTAAAACCGATTCCTATTACTATGCAAAGCTAAAACTAGATCATTTTGGTATGCATATGAAATAAGTGGAAAACAGATTTTCAAAGTAGCGAACATGTGTTAGCAGTCTTAGGTTCTGGTAAAATAATGAAGATATATATTAATATTTGTGGCAACAAACTAAACATGTATTAAAAAAATGTTACAGAAAAGTAGTCTTGAAATGCAATATATTTTTTATCAAGAATCAGAGAAAAGTGAAGGAAGAATTCATCATCCAGTGCCCAAAACCCCTAGATTAGCAATATAAATCAAATTCAATGCATATAAATATAAGTAAAATTAAGATTTACTCTCACCGATGTTTGGCAATAGCTCCCAACAACTTGGTTAGAAACCGATTTATGTTTCAAAATTTGAAATATTTCAAAATTTATATCCGAATTTAATAACGAAATGGATAGACATGAAATATTTGACAAATTAAACTGATTATACTGATAAAGAGATTTGAAGCTCTATAATATATACAAAACGCTGCTGCAAATGTGGTACTTATAAATAAGCAATTTGCGAAGATAGCTAAAAAAATGTGACAAATATCCTTAGAGAACCAACAAATTTTTTTAACCTATAAACATTTTTCTTTTTATTTCCATTCTCTGCAAAGAATGTCTGTGTATAAATGAAAGGAAAGAATACCAAAATGTACAAAGTCGTAGGGACATCAGACGGCGCTAAAGCAAGGGAACGTGCTAGTCACTAAATTGTCCCATTAGTTCCGATCAAGGCATCGGTAAATACCAGGTCAAGATTATTTCTCACGGTAAGGGAGCTACGAGACAACGTATCATCAAATTAGTCGCTGTGCTATGTAAAAATGGTCACATAAACTAACTAGCATGAAAGTAATTTGAGAACAATTTGAATTCTCTACTCTTGGAAGCCTTCCAATATAAAGAATCAATACATGGAATTTCAATAAAAACCCTCAATAGAATTTTTCTCATTAAAAATAAAAAAGGGAAAATTAAGAATAAAAATTAAATTAGTGATATTCAATTCTAAAACACTGCAAAAGGAAAAATGTAAGAAAATTACTGATATTACTTATAAATGTACTTTTGTCTATTTCTTATCAAACAGGGCGATAATTATATTGATCTGATCTGACACACCTTCATTTGTATGTAGTATATTCACGAACAAAACTGGAAAAAATGCAACAAACATATTTTGATCATTATTGAATTTCTTTCATCTGAATTCATTATTTTTTACATGTTTCTTTGTTGAATAGATATTAGTACATATAGTGTATAGTATATTTTAGGTATATATTTTTATTTCTGCTTATTTTTTGCAAGCCTTCATTTGTAATTTTGCAGAAGTATTTATTTATTTAAATTTTCACTAGTAAGGGCGAAAATATATTTTACTTAACATTTTATAATATAGTTTTACCAATCCTTATAGAAATAACCGAATTTTCATTCTAAGGTACTTGGATTCTGATTACAAATGCACATATCGAGTACTATCACCCTGCAGATTTTAAGTAAAATGTTAATAATAAAGTTGAATAAAATCTTTATTAATATAACAGAAACGGCAATTTTACTTGCATTCAAAATTTTAGAAAGGTTTTTTACTACTAATATTTATTGAAAATGTTGAACACGGACACAAATGACAAACACAAGGAAACAGATGACAAATATGTGAAATATGAATTTTCTTCATACCCAACGTCGCAGAGTACAAAAAAGATTTTCTCTTACCTTATGTTATTCACTACTTTAGGTTGTGGAATATTATCAGGAGAAAATACTTATATTTTCTTTGAACCAAGGCATATGTTAATCTGTTCCCACTATATGAGTTTTAGTACTAGTATCATTCATTATTATCTACTTTAAAAATATTGGTGTATTACAGTTTTCACATTTCAAGAAATGGAAAATGTATAATACTTCTATTAGTATGTAAATGGATTAGAAGCAAGTAACTGGCAAATTTGAATTTCCTGACTCTCTAAAAATGTTATGTTATGAATAATTTATTCATAAAACTTTAGCAGTCTAATTTTAGGAATGCATAATGCCATATTTCGAAAGTGGCCCTTTTGTGACAGTGACTTAATGGTTCGCTACAAATGTACTCTGAGTCATTATTGTAATACTTATCTGTTTACGACTATCCCAAAACATTCACTCGTAGCCGCTTTTTTAATAAATCTGTCTTTTTCGTTTGGCACATCGAACAAGAACTATTTTTTATATTGCACTCTACAAGCTTACTTGATACATTTAATTATATTTCACTTTTTATATACTGGATCTACGAGTCACCTCGTGCTCTGAGTTAAAAAAGAATATTCGCACTTCATGCTAAATGTAGAAAAAGGCTTTCTGTGAACCAATACCTGTAAATAAAAAAGAGTTCCAATTAGAATGTCTTTAGTTTACAGAAAAATGTTGCCTGTTGACAAAGTCGTAACTTCATAAAGTTTTGTTTTGTTTTACATCATAAGTGTTCTTGATATTAAAGGTTGTTGTCAAAGTCGGTAAGTATTCCTAAAAAGACGTAGCAAACTACAATAATTTCTGGATGAACAATTGTCCCTAGAGAAGAACTTTTACAGAATTAGACTAAAAGAGCAAATATGAAACCCATATTTATATTGTGTTCAGAAGTAAATACTGTACAGGCCCGCAAAAGTGTGACTAAAATATGGACATGTTAATTTCTTGAGGTTTGAAGCAACTAGGCATTACATAAATATCAAGAGAGCGTTTTAGGTCTTAAACCATATCAGATTCAAGTGAAACAGAAATTAAATAGGTACATGTGTTCATACCTTCAATTTAATATTTCAGCATATGCCGGCAAAAATACTCAAAATTGAAAACAAATACATGAACTAACTCTTAGTTAACGTGTAACAGTTTGATGTGCTTAGGTCTGGGGCTTTAATGGAACTTTTTTACAACTGTAGCAGAACAAGCCCCTATGTAAATAGTTAACGCTGTAAGGTAGTGTTTTTTATTAAGAAAATGAAATCACCTGTCAGACCAACTAGAAAGCAACTGGCCTTTTACACGCCAAATGAAGGACAGATTTATTTCAAGAAATGGTATATCTCTTTTAGTTTTAATTAACATGAGTACATCATCATCATTATTAGTAACTAAATTTGAACTAAAACTGTAAAACGATATTGATCTCAATTTATAAAAATGTTTAACTAAAGCAAGTATTTAACTGTAATTATCACAGAAACTTCATCTACAACCAATCACTTTCAAAAAGAACAAATTGTTAACAAATATATTACACATAGTATTTATGAGCAAAGTACTAAAAACACAACATCTCCATAACATTAAATATACTTAAGCACTTGAGTGAACATAAGATAATATTGAAATCTCTTTGATACTCGACCATTCTGGGTATCGATCTGAACATACAAATTGTACAAACTACACTTTTTCGTGGATTTATCAGCATTTCCTTGGTTTTTATTAGTATTTTCAACAAATGTTCATTCATTTAAAAATATTAATTTTAACTAAAAAACAGTTAATCAATTAAGTAACATTCCAAGCAAGTCGCTATCACTAAAAACACTTAAATTTCCACATTACTTCACACATATAGTTATTGTTTGAGCTTCTAATAGGGAACAGTCATAAGTTTCAATTCTCAACGCATTTCATCATCAGTCACGCCTAATACCGACAAATGTAATCGGAATCTGTTGAATACTTCGTATTCCGAGAAAAATAAATAAATTACATTTTATTGAACGCCATTCCCACTCAGTGCATTGGTGTTGAGAACAATTGGCGTTTACAGAGAGTTTGAAAGAATAATATAGACACAGGATACATGACCATAGAATTGAAGAATGTACCTAATGAAACGCATCGAAGCAGTTGCACTAAAACAACGAGAATTGGCACGTAGACTGCACTTGCTGAAATCAAGAACCGATCTAAACAGGTAACCGTAAATGTACGAGAATATCTGCGAGAAACTGATACCTAGTGCTATATCTTTCATATAAATATTTTTCATTTATTGCATTGTTAAATGAGATCAGAATGTTCCAAGTGATAGGATTATAATAATTAGTAAACACTGTTGGAGAATTCTGATAACTCTTTGAAATAGAGAGTACATCTCAATAGCTTTGTATCTGCTATCGTCATCAGGTGAATGATGCGAAATTCAGATTATTAGTTCAGTTAGTGAGGTGAAACACAAGATACTAGCTCGTAAAGGTCTTTCACAACAAAATATCACGGATTCGCGTTAGTGTCACCAAAAATCCAGATATGTCAATACGGCATCGTGAACACGAATCGAACATTACAATAGCTAAACGTCAGCAAAGCGAACAGAATTCGCCAATTGGATCCTTGTGCAAACAGAGGTGAATCCCTATTCTGTGAACAAAATTATTTTCTTTTTTTTATGTATTTAAAAAACAAAGTTCAGTCTAACCTCAGTGCAATGGAAGGACGTCACCCTGGGGGAACCACCTTCATGTTCACGGTACATACTTACCTGGCGTAGGGGTTGCAGTGATTATGTAGGCGGTTCCCCCAGGATAAGGAAGGCCTTTCCATTGCACTGATGTTGGGCTGAACCCTATTTTTTTAAATAAAAAAAATATTTTAAGTGATGAAACCCATTCTCATCTTGATGGCTTCGTTAATCGACAAAATTGCCACATTGAGAAAATTCACGAAAGATTCATCAAAAAGCAATGCATTCAAAACGTATCACTGTTTGGTGTGCATTGTGGTTTGAAGGAGTTATTGTACAGTAATTCTTTGAGACTGACCAAGGGTAATGCGTATACGGTGAATGGCAAATCTTATCTTTCTATGATAATGTTATTTTTTGTGCAACAATTAAAACATATAGCGCTTGACGACATGTGGTTTCGGCAGGAAGGCCCCACATGTCATACCGCTCGTGAAACTGTCTTGCACGAGTTCGCTCCTCTTCCTGTCATTTCCCGGTTAAGTGACTGAAACTGGTCTTGGTATTTAAACCCTTTGTACTTCCGGTTGTGGTGTTATCTAAATTACTTAATGAAGACATTAAAAATCAATAAATATTTCAATCCTTTATTATAAAAAATGATGTTCTATAGAACCTTAAAATATTGCGCTCTTATTGTTGAAATGCGATTTTATATTGGGGACTCAGGAAAATAAGCTCTGTGTGATTCTTTTCGTTCATTCAATACAAATTCGATTGGAATTTTTAGTCCTTTATTTTATACGCCGTTTGTCTGTAATGAAAGTTTGAGTTTGCTAATTTCTATAAACCTTTAATCCCGTTTAGTTTTACATTTGGAGAATATTTTAAATTAAAAATATAACGTATTCCGCGAAATTAAGGTAATAGGATGACAGATTTTTTTGTGTTGAAATTGCTCTCCTTGTTCAATTACGGAATACTATGTAATAAAGTAAATAACACTATGCATAGACGTCTTTAGTAAATATTAATTATCATTCATTGAAAAAGGAAAGAGTATCAATCAAATAAAATCATAACGTTGGTAGTACCCTATACCTTATACAGTAATACTCCCTATAGAATATGTTCTTATAAAAGTTATAAACAATATTCTGACGTGAGATGAAATATTCGACATCTAGGGCTTGTAAAACAAATCATATTGGCCTTAATCTGCACGCCGTAGTTTGTAAGTTAAAACAAAAAATATTGAGGTTGGCAGAAACTGTCAAAGAAAATTTAATTCATTCTAAACCAAATGCACAATGAAATTGCAGTGTCAACCATTTTTGGGCCAGCTCTTGCTCATCAAGATTACCTTAAAATCGATTACAATATTCTTTCCTAACAAATACTTATCACGAAAACGGGTTAATCAAAATAGTAATTGTTTTTATTTCTTCTATCAAATGCTTCATAAATTCAGATTAAGGAGTACTTAGTAAAGTAGTAACCACTATATTGACAAACATGGATTAATTAATAAAACTTATCGTAGTTAAAAAATACTAAATCTCTATAATGCCAGCATATGAATGAGTCCTTCAAAATAATAGAGCAAAGTTTATATGAGCTAACTATTAGGTAACACAACATTTTTACCATGTTCAGGAAAATCCAGTCATATCCAATTTTATTCACAAAATTTCATTGTTATTAATAAATTTGAGTCGACAGAGGTACAAATTATTTTAAAATGCTAATTGCTAATATCCGCTTCAATACCTAATTTGGATTTTGTAGTCGCAAAATATTCATGGACTGTTTGTTTGGTTATTATTTTCTAACTCCATATTGATCTTTTGTGATTATTTGATTTAAAATTGACAGTGGTTGTATCAGAATTTATTTTTAATTTGTTGATATAACATCAATAATAGTATGACGTCAATAGCCAATTTTAAGAGCACGGCAAAAAACTTGAGTAAATTTAACTAACCTCCAAAAAATTTTTGATGTTTTAGATCTACCAATCTCCATTTTGAGTTAAGCAGTACAAGAAATATAGAGCAGTTCTTCATAAAAAACATATTCAGGTTATCTTCGATTTAATGAAAGAGAAATGTTTTAAACAAAACTAAAGTATACGTTATAATATAATAATAAGAAATTAATAACAGGCTTGGTTTTGGCTTGATAACTTTCAAAATAAGTACTTAGGGTGATTTTGTACATCTTAACTGTAGAAAACTTTAGCGGGTCTAAATAGTTTTTGAAATTTGGGAAATTAGGAAATAAGATGGGTAGATAATTAAATCAATTCTCACTTGTCACATTCTGTTACTGAAAATAAATCGGGAATGAAGCTTTCCCTCTCTATCAATGTAAGTACCTTTGCATATTTTGATAAGAAACTACCGTGTTAAATACATTTTTTAGAATTGTGTTTCTGTTTAGCTAATCCTTGCTACATTTGTCAGTTATTACAACCCTGCACCAAAAGATGTAGGAATTCATCTTAAAGCTTTCTAGATTAGCCGGTGAAGTTTGTAATTCTCCTTAACCTACATATAGCAAACACACTATAAATTTTAGAGACAACTTGCGAAGTCCGATTAGTAACTACGTATACATTTAAAACAATGACATCTACCAGACCGATTACTTTTGAAGCAAAGATGATTTCAGCTACCAACACTAACAGCATCTTTAACAGAAACTTTGGTGCAAAGATAAATAATGCTAAGATCAATCCCATATCGTCCCGTGCAAGAAAAGTGTGACAAGTCAAGAGGACAAGATTTTGAAGTTGCTATGTGTAGTTCATGATTTACCATGTTAAGAACAGTCTCACTCTCTACAATGTTGTTACTAGAAGATCTACAAGAGTCAATCACGGATCAAACAATAAAAAAACTGCTCAAAAGCAAAAAAACAACCCAAGAACATCATACCCATACATCTGATAACATCTCAGAATGGATTGGAAGACATGGAAAAAGTGTGTGACTTTTTCTGTGATTCTTTGACATGTTGTGCAACTGATAAATATTTGTGTCTGAAATTTCAGTTTAGGGGCGATCCTGCATCAATCACATTGAATAGTTTTTTAACGACTTAAAATTGTCTTGCTTAGGTTGAACATCAAAATAAGAATAGATATTATTGATTTGGTGATAATAAGAACTAGATTAGTAATTACTAGCAACTAACACAAATGTTTTAGCAGTAAGAAGTAGTAAGAAGAATTAACAACAGTAGAGTTTTCAATCTATGATATTTTCAAATATTGTTTTGTCCTTAAACGTATTTTATGCTTGTTTGAAGATTAAATGTTATAATATTCTAATTACTCTCAAGTAATTCAGTCGGTTGTGAATAAATACCAATAACGATTACCTCATTTTTCATTCTATGAAAATACTCACAAGTTTAATAACAATATAGTCGTTACCCCTTTATCATACCTAAGGGATAGTTTTTTGTTACACAATAAGACAGTAAAATTTTAAGCCCTAATAACAGTTAATTACATGATTCATTAATGAGAATAGAGTTGTCAACATTTTAGATATCACCGACCTATAAAACTGCTGTCGCAACTTTACAGTCTTCATAAATTAGAAAAGGAATTAGGCATTTGGAATGCGTTGTGTATTCTCTCAAGTTTCAACTCATTTCAAAACAAAAGTTTAGCATGTGTCAAAGGTGTAGAATAAATTTGTTGGTCTTTAGAGTTTATATCAAAAACATAAAAAAAATTAGGTTGGGTTATTTCGAATTTACGAAATTTTTTTGAGAACAAGAATAGATCTGGACCATTCTACAACATTGAGGAAAACCAAACTTTACTGTGACCAATTAAGTAACTTTTTTTACTGTCAGGATGTACTCTAAGTTAAGGATGTAGAAAGTAATTCAATCACTAGAATGCAGATTTGGCAATCTCTAAACGTTCACAATAGTAATGTAACAAATATTCGTATTTACACTCGCATATGCGAATACTCGCATGTTTTTTAATATTCGCATATTCATTCGTATTCGCACACCCTATGCGAACTTATTGACTTATTGCCAGTGCATTTGGTAATGACAAAGGAGGATCATTTATAAAATAACAGTACAACTGTTTATTAGAATTATATAAGTTATGCTTATTTACAGAAGTAAAAATTAAATTTTAATTTAAACTTGATATATAAGATAGGTTTTAGTTAACCTAACAATTTTATTCGTGTAATTTCTATTCTAGCAATCACTGGGGAAAGTAGTTACGCACAGCACGACTCCCAATTTGAAATCTGTATGGGTTAGTTTTCCCTGAAAATACTAGTTTTCGAAATTCAGTTATATGTATAAAATACATAAATAATTATTCGAGATTTCAAACAGTTGTGGAAAGCAATATAATTACATTACGTCTAAAACTCACAAATGTAGTAACACTATCTTGAAAAATTAAACAAAAAGGTAACTGTTTTACAATTTTAACCCCTTAAGATCCTGTGTGCATAATTATGAACATTTTCTTCAAACTCAATTTTTGTAAAGAAGTTTAATCTGACAATGTAAATCTATAATAATCACTTAGTTGCTTTGAAATATAAATATTTTTTTTTGCTCATAGTTTAGGTGAAAGGTCCAAACAATGATATAACTTAGTATTTTTAGGAAACTTTTAGTTGATCAATGGTGGATGACCGCCTTTCCGTTAATGTTCATAATTATGCACATTGAGACTCAAAAATCGTTTTTATTTTATTTTAGGTAAATATGACCCTGAAAATGAGGTTGATGCTTCGATGCTCCTACAATTTTTGGAAAATGATTCTAATATTGATCTAAGTGATGATGCGTTCGGAGAGGAAGAAAATCAGTTTCCGGAGCATGAGTGTACTGCAATTCGAGTAGGTGCCGATAAAATGAGCCCGAAAACGGTTGAAATTTCTGAAAGTCATTGGGATGATGAAGACGACTTGCCATTAGCGATGTTTGTTGGGACACCAGAAGGACCTGATTTTAGTGATCTAATAACCAAAAAAGAGTCAGTCAAATGGAATCGGCAAGATTTTCAAAATCCCTTTATACGTTGGGAAGAAATTGCCAAAGAAAATCATTTCCCAATTGATGGAACAGATTTGAGCCCCTTGCATTATTTTGAAAGATATGTAGACGAAATGCAGTTTCAAAACATGGCAGAGTTCATCAATATTTATTCTCACCAAAAAAACACTGTTTTCAAACCGACAGATGCGAATGAGATCAAAAGTCTGTTTGGGCTTCATATAGCTATAGGCTGCATGAAATTTCCCAAAGTTCGTCTATTTTGGAATAACAGTTTACGTATAAACCTTTTTTATGAAACTATGACCAGAGATAGATTTTTCCAATTGAGAACAAATTTGCATTGTGTGAATAATTTAGAGCAACCACCAACATGCAATGATAAATTATACAAGGTTGGTCCTTTATATGAATCGATCAGAAAACGTTGTACTGAGCTGGAATTGGAGGAAAACATTTGTATAGATGAGCAAATTATACCTTTCCGAGGAAATCTGTCAGTCAAGCAGTATGTAAAAGGCAAGCCAACACCGTGGGGTGTAAAGGTTTTTGTTTTGTGTGGCAAATCTGGCATTGCTTATGAATTCATAATATATCAAGGCGCCTCTACGGAATTGAATGCTGATCACCTAAAAACTTTTGGCCTAGGAGCTTCAACTATTCTTCATCTCTGTGAAAGAATAAAAAAAGAAGGGCATAAACTTTATTTTGATAATTACTTCTCATCATACCAACTCTTGCAAGTACTAAAATCTAAGAAAATATACGCAGCTGGAACAATAAGAGTAAACCGTTTTATCAAGCCGCCGTTACTTGATGACAAACAGCTGAAGACAAGAGTAAAGTTATATAACTACTCGATGGGTGGCGTTGATCTATTGGATCAAATGATAGGATTGTATAGAATATACATAAGTTCTCGAAAGTGGACACTCAGGTTAATTTTTCATGCCCAGTAGTGAACAGTTGGTTCGAGTATAGAAGAGATAGTAATATTTTAGGTGTACCAAAAAAAAAAAAACAAATGGGATTATTAGACTTTCGACTGCGTCTTGCAGAATGCCTGGTAAAAGTTGGTAGAGCAGTGCCAGTAGGCAAAAGAGGAAGGCCAAGTGGCACACCTGAACCACCGAGACGGAAGCCTACAATTATTCATGAGGAAATTAGACCATTTCCTGAAATAAGGTATGACTTAGTAGATCACTTACCGCACCTTGACGGCAGTAAAGAGGTCAAGCGTTGCAAAAATGCCAAATGCAACAAGAAAACTCATTTCGTCTGCTAAAAATGCCAAGTTCATCTGTGTATTAAAGAAGAACGGAACTGCTTTGTCATGTATCATAGACGATAGTTGGTTGTGGTTGTTTCCTGATTATATATATATATATATATATATATATTATATTATATTATATTATATAAAAGTTGATTGATACATATTGTGCATAATTATGCACACATTTTTTCTATAAAAAAAACAACAAAATTAACTTTATGTAACATACTAATATTGATAACATGTTCATTCTTGAATAAAATATATCAATAAATATTTTTTTCTTCCCTTAAATAAAATTCAGGTCTCAAGGGGTTAACTTTTTAATTTACAACTATATATATATATATATGTATGTATGTATATATGTATATATATATATATATATATATATATATATATGCACACAAATGCTTTATTTCTTCACCAAGCTTTCGGAAACATTATTTTTTCCTTCGTCAGGGTTATAGGTAGAATTAATGAGGTTTACGTTGAAAAAAATTCATATTTTAACAGTGACATGGAACGCAAACAAAAGCCGAGACTCGGTGTTACAAGACACTAAGATTCTTCGGACACACACATATATATATATATATATATATATATATATATATATATATGTCCGGTTCAAAACTCGAATCAAACATAATTCGAAGGCAAATTAAAAAAATGGAACAATGCACTTAGCAAATATTAGCCTCCCCGAGAAAGGAGCCATTTAGCCGGCCTAGACACTAATAATTAAATTACTAGTACTCATTTAGGTGAATTTTTATAACCTTTACAGATTAATAAAAAGCGCAGAAACACACAAAAGGTCGGTGATTCACAAGGATAACTCTTGGTCAAAGAATGTAGAAATATCAACGTTCGAAAGTCAATATTTGCTCATTTTTTTTATAAATTATTCCGTTTGATACATAATGTCGGCCTCATCAATGAATACGCATTGTGTCTGCTTCGTACAATGGTAGTAATTCAGTTCAACGTTTTGCACATTCGCGTGTATTTTGTTTGAATAAAGCTGTCGTTTGCAGGTCTATAATTAAAACAAATTTCATACCACTTGTTAACAAACATAAACATTCGATGCGGTGGCTTACTTTACAAATATTCATTCATTAATTGCCAAGTGATGAATGGGTGCCTAGAAGATTAAATGATTCATTAAAGCAAACATTAAACGGTTTAATAGACTTCATAATTCCGATCCATAACAAAGTGATGACAATAGCCAACAGTAACGTTAACATAATATTAAAATCTTAATGAGTTTACCGGCATTCGATGAACATATCTGTCAGGCCCAAACAATTTAAGTGTTGAATATTTTTCAATGAAATGATACTTGATAGAGAACTACTTATATCATATACAAGTAGTTAATGAAAAATGTTACAGAAAGTAGATCAACTTATCAATTATTATTGAAATTAAGAGAATTATTCAGTGGGTTTTTTATAAATTGACTCAATTTTAGAAAAAAAATTCAAATCATTGAAGAGTTGTGAATCGTAGTTGGAAAACGATGTTAATATATAAACAAACAGAAAATGACATAGTGTTGTCGAAACTAGTCACGGTTTTTTATGTTTATGTAAAGTAATAAATAAATAAATTAGTGGTATAAAAAGTAATTCGTTTTTCTACAATCATAATGATACTATATCACAAAGTAATGGCTTCCACCATCAACTATTACACCTAATTCGTTTTCCATTAATATGTTTCTTATTGATTGTTAACATGAATTCGAGCGTCTTTCCTAATCTTGTAAATCTAATATAGTTTTATTATAGTTTTATCACTATTCTAAGAATTATATAAAGTTGTATCAAAAAAATGTACTACACAATAGAATAATGGTATCTTGATATGATATTATTTAGAAACATTGCCCAATAACTTATGTTGAAATTAGATTGCTTGTTCTGAGCAACTACGACATGATAAAAACAAACATAAAATTTGTCTTATTTTTATAAGGTGTAGAATATACCTGTTTTATCATAATATTTAATTTAGATAGACATTTTACTCAACTGTGATACGATCAAATAGTTAATACATTATTAATTACTTCTTACATCCCTTTTACAACAAGATAAGAAGTTTCATTTGAATATTTTATTCTGGAACCCTGCATGGCAATAGATACATTTTTATATAACATAATCCAGTAAACCAAATTTAAATATAAATTATACCAGATATGCCTAAATATTTATTTATATTTCCGGTAGTTTTCTAAGAATTTCAGTTCCTAAAAGAGATTAATATGTGATTGTGAATTTTATGGAATTTTATGAAAACTTATTTACGAAAAAATCCAGCTCCCAAAAGCATGCCATCTTCGACTGCACCTTTTTTATTGTAGGGTGATTTCCGTAACAGATGTTAAAACTTGTTCAGTCAAATAGATACACACTGGAATGTTCTGGTTAAATTGGCAAAGGGTTCTGGATTTATTGACGTTTAAGGTGGTGGATATGGAATTGCAGGATTTCTTGAGTTGCTCCAATTTGTTTAATGGAAGATCTATTATTATATTTATTGTTCACCTTACTATAATCCAAAAAAAAATTTTTAGGGTAATCAAAAAAAAGATAATGCAGATCAAAATAGACAACGAGTTTGGGGGTTATTGGTAAGATGCTTCATCGAATTCCTGTTTTATTCAGATAATTATTGAATTAGCAAATGGGGGTTTTTAACTTTTTAAATATCGTCAATATAGATATACTACTATTTATTTTCCAATAATTTGTTTGTTTGTTTTAGATGACTGAGGTATTTGCTGTAATCTACAAAAACCAAGAGGTTTAAATTAAAGTTATTTTGTTAAACTTCTTTTTGATAAACAACAAAACTGGATATGAAAGAAAATTTGTGAGGAATTTAATTTAATAATGCGGAAACCTATCCTTGTCAATCATTTTTTTAGAGAAAAAAGAAAAGTAAGGAAACATGTGTACCGACACCAAGAGATAGTTCCAACTAATAATGAATTATCATAATCTTCATTTCTGCTATAATTAGTAATATGTTCTTGCAATAAACAAATAAAATTTATGAGAAACATGTGTTAATAGTAATAATTTCATTATCTAGTATTTCACATGCATTTATTTCTGTGATGATTGATTTAGCATCGAAGGTAAATGCATATGCCAATCGAAATGAACATTCCAAATTATAAGAGAGTAAAGAATTTAGCAAGTCTGAATGTTAAAAATGTTAAACAATTTCAATTTTAGTGAATGTTTGAATATTGAGTTTTCAACCTATTATTAAAAAATAATATTTATATAATAAGGATAATATCTTAAAAATTAAATCCGTTGATTAAATGATCACACTATTTTGTGGTAAAGAGCAGAATATTTTTCTAGAATAAAAATATATACAATTGTTGTATGTACTGGAATGCACTCAGTAGTCAGTATAATGTAGAGAAGTCTAAAAATGAGTAAAATGTCATTGTCATTTATTTGTTGTTATTATACTAAGAGTCATTCATTACCGAAATTTGTATGACTACAATCTCTTCTAAAAATATTTTGATATTTAAAATGATTAGCTAAACATATTTGATTTTTGATATTTTGACATTTTTAAGATTCTTTGACTTTTTTGATATTTTCGTCATTTTTAACATTTTTGACATTTTTAACATTTGTGATTTTTTTTTAAACATTTTTGTCATTTTTGACATTTTTAAGTTTTTGCAATTTTTAACATTTTTGACATTTTTGAAATTTTTGGCATTTTTTACATTTTTGACACACATTTTTGACAAGATTAATTCTTGAAATTTGAAAGGTCCTTTATTATTATATGATCTCTAGAAGTTTCTGTGCAACCCTGTATATTATCGAATTAAGTTCTGTTAGACTCCTAAACGTTTGTAAATATACTGAAATTCCGTGACTTGTGGTGTTATTTCCCATAAAGTGCTTAAACATTATTAACGTCTAAAATTTTTGAGATTATTGACACTAAACATATTTGACACTGATTTCAAGAACAGAGTCAGCTTATCAATTGTCATCCAATGAAGGGATACTCTTCTTGACACTTATCGGGTAGGTGATTTACACTAAGGGATTCACTTTAGTTCTAGTCATTTTAGTAGAAAACATACATATATTCCAACGTTCATGCCTGCATCATTTTTGGATCATTACTAAAACTCATCCCCTATTCAATAAAATAACTTTCGCAATATTTCACATAAATTCTCTATTAAATTAAAGAATTAATACCATAACTTTCATATCTGTATTATTTTCAGTTACCGAGAAATTAAATTTTCATATATATCACGATTTACACCCGTATTACTCTCTATTTCAACGATAATGAACTCCCAGTAAAACCCCCATTCAATATTTGACTTTTCGAAACATGATAAAGCCCACTTCTATTTATTCTTGAAAAATGTATATATATATATATATATATATATATATATATATATATATATGTGTGTGTGTGTGTGTGTGTGTGTGTGTTTGTGCGTGTGTGTGTGTGTGTCTTTCCGGAAATTCATTCGCGTAGCTGATAACGGATCCCTGCCGGGAACGATGGTAAAATGACGACGTTTCGGCAAAATCACATCCGCTCTCTTCAGGTCGGTTCGCATAATTCTCGTAGCCTTCTGCTTACGCTTCTAGTTACTCAACTGTCCCCCATGAAGTAATTAAATTTTTGCAAAATGATTAAACTGGTTTTTATTTATTTAGGGAGCAGGGTATGGAAACTAATTTTCAATCCTCTATCACTTTTCGTTTCCAAGATATAAAATTTAAGTATAACCAATAGACACCCTACTGTCCCTCATAACATTATCAAAGATTTCTTCAAAATAAAAGGTAGCCTTTTTTATGGGCAGATGGTGTAGCTTTCTATTAGGGGCAAAATTTTTAAAGTCGGTTCACTACTTGCGGAAATTAACCCCTACAAACAAACAAAATTCACGTATTTTTATATATATATATATATATATATATATATATATATATATCCATCCATCACAAAATAAAATTCACCATGGAGGTTGAAGCCAATAATCAACTGCCATTCCTTGATGTTCTCATAAATAGGAAGGAAGATGGAACCCTTGGCCATACAGTATATAGGAAAGCAACTCACACCAACAGATACCTTCATGCTAATTCTCATCACCACCCACACCACCACACCAGATCACAAAGACTAGCTAACCAGGACAACATCAAACAGGAAATGGACAGTTTAAAAACAGCTCTGAGACAAAACGGATTTACAGACCGAAATATTCAAAGAGCACTAAAGTCAAAACCGAGACGAACAGACGAGGAGCATGAGACACCAATAACCAAGGCTTATTTACCGTATGTCAAGGGTACCAAGGACAGTATTGCAAGAATTCTACGGAGACACAATATCGATACTATTTTCAATACAGACAGAAAAATAAGCACGGTGTTGAGGACTCCGAGGACGAGGATCCCTTTAGAACAACAGGGAGTGTACGAGATTCCATGTGCAGACTGTCATAAAACCTATGTGGGGCAAACTAACAGAAGAATTCAAGCTAGACGTGATAAACACCAGAATGCTACAAGAAAGCAGGAAAAAACAGCATCCATTGCTGAACAAGCCACCACGACGTCACACCGAATAGACATTGAGAACACCAGAGTACTGGCAAATATAGAACACCCGAAATCAAGACTCGTAAGAGAGGCAATTGAAATAGCGAAGAGGCCTCACAGTCTAAACGCACGCAATGAAATCTAGAACTTATCGAATTCTTGGAAAATTCTATTAAACACCGTACCGGCCCGGACCCGTACAATAACAACTTAACCGGAAATAACAAATCAGCAGGCGGGAGGCGCTCCCACTGAGCGCCCAGGGCCAATCACACGCAGCCGTTCCCGATGCCAACCAATAGGCGTCGAGCCGCGACTATATAACACCGTGCGCGCTCCTGAAAATATCAGTATTCGAGTAACTAGAAGCGAAAGCAGAAGGCTACGAGAATTATGCGAACCGACCTGAAGAGGGCAGATGTGACTCTGCCGAAACGTCGTCATTTTACCATCGATCCCGGCATCTAATACATTTAGTGCCCGCGAAAACTTAAAAACAAATATATATATATATATATATATATATATATATATATATATATATATACATAGGCGCAATGAACAACATTTCCTACTTTTTATCAACTTACCTGATCGTGAACAAATATAATAGTGTATTGAACTCAATCGGTTGATAACGTCATTTTTTATCTTTTCTTAGTCTATGTCCCGTAGTTAAGCCAACAGATAGGAATCAAATTACAGGCGATAATGAAAATAAACTATAATAGTTTTGGGATTGTTTTAAGATGCTATCCAATTTGTTTACAAAATGTTAGTTGAATATCACGAATCAAAAAATCTGTAATATTATCTGGAGACCTTAGAATAGCATACTAACATCATTCCTTAAAGAGGAAATCATAAAATTTATTTGTTGTTTTACCTGCCTACGTTGCTCGTATCTTTAAATATTTCAAATCGAAATGAATAACAAATCTGGAATTTTTAAAGCAACAGGGACAGCAAATTTAAAAAGCATCATTGTTAAAAACACTATTTGGACAAACCTCACTGATTTAAAGTCAGACTCGTAAAATAATATTGGTTTTGCAAAATAGCGTGAATACTTCTGAACTCACATTAGTAAAATACACAACTGAAAAATAATATTCAATATTTTAAAGAGAAATAGTGAAATCTAAACATACAATATTTTATTATGAGTTAAAAGACAAATTTTGTAAGAAGTTCTACCTACTTTACAAAGTCTTTATCTAAGATTTAAAAAAAAAGTGATATCACAGTCTCTCGATATAAAATATCTTACATAGTTCTTAGATTTAACGGTTAGTTTCCTCCTTTATATAAAAAGATATATCATTACAATAATTTTAGTTATTATCGTTTATTTACTATTTGTATTATTTTCAGCTCACAATTATTTTTATATAAAACTGTGCTTGAAATCACTTGGTATAAATATTAGTTAACTCCTATTTGTAAAAGTAGAGTTATTACAATATATTTTTGTTATTCACTTTATTCCTGTTTTAAACTTAATGAAAATAATTTAATTTTTACTGCTCACTATGGATTTCTCTTCTCACTTCTAAAGGAAAGTATTTTAAAAGATTTTATGGTCCGAATATCTGTGAAGAAAAACTTTCTGTAAGAAATAGACAGTAATCCAGACCATTTTTCAAAATTGCCCCTACTACACTTTGACCATTACAGTTTTTTAATACATATCTACATATAATAGAATAACAGTGAGTAGAGAAAACCCTAATAAGCATTCAAAACAAATGAAAATCATCTTTGTATTGAGTAGTGACTTTTGTCACTGTAAAAAAAATCTTAATCGTTAACAACTATATATAACGTTTTAGTTCTGGTTGTTCTTAAATTTGTTTTTATAGTTTTTGTTAATCACAATTTATTCTTTAAGTTTTTTATATTAAACAATAATTTTCCATTTCGATATTGAGAAACCATATTTTCTGTTATTCTATGAATTTTTGTTTATTGTGCTGATTCTGTTTAGGACGTTAGTATAAAGTGATCAAATTCTTACATTGCCATCGGCATATATAATCAAATTTTCAAATTACCCAGACCTATTATCGGTGCAAATTATTTGAGAGGTATCATTACACTGCTAAAAATTAGTTATTTGTTTTCATTCTGATGATCAGGGTCAAGGGATGGAAATAAAACTATCAAAGTATTCTATTGTCATCGGTCGTTAATAAGCATGCAAATTTTTAAATTTTTCAATCGGTGAAAGTTCCTTTGAAACATTTCGTTAGATTAATATATACATCTATAAAGCTAATAAAAGCTAATAAAGGTTTGTTAAAATGCTTGAAATTAATATAGTAATTAGACTGTGTAAAAAAACATAACGAGTAAATATATGTAAAATGTTTCACAACAAAAAAAATTCTCCTAAAAGTTTAGCTCGATGTCTCAAAAATTGAGCTGGCGCAAAGGGGTCCTCTTTCCGATTTAAAAACACTGTATTTTTTTTTATTTTTAAAATAACTGCACCAATAAAATTTGTTAAAAAATTTTGCTTGCCACTATTCTGTAGGAAATTAAATTCTCTGCAAAATTGCATTAGTCTATTTTTCTCTAAACTCAATACAAACGAAATTACAAAGAGCCGAATAGGAGAAAAAAAAATTAATGAATAACAGAACAAAATTAACTATTTCAATTTATCAATTAATTAACTCAATATAATTCTTATTCATCAAAATTTTTTTAATTTAACATTATTTCGAAATAATAACAAATCAAAGTTTACAATTAAATAGAAATTATTTACAATTATTATAATTATACATTTTTTTTGCCACTGTTTACTAGATGAATTTATACAACATTGTTTATTGCACGAAGGGTATAATTTGCGATGATACTGTACAATTTCCCCTTCCCATTTAAAAAACACTGTAAAATTTCTTTTTTTTTTTCTAAAGTAACTACACGGATCAAATTTGTTAAAAAATTTTGCTTGCCACTATCTTGTAGAAAATTAAACTTGCTTATCGTTATTGAAAAATGTACAGGTAGTAAACGATATTGCTGAAAGGGCAGTTGCTTTAGTTGAAGAATTCAATTAGTTTGGTACTAAAGATGAGGAAAAAAAAGTATCTATTGAAAATTGTACAGTATCATCGCAAATTATACCCTTCGAGCAATAAACAATGTTATATAAATCCAACTAGTAAACAGTGACATTATAATAATTGTAATTAATTTCTATTTAGTTGTAAACTTTGATTTGTTATTATTTCGAAATAATGTTAAATTCAAATAAATTTTTGATGAATAATGAAGTATACTCTCTTCGAGGTGTCATTATTTTGTACGAAAATCCTAGATGTCTTTACATCTCGCGTCTTCACAATAATGAAGTATATTGAGTTAATTAATTGATAAATTGAATTAATAAATTTTGTTCTGTTATTAATTCATTAATTATTTTTTCCCTCCTATTCGGCCCTCTGTAACTTCGTTTGTATTGAGTTTAGAGACAAATAGACAATTTTTTTAACAAATTTTACTGGTGTAGTTATTTTTAAAATAATAAAAAAGAAATTTTACATTGTTTTTTAAATGGGAAAGAGGAACCCCGTTGCGCCAGCTCAATTTTTGAGATATCGAGCTCAACATTTAGGTGAATTTTTTTGTTGTGCCAAAGAAACTTTTTACATATATTTACTCGTATTTTTTTTGTTATTAATAATTATGAAATTTTTCAAAACAAGTGAATTTAGATAAACATTCAAAATAATAGCACCACATTTATCTTAACACATAAATAACAATTGAAATAAATCAAACACCGAAATATACTTTCCATGATTTTATCGAAAAATATGTAGTATAACCTCAACCTTTTATAATTCACCTATCACAATTATTATACTATAGCTTATATAGGTCAAATAACAATATTCACATTTTAACACGAACTGTTATCAAATTTTTAGTATAAGTTGTAAAGTATGTTACTACCTCGTTCAGTCTTAAAATAAACACTTTTGATAATGTACTTAACATATTTTGATGTCTAATCAGATGTTTAGCTTAAATAAAAATGTATTTTTTCCATAAAGATATGTTATATGACAGAATTAAAAATATTTGTCTTACTACAATCTTTCAAAAAATAGAATTATCGTTATTTTTAATTTTGCTGAGGCAATAAGTTTTCAAATTTATTTGAAAAATGGAAAATTATCAATTTCCTATGATAATTTATTTCTCCGGATAAAATCCATCAAATTAATATTGTTTGATATAACAGGAAATCAGATTTCTGCCATTTTAGCACGTATGAAAAATAGAAAATAAAATACAGGTTAGTTTTAGTTCCTAAAGACGCAATTTTCTATGGTGTGCGGATATTACTCCACATAGTTTACCCTTGAGATTTTTGTAAAATTATGATATTAGGGCAGAATAGCATTTACGTTCTTTAATTCTCCTCGTATTGTTCTGGTATCCCTGCTTACAGGCTTATAACAAATCATTTACAGTAACAGATGTGATTGTAGGTCTTTGCTACACATAGACCTTGCCCACCTTTAGCTGGTTGGTAGTAACCGGTTTAAATATTAGGTGATGGGGCTGTAAGGTGATTGGTACATTTTTCCAAGAATGCGCCAATTTCTCGAATTTTGCTGAGTTTATTTAAACTAAAGTCCGTACTAACTTGTTTGTTGCCTCGATCTTGTATTTATCTTGCCAATTCCTTTTAAAACTCCATTAAAGTATATTGTAAGTGTCTAGGCTTTTCAACTACGGCAGTTTGTTTCCCTAGTATATTGTTTGCCATTTTTCTGCGTTGTGTTATTACTAGGTTATCAACAGTTACGTGATGTATTTTCCAGAAAATATAAAACTACTCTTAGAAAAATTTAATTCTAAGGAAGTTATCTTCATTAAGTTTATTTTAAATGTTTAGTTTAAGAAATAATTAAATTTGAGTTTATATTATCTACAGGTAAAGGCACTATACTCCTAGCGTTATCCAATTTGTTTGAGTGGGTTGCATCCTATCCCTCTCGCAATATGACATGCACCCAATAAGGAAAATATACAGGATCTAACACATCCAAGCAATGTGTTGACGTGAGATGAAATGTTCGAATTTTCTAGAAGAGGGTGTGGAAATTCGGTAACGCAACCGGAGTATAGTGCGCTAACTTCAGGTACTATAGTCGTAGCCTAGTATTCTTCATCTGTTATAATAATTCAAACATTTTGAAATGGTATATCCAGGTAATATATAAATAAATTTTTAACTATTACTTCTATGGGAATTTCACGGTCAAAATATTGTCGTGAACGGGGTCTTAAAATTTTTGCATATCAATACCCTTCTCCTCCATTTCCGTTAAGAAGCCACCGGTTCCACAATTCAAAATATTGTAAAATCCCGTCAATTCATCAAACTTCTGCCTCATGTATTTAACTATCTTGAATTTCAGAAATATGTACACACTTTCATAATAAATAGTATTGTTTATACACTAAATACATTCCGCACATATGCAAACTAAAAACTATAAGACGAGTTACTTATACTTAATAACGTCGCTAAGATAATGATCCCCAACTCAATTGGGCATGCGAATAGAACCTGATGAGATTGTCAAGATAAAAATAATTCCGTCTCAATTTACGCTTGACATAAAAAAAAATCTGTCGGCGCAACCATTCCAAAAGACACAAAAGCAACAATATTGTTGGAAGTTTTATTTAAGTGCTAGAAGATATGGGAAAATCCACATTCTTACACTCATGTACCTAATTAACATGTTCTATGATTTTACTACATGAACTTGCAACTTCTTAGGTAAACAAATATAAAGTTCATTAAATATTACTATAGACTATTTGCCAGAAAACCTGTGGTATGCTTCAAAACAAATCATCAATTTTGATTAGTAGTTTGCATTTATTACTATTAAGTTGGAAAATATATTGATTTATAAATTCCTTAATTAGGCTATAATTTAATTGAAAAAAAAAACAACTTAAACAGGGGTTGAAGCACACTTTTTCAAATGGGTATTACCATTAAACTAAAAACATAAGACTTGTTAGTATTTAGTAGTATTTAATGACAGCTACTATAATGAAAAGACAGTAATACAATGTTATATTTATATCGAGCATTACAAATAATTAATTCAATTATAATTATAATTTAAATATGAAATTAGAGGCTTGTGATAAGTAAAATGAGAAACATAAAATTTAAGTCTTGTGATAAAACATAAACTCTTTATAAAGACAAACCCTCAACTCTTCAATTTACTCGCTTGTAATGATTAACAGTATTGTTTTCGATTTTTAAATTTATATAGTGTGGTGTTATTATTGTTTTTTAGTTTAAATCAATAAGACAAATTTCCCACTGCATGGAATGCAAAGTATCAGCAGTGTTACAGTCTAACTCCAGATTATCTGGAGAAAGAATTCATAACCCCCAACTTGCCCAACACCGTCGAATATAAAAAATGGTTGGTTGATGATGACTACTGACTACTGACACCACGGCTTCGTACTGTTCGCCTTGAGTGGTGTGACACCATATCAAACTGGGATGGTGAAAGAAATAATAATATGTTCGCTTTCTATTCCTGATCCTGTCGTTCAGTTTAGGACCACCACAAAAGAGTAAGATGATTAACTGGAGAATGGTAATTTAGAATTTATTTTGGTACTGTCTAGGGAACTTACACAGAAGTGATATTATGGGAACTCGTAGAGGACAGTAGCAGGTGTAGTATTTATTGCCAGAAATCTGAATGCCAATGTTTACATACGAAACGTACTGCAGCCTGTTGCTTTACCATACCCAGGAGGGTGGTTTCGACCCATTTTCTAACAAGATATCGCAAGCCCTCACACAGCAAGGTTACTACATGGTTCTCAGAAAATAATATATCTCCTCGCCCACCAGAATTATCGCCAATCAAACACGTGTGAAATATGAGTGCTCCTCATTGGATAATTTACAGTAAATCAATTAACATATTTGAGTTTAATTATGCAACCGCGGTGAATATATATTTTTCTGGAAAATCACTACATTCTTTCTTAATGACAAAGGTATTTCTTTATGACAAACAGTTAAATATCTTCTAATTGTCATTTTAAATTTACGTGGACAAAATTATAATTAAAAGATAAAGGAAAACAAATATGTCACATATTTTCCCATTAATATGAATTTAGTACATCTTGTGTTAGTTGCATAGTTTTACAATTTATCATTGATATTTCGACTCGAAGAAGATTAATATGAGTTACCCTTAGTAGTGAGTGGTTTCATTTCACTAACCTGAATAGACACATTTCTAACTCTACGAGTTATTGATATGGGGAATGATTTATATCTTGCCAATCAAGCAACGACAAAAACAACCCAAATTCGTGTAATGTAATTAATATGAACAATACGGATAATTATATGATTAGGTTGCTATAGATTTTATCGTCAACATCATTATTTTAAGGCGGTAGTCGCAGTATATCATCTAGACATTAGGTTTCTTGATCTGAAGATCAGTATCCTATGTTTTCCACTGGTACTTTACACTAACTGGCACACTAACCTGTTGAATTTTGATTTAATTTTATTATAGACAAATTTCTGGCGCAATATAGGAGTAGTTTAGTCCATTGTCCATGACACTTTTAATTTACCAACTCAACCAAACTTTTATCATCTAACTAATAACAATTATTATAAATTATATTTATCTCAAACATATTTTATATCTTTTAATTCACACTAACACATATTTGTTTACCAAACATAACCTCACCGATAGCTATAGACGGGAAATAACCATACTTAATTAAATCGTAAGGACAAATTATATTTTTCTATATAGTTGTCGTCAGTTAAAGAAATTTAATTAATTGTAAACATAATTCGTCATGTTTGCTTAAGATATATCACTAGATGGTTGAGCAAAAAGCGCAATAAACAATGTTGTCATACCTATATTATTGTGAAATAAAAATGTTTTCATTGAGTTTAGTTTATGATGTAAAATCAATGTAGTTTCCTTGGAGACGTATCATCTGAATTTCCAGTACTTAAAAATAATGTTATAAATCTTCATATTAAATTGCAAGCAGAATTCTCATATTTTATCGGCATATCAATTTAATGTAAGCTTCAAGCAAAAGTTACATCCAGAATATCACATAATTAGACTGAATCAAATGTGACAAATGCTGACTTAATAAATATGCGGTTCCTTGTTTACATGATATTATCAATTTTATTGAATCAATTGTTTATATTACACTATAAAAAACATTGGAGGTATATTGCATAATTAGAATTATGCTATCGAAAACAAAATACTTACAGCTAATGGCTGTACTGCTAATATTTATAGATTTAAGTAGGTACTGGGTGCCTAATGATGTCAACGGAAATACCAAAAATCATTGGTTTTAGATTTAAACTAAAATTAGTAGCTTCATCTGAAACACTAATTAATATTAATAATACTTAATACCATACTTAGTATGGTCAAGTCGGGAATACTTAAATTTGCAAAGTAAGACATAAACTGAGAGAAGTCTTTTTTGCATTTACATATTCAATGTTACAAGACGACAAACATTTATTATACAACTGTCTCCCATCAACATCTAAATCGCATGACTATTGTTTCAAATCCCTTTAGACTGTTTTTAATTAAAAGTTTTTTAATGCTATAAATACATCGTCACCTATAAAAACTCAAGAGGAGTTAAATTACATAATCAAGGACAATGAGGTGTCACCTTATCTTGTTGGAAATGCGCATACTAATTTGTTGTGAAATTTATTGATTTAAAGATAAAGTTATTTTCTATTATAAAGACATAAAATTTTCTTTAGTAGTTTGACGTGTCTTAACATTAAAAATATTCCAATTAATTTACATTTTTCAAGTTTTAAACAATTTACTTGTCGACTGAAATGTATTAATTTCACTGTTTGCTATCATTAATTGCTTCAACAGTTCTATACATAGTTTCACAATTTTTCGAACATTCGGAGTGTAGCTGGTTCTTGTTCTTAAATATTTCAAATTAAACATATATTAAAAGTAAAACATCTAAAAACGAAAAACAGTAAACTACAATTTAAATTTCGGACAACAGCTTTGGCTTATCTCGCTTAAAGGCAGCTACTCATCTCTAGGAAGCATGTGAAGGTTACCCCAACTGGTAAGTTTTCCAATTATTTGGAGCATATTTTCAATGTATGCCATCACAACTGTTATAGTAACATATGCGTGAAAGACTCTGTGCTGTTGTAATACCGACTTCACCCTAAGATTTTGCAAATATATGAAAACGCAAGTAACTAACTTTAGACTTATTGATCTTGTAAAATTCCAATATTTACACTGACCCTGCATGCACAAACCGAATAAGCAACTTTACCATCAACAATTGCTACCTGCAACTCTGGCTCTGCATTTTAAATATTTTTTTGTTTTAAATAAATAGTCCCAACTGGTTTATAGGCATCAACTTATAAATCAAAATACATTTAATAATTGTGGATTGAGACAAAAATGTTTGAATCCATTGAGCTATTGTTATAAGTTATCTGTGGATTGTAATTAAATTTTCACACCAATTATAATAATCGTGTTTTTCTTCCCGAAATAAATTACAATACGTTCTACTACAATAATATTTACTATAACTGTCGATGACTAAGACTTGATCGGATGTTTCACTACGTTGTATCTGCTGAATTCAATGATATCCTCCTATACGTCAGCCTTAACAACATCACAGTTGTTCTCGATCTTTGCCGTCTGAATCTGGTATGCTAAAGTCTATACTTTCTTATTAGTATCGAAATTCTCGATTTGGTTTTTTATACCAACAATCCACTTTCGACAAAAACCTCTGTTTGTCTGCATGTTTATTCGAATGGTTTATATTATCAGTAAGATTCCTAATTGGCAGCGTAAACTAAAATGTTATGACAATATCGATATTTATGGATTTCTGAACAATTATAGAAGATCGAAGGAGAAGTCTTGGGGTGAAAATAAAGTCAAGGAAAGTTTCTTAACTGGAAATGCTAGTGACGACCCGCCAGGTTAAAGAGCGGGCCCAGACGTACCAAACAATGCCGACCCTATAAACCATACTGACAAATTGTCCTCACAGAAGTTCTTGAATTACACATTGTTTATCTATTACAGACCGCATAAACTTTTTCTAGTACGGTCATATTTATTCCATTTATTATAAGATTGTTAATACTAGTTCATGTAATAAAACCTAGTATGAATGCATGCATTTCTTGATTGGAAGGCAGAAGGATTTAACATATTTCCAATATCCAATGCCAATATAAAAAATCGCATGACCTTCCTTTGGTCTCAATGGTCAACTTCTAGCTTACCATTAGATAGCCAGGGAGCTATCCAAAAACTTTTTTCTATACGTCATATTTTCAGAATTGTAGGTAGGTAGGCAAATGTGGAATATCGAGAATCTGATTTGGCTGCCTTCAAATCTGCACGTAAAATGTTCCGCACCGCCCATACCGAAGTCAAATTTATGTGTTTCTATTTAAAAACATGTATCCAGCCTTTTTTGTACTTTAATATTATCGCTACAAAAAAAATACAGGATAAGCAAAAATTGCTTTTTTCAACCTCCTATAATTTTTACCTCAACAAATTTTCCCCAAAAGTCATAGTTTTCCACATTTTTAGGAGTTTCCGAACTTTTCCTAAACTGGTATATGCGAAAATGCTTAACAGTATTAATATTCAAATTTCTGTTTTTCGTTAGGTCATTTATTTTAACATTTCTACACAAGAAGTATTAGAATTTTGTTATCGTGTATAGATCAAATTTAGTTTATACCTATGAATAATTTAATACAATATGCACCGGTTCATAATATAAATATGGCCTATAACACCGTTATTTGCCGATCTTGTTTTACCCAATATATTATTTTGAAGTAATAAGTATACAGTTTTATTACTTCAACCTAACCGTCCAAAAAAAGTATGTTCAACTGGTGTTGTTTGATTACTAGGGATTTACTAAGATTACAACATTTACTACAGCATTTAGCCCTTTGGAATGACTCATCCTCTTTCAAACATTACAAGTTTTTCTTGACAGAAAAAAAAACTTAATTTATATTTACAGGGTGACACATTTTACATGTATCGGTTACCCTTAAGCGGGGATGAATACCACTTCTAAAAGTTTTTGCCAATATTTTGACACATAATTTTTTTAAATCAGATTATTTTTTACAGAATAATGACCTAGAAACTGTAAAAAATAAAATTTTTCAATAATAATTAAAAACAAGCATGAGTATAAATACCGAGATAAACAAGTGGGAAATAATCCTTAAATGTTTTTGCGAAAAATATTTGTGAGTGTAAATGTAAAAAAATTATTTAGTGGTTTCGTTGTATGCTGACCATGAAATTTCGGCAATGGTTTATTCTTTACAAGAAATTGAATTGAAATTGAAATAATATTTATTTATGGGGAAGAACAAGGCTGTGCACGCAGAACTGCTCATGTTTGTCATCAGAGACATCCCGATAAAAAAATTGGGCATCAGTATGTGTTGGATTTAGTTCATAAATTTCAAGAAACTGGAAGTGTGTGCAATAAAATTGCCAGGAATCGAAAAGTTTTAACTGAAGCTGCACAGGTTGAGGTATTAGGTAATTTTGCCATGAAAGTGTCCAAGTTAACAAATATTTTCGTTAGCTTTGTACATAAAACGTTACGTCTAAATAAATTATTTCCTTACAAAATACAGCGTTTCCAACAGCTTGCTGAGGATGAATATGACTGAAGGTTAAAATTCTGCAAATTAATTACTCAAAGGGCAAATGCAGACCCTAATTTTATTAAATTATTATTTGTTTTTCTGACAAAGCTTCATCTTTTAAATGGATTTGTAAATAACAATTGTATATATTGGGACAATATCAATCCACAAGTTTGTCGAGAAGAGCACAACCAACATCCTCAGAAAATCAACGTATGGACCGAAATTCTCGGAAATAAAGTTGGTCCTTTATTCGTGGATGAAAATTTAACTGGAGAATTGTATTTAGGCCTATTAGAAAATGTGATAAATCCCCTTATAACCTCTTTAGAAAACCAAACAGATCAAGATGGAACTTTGTTGGTAGACAAAGAAAACATATTTTTTTAACAGGGCGGACCTCCTCCACATTATGCCTTGCCTGTACGAAATTGGCTTAATGAGACATCTTATGGGGACATCTACAAACTGTAGTGTATAAAAGTCAACCTCGCGAATTTCCAGAACTTAGACCCACTACTTAGTGGAGGAGTGTGAGCGGATTACACCAGAGACGCTTCAAAAAGTGGGGGAGGAATTCGAGCTAGGACTTTACCATTGTCTTACCAACAATGGTGGAAAATCTAATTTAAGTACCTACAAGGTAATTCTTACATAATTACGTAATTAATACAATACTAATAATGTAAATACAATATAAATAATAATTATTTTAATTTGAAAGTTTAAAATGGCATCACTCTGTAAAAAATAACCTTTAAAAAGAGGTATCACATTATACCACTTTGTATTTAAACTTTTAGTAGTGATATTCACCCCCGCTTCGGGGTTGAAACTACAATGTGACCGATACGTGTAAAATGTGTCTCTCCGTAAATATGAATTAACGCTTTTTTTTGTCTTTTTCTTGAAAAGATATTTTAACAGTTTTTTGGGTGACTAGTTTTGAAATGAAAGCCCTGTATTTATATGCAAGCACTAAGTTAGAATATAAAACTAAATTAAGAGTAAAACTAAAAACCTTTAAGATAATGAAGCAGGAGTAAAGTATTAATAATATTTCTGAATATTATGATTATAATTACGATAAGAATAATATCCATAGTAACAACTGTAATAAAAATGCTGATATTGATACTGATAAATAAAACGATAGTGATTATGATATCGATAAGGCAGAAGATTATATTAATAACATAATTTGGAATAATTTCTACATAATAGGTGTGTATTATGTTTAATCTCATCCGTTTCATGGTCAAATAAGGCTCAATGTATAATTTTTACCATAAGCATTTTAGAAATTCTAATCAGTACAGTTTAGTAATTTGTTCACCTTTCATAAAGAAGATGAACGAAAAATATAAAGTGTTCAATTAGAATACATATTGATTGATATATTCCAGATTTGGAATTGAAACACCTCCAAACACAGATCAGTAAAAAGCAAGGTAAATGTTACCAATTTACAAACACTATTTGAAAATAGAGTTCATTGTGCTATTAGTGAGACTGAATCCAACAATTGCTTTTTTGGATAATGATTTATGGAGAATTACTAAGTTTTAGAACTACTATTTTTGCTGGACCATAATAAAAGTGAATTTGGCTATAGCTATTGGGGGATAAACTATATATACGATATTTCTAACGTGGTGCATCGAAGGGATCTGGTAATTTAATTAATGATTCTAAATGAGTTGGAGTATAATTAACCCAATTTATTTAAATTTCAAATAATACTAGCGTTTGTAAAATCTTGTAGTTTTAGCAAACGCTTCATATATAAATAAAAATCAATTTATTCTTAATAAATATAAATAAATTTAACATTTTTAAATATACAAACTTAAGTGGATAGCAATCATAGCGTCAAATTCCAAGCATTCCGTTCATAACTAAAATTTCAACTAATGTAAATCCCATTAATAAAATTTGCATGTTAAATTTGCCGTTGATTATGGAAAAAAATATTACATTGTCATTGGGAATTAGAATAAATAACAATAATTTTATCACCGAACCAATCATAAATGCAAATTAGTTTATTTGTTACTTTAGGAGATATATTAACGTCTTATTCAAACTGATTATCTTTGACAGGTTTAATAACTAAGGATAAAAATTATTATATTTTTGAAAATCTTGGCACTCGGCACCTCAGTTGTTATTTTGACGTACCCTCATACATTTCATACATTTTTTATAAATTACCTATTTGACTTAATTAAATTAATTGAATTTGCTTTTATTAAGATATTTATCTAAATTATCATTGACATATAACGTAATCTTCAATCATATGCCGATGTAAGATAACCGAGTGCCTACAAACTTTTAGTTATGTCATTTCTGGATATAAAAATATTTTTCAATATTTTACCTTCTAATTGCAAAGGAAACGCTATTGGTTTAAGTGGTTTTGAGCTGTTCTGGGAATTTCAGTAATGTTGGTTGCCTTGTTGCCAATATTATCTGATTGTGTTTCATTATTGGCAACAAACCATATTTATAGAAAAAGTAATTTCAGTGATCAATGCTTAATTACACAAGACCGTAAAGAGAAAATAACGTTTGCTTCAAGCTATAATTTATCAGCATTATTTTACATGTATATAGTTTGAATGAAGTTAAGATATGACATCCGCAATCCAGAATCCATAACTCACCTAGACTGGACAGGCTTGATGAGATAAATATGACTTTTATTATCGAAAAGATTTTTTTTGTGAACGATCTTTTCTATATGGTATACGGTGCTAGGTGTGTGCGTGCATCGAAATTCAAGCAGCAAGCAAGGTGCGCAGTTGAAATGTAGAGCGAAGTAAAATAATACGTTTACAGAGTGATTTAAACAATAGAAAAATACTGTGGAGAGGATTAATACTTGTACAGGGCGGTTGCAACATCGTTTAGAGTTTAATTATAGTTGTACAGGGTGATTCAGAAAATGATAGACAAATAATTTATATTGGGTGACCAATACACAGAGACATATACAGGGTAGTTGCAATATAGGGTGAATTAGAGTTACATTTATAGAAAGTGGGCCAAATAATAAAACGAATAAAAAACTTAAATAATATGGGGGTAATATAAGTAAAAATAAGAGAGAAAGGAAGAGATAGGAATATATTAAAATAATCAATAGAATTGTACCTCAAATCAGATAAAAAAAATATGTCAGTTATTGATTCCAAACGGTTTCTAAACGGTTTCTTTTTTTAATTTAAATTAATGCTGTAACTATTGAAAAATGTTTGTCTCTGCCTGATAACATTTTCAAGTTGAATTTTATAGGGATTAAAAGCCAGATCTTTTCTCATAAACAGCAAACGATGTACAACTGTATGTATTTTCAGCAAAAAAATGACGAAAATTACCATGTTATCAACAGAAACACTTGCTTTATTTATGTTTTTTTGCGTTAGACATACTATGAAGACCAACCCTCTTAAAACTATAACATTGTTGCGTAATAACAAGCAGTTCTTCGAAAATTCACCAACAAAAATATTTTGGTAATATCAGAACTGAATCATAGGATAACCTGTCCAAAATCTGTATACCACTGTTACTTTAATTTAATTGTTTAGAACAAATTCAAAATAATCTACTTTCTGTCTCTTTCTAGTCGCTCCCACACTAATGAAGTTAGTGATTTACCCTGATACGTTCGACCAGCTGATTCCATTTGGTTCGGTTTTCTGCGCGTTATTTTGACTAATAGCATGTTAAAAATATATTAAATAATATATTCAAATTTTGTTAGGTATAAATACAAAGTTGAATTCCCTTTAATTTTATACTTATTACTCCTTATATATTTGTTTACTTATACACTTACAGAATACAAACATTTGAATATTATTTTCCGAGCAAACATGATTCACCATCCTGAAACGAGATTATTAATGTGTTCCAGAATGCATGTATCAAAACTTCTCGTTTGTGATGTCGCCAACTCCAAAAATTAACATAAAATAGTCGATTTTTAAAAAGACGAATTCAATTACAAGACAACAAAGCCAGATGATTAATTAGTTTTTTGCGTAACAATTTATGTGTCGTATATAAATACCGAATAGAATTTGATCCATTGTTCGTTACGCCCATCTTTACTGAAATCACGATTTCCCAAGTGTTCGACGAGCGTGTGGTACATAATGAATTGCATTAATTTGAATATTGATTTTTGTAAACTTCGCACCTTAAAAATACCACAGGCCTTTCAGATACTCTATGCCGTGTCATCAGTTTTCAGCGTTTTCGAGGGTATTCATTTAACGGATTTTTGGATAGAGGTTATGAAAGGAAAAACCACCCGATAGTTTCTTTCAGTTGATAAACAGCTATATGAATGAGTGGACGAATAAATTTATTACAAAACTCTGAAACTAGCCTAGCCATCAAATGTAAAACGAATCTCCAACTATTTATGTTGCTAACGTTATTATTTGTTTGTAAATGAAAAAGTAGGATAGGCTCTATTAGCCTATTTATTGAACCAATACTTGTAATCCTAATGTTTCTCAAAATGCCTGAAAACAAATAAACTAGAAAGATTTGCAACGTGATATAAGATATTGCAGATTTATTAGATTTTCCCGGATTATTCAGAAACAGATGAGATGATCCTATACCTCAAGCCGAATGTTGGTTAATTAGATTCTCTCTGGCTAGTACCAATAACTTTGCCCGAACGAACTTCGGATAAAATCTGTGGCTAGTTTAAAATGGAAAGAAGGAAATTGTCTTGTAATAGACAAATAAAGCCTATAGGTTTCTACCCCGTGACATTATGTCATGTACGGAGTGAATTCTTAAAGTGCTTCTCTCAAAATATCCATAAAAATATTATTGTTTGTTTTATTTCACGAAGACCGTGACGCCAAGTTATTACAAATTGAAATTTGAACGTCTCGAATCTATCTCTAAGTTTTAAGTTGCTTGAAGTTTATATAAACACAGAATATTTCGTTTTATGTACAATTTAAAGGCTCCAGTATTTCAAAACACCGGATAATAATTCATTAAAATCTTAAAATTTTAATTATGCCAACTTTATTTAACAACACATTCGAATGATAATGTAGCTAATATTTATAAATATGAAATGTATTATAAACAGGGCTTTCATTTCAAAACTAGTCACCTAAAATAACTTTTAAAATCTTTATATAAATAGGCAAAAACAAAACTGTTAGGTACCATTTTCTCCCGCTCTCGTGTAAATACCTATTTTTTTGCAGAACTATGTCTCTTTTTTTACTGCTATGAAGCTTTTTGATATATTTTCACTTGAACAGTTACTCCACCAACTATTTCACTTATTTCAGTTACACCCTGTAATTAATGAGAAAATATGCTTAACTCCTTAACACGCAGATGGATTTTGGAGTGTAAGTAATAAAAATTATGATCGCATAGGAATTGAAGGAATTTACTTTATTATATTTAACATCATTTAATATATATAGGATTAATTAAAAATATATGTACAGGCATTCAACTGATATCTGAGTTACTATTAGACAATTAAAACATAAAGTGGTCGTAAAAATATAATCGGTGAACAGTACACATTTTACGATCAAAATATTTTCATGTCGAGTGGGATTTACCACGAGAAGTACTCCTATTTGTCTTTGATGATAACATTTTTTCTTTAACACTTACAGAGATTAACATAACTTATTACGATCATAATAGTTACGAAATTAGAAGATAAAAAATGTTTACATTACATTGCTTGTCTTCCAGAAGATATAAAATTAAAATCTCGATATGTGAACAAATTCAAGCATACAGATGAAAAAGTTTGGACAAGGATTAATGTTGTTATAAATTCCACAGATTTCTCCTTACTTTGCCTCATTAAAAAGAAAGAATGGTAAGGATTATTTGAGATGAATAAATTTGTTCATTGTTTATTGTACTACTTCAGTTATCTTCCACGATGGAATTTTAAACCAATGAGAATTTCAGACTTCGGTCGTAACAACATATTTTTGTAAACACAGTCAACTATCTGAATCGTGCTATGTTAAGAAACATAAACAGTATACTAATTTATGCCTGTTTCCAATTGCTAGTCGGTATTCATATTGTCTCCGTTTTGCTCCATCTCATAAAGGGCCAAAATGAAAACCTCGCCAAGAAAAGAATTTTATTAATATAGACAGTTATGGCTCAGTTCAGTGTAAATAATTTCGGATATATTTTATGAAAATGAATTCTTAGTGAATTTACATTTTCGGAAAATCAACACATAAGGAAATTTGTAATACACATGTCTCAACAATCAGCACTAAGAAATTAACAGATACCTAAATTTTAAGTCGAATCTTCCAAATGGAGTAGAAATAGTTAATATTAAATCATTATTGGAGTAATAAAGAACTGCTCGAGAGGGGCAACTAACTCAATAAAGAAAAAGCGATTATAAAAATGTTCTTGCTGCAAATAATTACCCTAAAAAAATATTATTAAATTTTGATAACAATTTAAGATATTATAAAAATAAATGTAGTTCACTTTTAACCAAAATCTACATTTTCTGTCAAACTTAGTATATATACAGTTGCAAAGTGACATGAATGTTTATTATACAATTTATAGTGGATGAATTCGATGAAGTTATTAGTTCTAATTACTTCTAATTGATAACAATTTTAGATATTATCAAAAACAAAGGTAATTTTAAGCAAAATGCATATTTGCTGACAAATCTCGTACATAATTGAAAAACTGACATGTAATTATTATAGTATACGTTTCAGACCATGCACATCTTTTTGTGATGAATAACTTTTTCCCTAAATATCCATAAGAAAGTTTTCCATTTGATTCCGACTTATGAAGATACACTGTATACAAAGACTAATTGAGAATCCATCTTGAAGTTGACTAACTGTAATTTATTTTGTTTTAATTCAAATCCATTTTCAATTTATTACACCTCAAGTTCCGAACAGAGATATTTCCTTTTGTTGATACTATCTCCTCCACCAAACGTTACTATATTAGAAAGTCGGTTAAAAAGTTTTTATTTTCTTGAAAAAATATGGAACAAATTGAGGATCTCCTTAACAGAATCTAGTTTAAACGAACCAAATTCCCTAAGGCGGTTTCAAGTAAATGCTGAACACATAAAAAACATATATACAGACGAATTGAGAACCGCCTTCGTTTTAAATCGGTTAAAATTATCGTAATTTTTAATTGTAATTCACAAACAAGATCTTTGTTTTTATTTGTTGGTCAAGAATCAAATACACACTGAACTAAATTTATTATCAATAGTATGATTGGCATGGAATGACCCTTATTGTTTACTTAATACTACAAATATCTTAGAATTTGAATTTAATTTCAAGATTTTCTTATTCTCATAATTCAGCCCGTTTAGTATAACATTATTTGTCATCCCATCTTATCGTCGTTTACATTGCTGTGCAAAGTTTCTACTCCACCTGCAAAGCACAGTCGGCCCTCCTTTTTTAATACACCCTGACTAAAACAATCCAACCTGTAATGTTTTAAGTTCCACCAAGGTTATTGCTCTGTATACTTTTGTGTGCTGCCCTGTATATATGAATAAAATATTTGGTTTAGTTATGTCATTGTACAAGTGTCAAACTTTCAACTTCAAATTATTATCCCATTTACGGCGAGGCCACAACCTGGCCTTTAAAATGTTTATTATCTATATCGTGGTGTTCTTCCTAAAGAAAATAAAATTAAAATAGAAGATACAATAAATAACCCTTAGACTTTTTTTATTATGTTCAGAAAAAACAGAATATATGCATTCAACTAGCTAACTAGCTTTTTCCGAAAATATATAAAACTCGGAATTTAAAAATGCCTGTATCTTCAGTAAAACAAAACACCATTGCAAGAATTTTAACCGGCGCTGCCTTTCCCAATTGAATATTAATGTTTGAATATTTCGTTTCGTGAACAACGCTGTGGCGTGATACACCACCTCCAAAGACATGTTCTTCAGTAGGGGTGCATTTTTACTTGTGGGATTTATGAATACCAAAGCAATTCCAACGTCTCGACTTTACCCTTGAAGATATTCTAGGACTTGAAAAATTATATACGAATTTCTTTTTATCGTCGTAGGGGAAATATTTAATGAAGTTTATTCTTAAGCTGAAATTCGATTCTAGACTGGAAACAATTTTCTTAAAATCACCCTGTCATATCGTTTAATTTCACAAAACGGAGCAAGAGTACAAATAATAGCTAAAATAAACTCATTATTTTTCCGTTTGTTCCGAGATTAAATGGAAACTTTTGAAAAATATTATTTAGTACAATTTATTAGTACTTTTTAGTAATTTATAAGATAAAATCAAAGCTATATATGTTGAAACATCTTTTTCATTAAGGTCCCGGTTTGAGATCTCTTTATGATATCATCCAAGCTCATAGTAGTAACCACGACAAGATGTGTCTAAACTCGATGGTGTTGCATGGTTATTATTAAATTCATAAGGACACCTTCCGGCTCCTTCATCAGCTCTATGACTCAATAATATTGCATTGACAATTGAGTACATACGTACACAAAATTTCAAATGGAAACTGGGTCATATTTATCTATTTAACACATAGCTTAGAAGCTTAATAAAGTTCTAATAGATAAAATATCTCGTTTATCGCAATATGCACTAAATCAGACATTCCACATCAAGAGTCAGCTAAACCGGATGAAAAGTTTAGCTTTCATTATTCACGGTGTGCGAGCTGCAAAAACCCTGCAAAAGTTTTTTTGGTATTTTCTCAGCTTTCCTTGGTTCTTGGTTGAATATTTATAAATTATATATTCAACCAAGTTATACTACTTAAAGTATGATTTATAGTAATAAAAAAAGTGGAACGATTAATCAATATTTATGCCCCATTAATAAATTGGGGGCCAATCTGAATTTTAATGATCACAACTTGTTTATGGGAATAATGCTATATACTTTAAAATGAATTCAATCTATATATAAATAGGCAAAGACAAAACGATTAGGTACCATTTTCTCCTCTGTCTCTCAACCGATTTTCTTCATTTTTGTTTTGTTTAGTAGCTACTGACGACCTTCAGTGCAGAATGCTAATATTAATTTATAATAATAGTTCAATTATTAAATAAAATGTAATAAAAATTCATTATTTACGTCATAATGTCAACGCCAAACAACTGAATGTGCCGCGTGCCGCCCCCGCCAGACTCAACACATTGAGTAATTATATATAGAGGGACCAATGCTGTTTATACTTAGAGCATGTACCACTGGAAGTGGCATGTAAGAGTTGTTATTGTTTAGTGGTAAGGTAATCGTTGTATATTATAATTATACAGGGCGATTCCAGATATGTTCAAAATAATTTTTTTCGTGGGTGGCACATAAGCAGTTGCATATATAGAGTGTTTAAAATACAGAGTACAGTGCAATTATTACTAATAAAATAATTAAATAGGGAAGCCCATTACAGAGATGCATATACAGGGTGGCGAAAATGGAAATGCAACATTTCGTAACCCATAAGCAGTTGTATATATAAGGAAGATGAAATATAGGGTGAAAAGAATTAAAGATACACAGGATGATGATAAAAAATGTTAGAAACGGAAATGATTTATGGAGTAGCCCACGAAGAGTTCCATATATATGATGATTGAAATATAGATCAGAGTAGAATTATAGTTACAGAAGATAGTAAAAAATTTCATAAACAAAAAGAGTAAATACGGTGGCTCATAGGCAGTGGCATATACAAAATGGTTTACCGGATGGTTCAAAAAGTTAAAAAATATTATGCGTGGTCCATGAGCAGTTGCATATACAGGATGATGGAAATATATAATGAGATGGAATTATTATAATGAGGATTTTAATAAATGTTTGAGAATTGAGTGGAATTATAGCTATACAGGAAGGTTAGAAAAAATAAATATGTAGGGTAGCCCATTAGCGGTTGCTTTGTTGTCATATTAATTTAAGAATTACGAATTTGAACACAAATAAAGTCCTATGAATTATATCTGAAAAAACTTGAATTTCTTTACTTATTTGTAGAAGCGAGATGTAAGACCGACATCTAGGATTTTCGAGGAAACTATCACACAGAGGTTCCGAATCTGGATCCGTTCCGTGTAAATGCTGTTCTCCCTAAAGTCCTAGGATAGAATGTCACGATAAGATTTTCAGGTTACTTAACCTGCCAGAGATATTGACACAATTGGTCGAATTTCGACCAATGGGCGACAGCTAGTAATAATAAAAGCATATTCGCAATATATGAAAAAAATAATATTGCATAAAAATTTAACCATGTTTGAAAACATTCTCAAGGAAACCATATAAAAAAAAACCGTGAAGTTCAATCCTAAGAAAAACATATACAAGAACCGTTGGCAAGTGGTTGTACCAATGATTAGTATTGTTACCTTCATGATATAGAATATAAAAATATCAGAACTTTTCTAACAAAATTCAACCAATATATACTGTTGGGATTGAAACTTATCAACCTGATATATAATTGGTCATATTCAGAAGTAGTTATTACATTTAGTAATAGGTCATTTATGAATTATACTAAACAAAATAAATATTTTGGAACTGTTGTTTCCTATACTGAAAATAATAATTGAAACTCTTGCTTAACTATTATCAGATTGCAATATGTTACATAAAATCCCAATAATAATTCCATACAACATTTCTGCGCTCGTTTCTACTTAATCTAGATGACGACAGCACACCTATTGAAAAGAGCGTTTTGTGTAAAAATAAACACCGGGTTTATCCATCTGTTTGTCACACTCCAAAGTACCAACAAATATCTAGTTATTATCACTTATGAACGTGAATTCCGTTCGACAAGTACACTCAGAAAGATTGAATGTCGTAACATTTTCAAGTAGTAATTTCTCTGCTGAAAGAACATATAAATTTACCTTTATAGAATTTATAATTTTTAACTACACCTTTCAATTAATCTTTCCTCATTACCTAAATAGACTTGATGATTGCTAATATGAACTCTACGCTGTCGAGTTGATAGGTCTTTTCATTTGACTAACCTAAATAATTCACTTAGTATTCCTTTTTTTCCAGTGCGGTCGTTAGAAATCAATGAGGTAAATAATCCTTTTACAGCTCCAACCACAATATTTTATCAAATCAACGTGCTTGTATGATCTATTTTCATAAAGCTCTCAAAATGTAATGAATTATTCCTTTGTTATGATGGTAAATACAATATTTGTAAAAACTAAGAGTTTTTTTTTCGTAGTTCTTATCACTATAAAAATCTGATCAAAGTCTTTTATATGTCCAAAGTGTACCCTTATTTTTTTGCTGTCAAACATGAAGGATCCCTTGATTCTGCTAGCGATAATCAGTCTATTCCACTTGAATCTAAAGTACCAATGATCACTCGGAAGACATATGGCAGACATCAAATATGTACACTGATACGATTCGATTAACTATTGTAAATACTTGAAACATATTACATATGAATAGTTTCTCTATTACCTTATTGCGACATCAGGTATTTAAATCTAAACTTACTGTTCTATTCGTCGATGAAATAGTAACGCTAATTCAAAAAATAAAACGAGCTCAATTACATCAGTATCTATATATTTTATGCGATTTAGCTGATAGAAGCATCAAAACCAAGCAGTTCATGAAAATAGTCAAAAACTGTTTACGCAACAGAAAAGAAATAATAAATGGTACAATATTGACTGTGATTTCAAATTCAACCAACTAAATATTTTATTGATGTAATTTCAATATGTTCAAATAAGCAGAGTCAATAGCGCGAAATAGAACGCATTTTTTGAACATAAACTATAACAGCAAGTCGCTTATACCAATATTTCGCTAATAGTTTCTAGGAAATAACTCATACGATCTTAACAGCAAAGTCGTGGAGGTAAATTATTTAAATAATAAAAACCGCCATTTTTTTTGTTTTTGCTTATATTACGAAAGTGTGATGAGATCGTAATGCCGTCACTAAAAAAGTTGTAATGATTAGGACATACTTCTTAGATTACAAGTCCTGATTGGAGTATTTTTGTCAGAAAACAATCTGAAAAGCTGGTAAAATGTTCGTCAAACTGATTGTTGTTTAAATAGGCTTAAGGTGGATACTGCCGGCTAAGTAGTTTAATATGTTCCAAAATGCACCATATTTACCAGCGTAGTCCAATTGGGATAAACTAAAGAATTTTTTTGAAAACCAATGTAACGCACTTCAAATTGTCCAACTTGAATTTTCAATATAATGCCCTTGGTGTAAAATGGTAGTAATTATTGAATTAAAAGTGAGAATATTCGGCAGACATGCAGCGCTGGCGGTCAAGGTACAGGGGCACAGTATGAAATTTATGATGAACTTCATTATTATATATATTTTCCTCAAACGGTTATTAGATTTTTGTTTTCCTATCCATTGCCTTTATTTGTAATATTTTTTCCTTGGTTTATTAGGTTAATGTTTCCCTGTACACTGTTTACATCTGAAAAGTGGCTCAATTCAGTTATTATTTACAGGGATTATTAATACATTTTAGGACCCTGTAATTAAATCCAGGATATACAATGAACGGCGTATTTTATTTACATTCAAAGAATCTTTACTAAATTCCGATCGAACGATCGTAGTTAATGGGGTATTTTGTGCAAAATATTTTTATAAATTATTTATATGGCAATTTTGCATTACTATTTAACGGAAAATATCGATATTGAGCCAAGTAATGTCAATATTATAAGCTATAAGATAAAGATTAATCTTCAATCTTATAACAAATATTAATTTTTCAAATAAGTCGCTGTTCACTGGTATTTCCTGCTGTTCTCTATGAAAACTAGTCCGAACAAGACTTGTAAACATCCATTCTGAATATTTTCTGACATTCTATGGGATAAACGGTTGCTTATAAATTGGACATGATTTAAAAGTCCCTGTTGACTGGATTCTGTATAGTCATACAACATAATTATTGTAATGTTTTTATTTACACTTCGGGTTCAGTTCAGTTCTTGGAGTTATTTAAAAATACAGTCCACTATAATTTATTTCCACTACTTTAATTTATATTCACAGAAGTACTTACAATTTAACTTTACTATACGACAATCGAATACTGAATCAATCCTTCCCTTAGCTCTCCGTATTTATACATTTCTTCTCGGAATTCTCCAAAAGGTCAAAGAGCCGCCGAGAGATTTCCTTCATGAACTAGAATTGTTCGAAAAATTGATCAAAGCCAACAGCCGACCTCGATGCACCAGACGAAAAACATTTCGGATTGCCCGAAATATCGGATGAATGCCGATTCCACGAATAATGGGATGAATTCCCGTCACATTGCGCCTTCCTTAAAACATTATCAAAATTTGAGAAAGTGAAATATTTTTTAAGTTTTTTTAGATAAATTTCGTTGTTTTGACTGAATCACCAAAACTCAATATAGCTGAAAAGTAACAATTCTACTTAAAATATTGTTTGTGATTACTAGGCACAACTAACTTACAGTTTCAATATATATTTTACCCCTGTCTCCGCAAATAAAGAAGTTTTCGTATAGTGCTTGATTAAATAGACAAAATGGCATTTGTTTAAGTATATATTCAAGGAGCTCGCTAACCTAACCTAACCTTATTTACAATTATTGATGTTTGGTAGTTTCAAATATTACCCTTTAATACACTTATATACGAGGGTGAATCAAATATGAACCGGACTTTTGTTTTAAAAATTTTATTGGTACGATCATTACAAATTCTAATACATATTATTTTTCTACATAGTCTCCTCTCTTATGTATACATTTTTCTCACGGAATCGGAAGTTTTTTAATACCTTTCTCAAAGAATGAAACTGGTCGTGTCGATAACCAATTGCACACAAACGTTTCTACACCTTCGTTGTCCTCAAAGTGGTGGCCTCCCAGTTCTTCTTTAAGTGGCCAAACATGTGGTAGTCACATGGCGACAAATCAGGACTGTAAGGCGGGTGTTCAAGGGTTTCCCAATGCATTTTGTTCAATTTTCCTTGAGTCAATGTAGCTGTATGTGGCCGAGCGTTGTCATGCAACAGAATCACACTTCGGATAGACATATCCCGCCTCTTTTGCCGATAGGCAAGTTTCACTTGTTGGAGTAGTTCGCAGTAATACTCAGCATTAATTGTACGGCGTCCGTGCAGAAAATCGATCAGCAGTACGTCTTTCGAATCCAAAAAACTGTTGCAAGAATTTTCCCTGCAGAAAGACGGGTCTTGGCTTTCCGCGGTGCTGCCTCTCCAGGTTTTCGCCACTCCATGCTTGCACGTTTGGACACCGGGGTATAATGATGCACCCATGTCTCATCACAGGTGACAATATGTCTCAAAAACTCATCCCCCTCTGCTCGATATCTTGCTAACAGCCTTTCACATACGGCAAGACGGTTTGCTTTCTGATCTTCCCTTAGAAAGCGAGGAACCCATCTTGCACACACTTTTCGGTAACCCAACTCATCTGAAATGGTTGATTGAGCACTCCCGTATGATATTCCAACGTTTTCAGCAATTGCCAATACTGTAAGATGGCGGTCACCTTCAATCAGCTCACGAATTGCGTAGATATTCGCCTCATTGATGATTGTCGTGGGACGGCGTGCATGAGGCTCATTTTCCACTGTCTCTCGGCCATCTGAAAACTTTTTGTGCCAGTCGTACACTTGGGTCCTTGAAAGTGTTTCATTGCCGAACTGTGCAGATAGTCGACGCAAAATTTCAGACGGTCTAACGCCCTCCCGCGCCAAAAATTTGATAACAACACGTTGCGCAAGATGTATGCACCTCTTGCTCTGACATGATGCTACTAACAGCGCATCGACTACGCCTCGCCAAACCGACGAACTCCCCTCTTCTTAACCTCCCTACCTAACATATATCGAGACGTCACGCCACTCGAATTACCTACAGGGCGAGAAACAGAAAAGTCCGGTTCATATTTGATTCACAATCGTATTTTTGTATTTTAGAAAATAATTTTAATATGAAAAATAGATATACCAACTACCAAACGAGAAAATATATCAGAACTGAACAAAATCCTATCTTATAGCAATTACGTAAATTCAATGTCCTTAAAATAAATTTAGAGCTTAAGATACATAACACATTGATATAAAAAAGAATATCACTGTCACATTCGAAATTAATGCAAAACAAAAACATTCATAAATAAGAAAATGGATTGGACCAAATTTTAAGAAGTAACAATGACACTTATTTCCGATGATTTCTGAGGAGGTGTTTGATTAATTCTCGTGCCTGTTCATTAGAGTTTACTCTTCTAAGATTATTCCTGCAACAGAATTAGTAAATGGGGAACAAAGTCCAGTAAAACAATAGCCCGAATCAGTGGTTGTGTATACAAAAATTCATCCTCACAAATTCGTCCTAAAAATATTAATTTACATTTAAAATAACACAGGCTACTTCTGGCATAATCGGTCCTGGCTGACAGTTAAAATTATTTTACATACCTCATATAAAAATACCTCAAACCTAAATTTTCTAAACTCTAGCATGTTTAGTTTCCAACGTGCTACATCGTGTGAAGAACCCTGTATGCAACCAATACAAACAAGTTCTCATGTAAGGCTAATTACATATTTCGTAATGAAGTATTGTCCTTTATAAAAAACTTTAAGAAATACGGATGGCGAAATTGTATAGACAAGATTTAAACCAATGTAATTTGAACTCCATTAAGGTTATCGCATCAAAAGAAACAGTCAATTTTATTCAACCTCTTTGTGAGTATTCATGAAGAGCTTCAGAAATGTATTTAATAGCAAAGATAAAGATATTACAAGGATCAGTCATTGAGCAATAATTAAAAATGAACAATTTTTTTCTGTTTACCGAATGTTCCGTTTTTTAATAACACACCAATTTTACTAGAAAGAATTACAGTGTTATGTAAACTATATACATATTTCTAAAAAGTATATAACTAATTTCCTCAGTCGTCATCTGATTATCTAAATTATCAAAAACAACGACTATATTTATTAAATGACAATACTTCAAAATAACAATTCATTAAACTATCCACGTATAAGCCCCTTGAAAGATACACTGCAAGTTCAGTAATCCCATCTCAACAAAATATTAACTTAGCGTGTGAATCGTATCTCCAGCTCATGAAACACAAACAGAAAAATGGGTAAATCTGAAAATCCCGGCAATGTACCCCAATATCTAAAATTTATAGAGTTTAAATTAGATCTTGATACAAACAAACAAAGTGATCAATAAGCAGAAAAATGCAGCTTGTTTAATTTGCTGTGCATTTAAAACGGCTATAATTATTGTCTATAGTCACATTTCTGCACAGTTTTGAAGAAACGCTCAACCCTAGTTACAAAAATCACATTTCAATATCAATTTTTTATTACAATCAGTATGTACTACTGGTAGTCACTTATAAATAAAATAATACTAAGGATAGGACAGTCAAGTTCACAATACTAATAACGAATAAAAATAAACTCGCCCATGTTATCGCTATCAAAATTTGATAATATATCACTTGTTTCTCTGATACGATCTTTTTGAAGATTACAATACAATCTCCAACAACCTTAAACTAAATTACTTTTAAAACACTTTTTTCTAGCGTTACGGCTTCTTCTGATGAAAAAATGTGTGGTTGTCGCTGCCTCAGCTCAAGATAACTTGACCAATAAAACAAATTCCACTGATATCATCGCTTTTAAAATAACCAACACTAAGCTACCACCTTTATCTTAATTAATAATGAAAAATTCTTTCGAGCCGTGTAACATCTTAATGCTATACGCGTATGGAGTTTTCAAATATTGTCGATAGATAAAAAGATAACATTAATGGTATTGTGAAGCAAGTATTCTTTTGGTATGCCTACGTTGGAAAAGTAAATAGGTTATAAGTGCTGTTGAGAATGGAGAGTTGCTCAGTGAAACCAAGCACAGTATCGGTATTTATCTATTAATTATTTTGATAATGCAAGGATATTAACTCTCATTTAACGTGTCAATGTTCAAACTTAAGGAAACCATATAACCATTTAGTTTTGATGTTATACTAATACATAACACAAACCGTTATATAAAAAACATTTTCACACGCGTCAGACTAGATTTCATCTACGCTCCTCAAAATTAATAGTTCCAAACATTGTTTCAACTTAACGCATCTATTTTTTATTCTGGCACTGTTCATTTATAACATCATTAATATTGAGTGTATTTTTAGAATGAACACGGCAACAACAATAAGAAACTATCTTGTTACAAAAAAGAAAAACGTTTTTAAGTTAATAAAGATACTTCAAAATGCCGCATCTGTATTAGAGGTGATGAGTAGGGTCATTCTAATTTTTGCAACCAGTACGGCTTTTATGCCATTTTCAGAGAAATGGCGACCACCGTAGATTATTGTTTAAGCTACAGTAGCCTGATCAGTATTGAGAAATTAACCAAATGGATATTTTTTTTCTAATTTATTAGTAATTAAATGCTAAATTATGACATCATAAGCCGTTTTGTTGCTCAAGCTGTTTCAGAGAAACTGTGGCTACTGGGTCTTAAGTCTTAATGCCCAATCAATAGAGGAAACAAAACTGATTTTACCAGAACAAATAGCAGCAATTTGACTGCACCATATCGTAAAGGGTAGTCCACAGATAAGTAAAATTTTAAATTAAACTCCAAATACATGTTGAACAAACTAACATTATTTTTCTGCACATATCTAGATTTTCAAACTTCCAACGGGCAAGTTTTAGAGAATTAAAGAAACTACATAAGCCTAGTAGGACGAATTGTCACTAACAAAATAGAACAAATATTGAAAAATGTTAAGAATAAGAATTCAGAGAAATATACCTTTAAAATGTATGTAGAAAATTCTGTATATTTCATCACAATCAAAATGTTTCGGGGTGTAAGTTGTTTATGGCAATTTTGAGATAAACAAATGTTTTTCTAATAGAACTTTGCTTTACAAAGATATATACATTCTAAATTTTCTAGGTAATTTATTGTTATAGATTTATTTTCGAATGGATAGATGAACATGACGTTAATGGCAGTCTCAAATACCAACAAGAAGATACTACAGTGCTGATATAGATCATTCCCAGCATTTAAAGAGTTCCTACTTATGATAACTCGCATTTTATTTGGATCATTATTATATATGTTTATTCATTTTTAAATTAAAATAATAAATATTTAAATTATCACTACTCCTATTATAAATTTAATAAATCATAAACTCTCTACCAACTAGACTCCATTCAAACAAATGACCTCCACCACCACATTCCAGAAAATGTTCATGCAGCTCTCATAACTCTCTCATGACGCTGATTAGTGCAGGTTTTTTAAATTTTTTAGGCTCTTCTCATTAAACAATTTAAATAAATCAAAATGGGTTTGCTAGTTTGTAACCTCCCCAAAGATAAAAAAAACAGCGATTACACAATTATTAATCATTATTTTTGCACCAACTGAACATTTTTTTGTCTAAATTTTCACATGCATTCAATGGTGCTCTTCTGCTCATTTTTTTAAGATATCGTTCAACTCTTTTTCACAAATTTTACTATTATGCTGTAAAAACCTTGATGCTTCCAATAGAAAAAATATTCTCATGGGTAAATTTACTATTTTATTGAAAATAAATTTACGTCAATTATTATCTTCAAACATAGATAGAATACTTACCAAGATATCTCAAATATAGTATCAAAAAACAGGGTCAAAACGGTCAGTATTTCACTCTTTTTTTTATTCTCCTGGAGACATTCAGAAAAATTACGGCATGACCGTGAACAACCAAATAAAGTCCATTTTGTAATAATATCTTCAGATACAAACAAATGCTTTCATATAGTAGATTTTGAAGCCTCAACAAACTATTAAGATTAAGTTCAGTAATAATATTAAATTTCTAAATGAAAATATTCAGCGACCTCTTAAGGGTGGAAAAACTTTCAATGCACTTCTAAGCTATGAATTTTTTTTGTAAAAGTAGGTGAATGTTAAATATGTAACATCGCTACTTACTCAGCATTATATTAATAGCGATACTATACGTTTTATTCTAACTTAATTGTCCTAGATAACTCATAGTAACTAAGATTAATTAAATTCAATACATGTATTTTATGAAAAATAACGATAATTTAGCCAAATAAATAAATCACTAACTTATCAAATTCCAATAGTTTTTTTTAGAGTATTCTGAAGCAAATAATTTAATTCTTTGCTTAGCTAATGTATGAGAGTTTAACTCCTTCAAATTTACTTAATTTGTTGTTTAAATTAAAACTATGTTGGCCTAAAGGTACATTACCTTGTGCCATGGTTAAGTTTACATTTATATTCACGTGGCGTTTATTTAAAATCACCAAAGTAGGTTTGGTTCTTCTGCGAGATTTCTTTCTGATGCTCATGTAATTACTGTCATTTACCCACTTACTTTGTTTT